>VWZI01012835.1:467383-519941 GCA_013396835.1 Psilopogon haemacephalus | reverse complement strand
AAAAAAAAAAAAAAAAAAAGAGAGAGAGAGAGAGAGTGATTCTGTCAAAAGCAGGGTTTGTGTGGACAACTTTCATCCAGTTCTATTTATACAGCCACAGCTATAGAACAGTTGTATAAATAGAACTGCTGAAATGTGGGCAATTGCATACTCCCACCTTCTCTTTTTCTTGTCTCTTATTATCTGCTAACTCCATTTATGAAAAGAAAAATGCAAAAGTTCAAGATCAAATACAATATCATTGCGACAGTTTCTTAGAGCATTGACAGCCTCGTGCTTCAAGGGGTGATTTTGAAGTGTGGCTCATCAATTTCAGAACATGGTGAATAAACACATATATGTGCTTAGAATCCACATTGGTTTAACATTTACTTAACAGGGTTGCGAGGATGCGTGGGAGAAGTTTCCAACCATCCAGCTGATTCAGTAAGCTCTATTGCTTAGACACGTGAAGCAAATACTTAGCAAATGTTCTAGGACTTTGTAATTGAGCATTGTCTGCTTGTACAGCTCAAAAGCCAGGCAGCTTCTCTGCTCAATTAACTTCATGCCAGTTACACAATGAAGATTGTTTTTCCCCTGGTTTAAATAAATAAATACAAATTCCTAGCACGAGATAATCCCAAAGTCCTACCACAAGATCACAGAATGGTTTAGGTTGGAACGGACCTCAAAGCTCATCCAGTTCCAACCCCCCACCATAGGCACGGACACCTCCCACTAGAACAGCGTATCTTGATCAGAGATTTAGGAGGAGATCATCTGATGAACTGAGAGACACTACAAAACAGGCAAGCAAGAGGACCTGTAATTGAAGCACACAGAAGGGATGACATCCTTCACTGGCTTGTCAGCAGTGGTGGTACCTGCTGACAAGGTATAGTTCAGGTTCATTGCTCTGCAGACCAGTGAATGCAAACTTCTCCATGGTACAATGCATGTAGAAATTCTGCCAATTGAAGTGCAAGCAAACATTGCTTTCGCCTAACCTTTAAAAGATCAGAAATCAATGCAAGTTTTCTACCTTGCCTACACAAACCTGCCTTGAAAGCTGCAGCAAGCATTTCAAATTCTCATGGTTTGTACTAGGAGCACATGGACACTACACTGGAAGTACTCTTATCACCTTTCAGCATTTCACTTTTCCTGCCACAGGTTTTAAAAGATCTCAAAGCATTGTGAGGCATCACAAAAAGAAGAACATGTCTAGTGAGGAGAGCAATGCATTTGCCATCAAAACTTCATGTCAAACCAGGGATGAGGATGAATAGCAAGCATAAGGTCCTGAGTAAACAGGGAAAGTGTCCTATTCCAACTTAAACAAGGTTTATTTGATAATGCTTTGTCCAAAGGAACTGAGCACAGAGACCTCTATGGACAAGGGGTTCACTCTAAGCTCCAAAGCATCACTTTCTTTCTTATGCTCCTTCTACATGAGCCCCTGCTTGGCAACAAAGTGAAGAAATAGCAGCAGGGAGGCACTTGGAAAGCTGGTAGGAGCCAGATGGCAGCAGACCTTGCATCACACAGAGTTCAAACTTGGCTGTTCATATTCCTCAAGTCTAGTTATCAAAACCCTTAAACAGCCACATCTCAGCTGTCTCTATCTTGAGAGCAAACCATAAAAGCCAGGGTCATCTGTATAATGTCCTCTGGTAGGTTTTTTCTTCCTAATCCTCTAAGGAATCATGTCAAATGTGTGCGAATATAGAAAGACTGTTGCCACCTATCACAAATGCATTTCATTTCATGCTCCATTTCAGCTCCCAAAAGTTTTGAAAAATAAATACAGTCAAGAAGTAATAAAACATCATCCCAGAAAGCTTGATGTGAAATAAATCTAAGTTAGACAAGAAATGAGCCTAGTTCAAATCACTCACCGATGCGGTCTGAGGATGCAACTGACATACCTATCAGCACTATTAACAGAAAGATTTACACCTTTGCTTAAGCTCACCTTCAGAGGCACCACTTGCATCAGAATGGCAAAGTTGGTGAGGTGGTTACAAAGACACACTGAGTAGTTGAGGTCGCCACTCTCACGCACACACCCTTCATTAGACCAAACGCCAGTTCCGTTGCTGCAAAGCACACAAAAATGGAACAGGATCTCTATCAAGATGCATCTTCTCAGGTGAATTTGATATGCATTGTGCTATACAGGAGGCAAAAATTTGAAAGCTGTCTCAGGCTGGAGCATCCAGGCTGGACGTTAAAAAGTTCTACACAGAAAGAGTGATTGGCATTGGAATGACCTGCCCAAGGAGGTAGTGGAGTCCCCATCCCTGGAGGTGTTTAAGAGGAGGCTGGATGAGGCAGTTAGTGCCATGATTTAGTTAATTAGAAGGGTTAAGTGACAGGTTGTACTCGATGATTTTAGAGGTCTTTTCCAACCTGGTTAATTCTGTAATCCACAAACATTGCTGGGGTCTTCTCAATTCCATCACAAAAATAGTTATGGAAAATACTGACTGGAACAGATCTCTACGTCCCTATAAATATCTTTAGAGCAATCTTCCCAGTTTTATAACCAATGAACGCTCACTACTTTTTTTTTTTTTGTTTTAATCTTATGCAGCCCATCCATAGCATTTCATCAAGATCCAAATTCCTATATTCTGGGAACTATAAAATCAGAAGAGTAATAACTTTGCAAAGTCAAAAAAGTCAGCATATCATATCTGCTGCCTCTCCTTTACTTACTGTTCCACTCATCCTGCCAAAACAAGTCATTCAGTCTGACTGACCCTGATTTCTTATCACCCATCCACGTCAGCTGGTTTTTGTCACTGCATCATCACGAGTAGCAAGAGCAGCTCCCTCTCTGCTGACGATATAGCTGGGCTGGCTGTGTGGCCTGTCCCAGGGCTGCACAGGGAGGTGATCCTCATGAGTTTGCTTCTGCCTGGAGTCAGGCAAACCCTGTGCTGTCACAGCTCTGCAGTGGAGTGGGGACATAAAAGCCACCGACACACATCTTTGGGGGGCTTCATGGGCTCAGATACTGCAGGTCATCCAGCTAAGCTGCCTGCTTAACCTTTTATTACTTTTGATATTACTCTAGGTCCTGAAGCTAAATTGAATTTTCTCAGTGCTTATTTTAAAGACAGGTATTACCTCAACTCTCTCTCTGTCCTTTGGGATCTCCTTGAGTTCTCAAAGAGAGGCTGTTGTAGGTCAGAAACCAACTGCTTACTTTTTAACTACCCTGCACTAGGGAATAAAACCATCTTGACACAAATAAAGCTCATTTGGAAGGACAGATTTTATATTTCAGTTTCCATCCTGAGGCAGAGCCTCAAGGGCCCAAGCCCCAATGGAAAACAATACAGGAAAAATGTCCCAGCCATATTAATAAGCTTCAGTAAAATCCGTTTCTAATTTATGGTAATTTGCAAGTAACCATAACAACGAGTAACTGCCAACAGCTGGGATAGTTCAACATGCTTGAAACAAAACTTCAATAAAACAATGACAGTGACCTTCCCATGTGCATGTGGGATAGAAGGAATCACAGCTTTGTGGGCCATTGCTACATCAATTAGGCTTTATACTGTTACAGCTCAAAAACTGTTAATCCTCCTGAAATTCAGAAATCACTATTTGTGTTCTATTTCAATAAATTCAGCAAGAGCAGTACATTTAGATATCAAAACCAGATGAAATAACCTCAGAGCTAAAATAAACCAGATCCTGCTTTTCCGTAGTTCCTATTTTCTGAGTGAAATTTAAGGTGATATTTATTTCCCTTTTATTCTAATTTGCATTCAGGGGCATATTTTCCCCTTCCATGTGTTGGCCTAAATTCACAGCTCCGCAATACTGATCTTACATGGTGTCGTGACACAGGCACAGGTCCAGTGAAAACAACAGCTCTGCTGGAGGTTTGCCATCTTAAAACATCTAAGCATCTGCCCAAGTGGACACATCCATAAACCAAGGTAGGCATGACTTGTATTAGCCTGCAGTTTTGATTCCAAAATTTTTCATTTTCTCAAGTACCTACCATTCACAGGGGCTCTGTGAGCAGTAGGTGTCCTCTTAATGATGATAGAAGGGACCTTAGAGATCATCTACTCCAACCTCCTAGCCATGAGCAGCAACACATCTCAACCAGATTCAGCTGCTCAAAGGCCTCACCCAACCTGGTCTTGACCACCCTCAGGGATAAAGCATCCACAGCCTCCCTTGGCAACCTATTCCAGAGCCTCACTACCCTTGTACTGAAGAACTTCTTCCTGAGATGCAGTCTGGTAAGAATCTACTATCAGACTGCAGTCATTTTGCAAATCGGTGGCTCCATTTCACTATTTCCATGAATGAATTAGAACAAGAACCATATAGGTAATATATAGCATCACAAACTGAGTGCAATTAAGTTAATTCAAGTTAAGGAATTTGAAGTCACATAACATACCTATAGTCCAGAAATGCACAGTAAAGATGAACTCTGTTACTCTTATTTAGTGCTTGGCTGTATTGTCTGGGAGTCTGCAAGAAAAAAAAATAGACACCCTGAAGGAATGTTTAGAAGGAACTAAATTCTGCAATTCAACTACTTTAAATTCTCATTGCTATAATAACTTCAATAGACTTATTCTAGATTAACACACCATAACTGAAAGCAAATTTTGTCAGCCTTTGTAGCTGTAACACAATCTCCACACATGCAAAGGCAGATATTTGGCCTTAATTTTGCACACTGGGATTAAAGCCTTGTCATTTTGTGTGAGGAATCCATGTCCTGTTTAAGTAAAAAGCAAACCAGGATTATTTATTGTGCATAAGCATAAATATATGTGTTGATTTTTGCAGGTTTTCTTCAGTATGTACCTTGGCTTCGCTGGGTTTCGTTTTCATTGGGTAATAAAAATCTCACATTTTTAGGATTAGCCTCTCTAAAATGTATGCATTACGATGACCAACTCTCAGACATTTTCTTTCCACAAGAGTGCTTATTTTAAAGCACACAATCTAACTGCATGAGCAATACCATCATTCAAGATTTCACTTCAACACACCTTAACATTATAATGATATCATTTCTGTCTTTCATAACCAGGTTTAGCCACTACCTCAATCCTTTCCATTCAGTAAGCTTTGAGATCCCAATCTCCACTCTGTTATGCCAGTTTAATGACAAAATTCTTCAAATTATATTGGTGTGAAGTTGTAGTTTGTGGTAGACAAAGTATGCAAACTAGAGTGCCCATAGGATCTGTACAGATGTTTCTAATACATCAACCCCCAGAGTCCACATTGTGCTAGACCCTACCTTAAGGCAATGTTTTAATTACAAGAGTCTTCAACATAAAAATATCACCCATGAATTATCAGTCCTCAGATGACTGCAACACAATCCCACTGTCAATGCAAAAATTAACCAAGTATTGCTTTCTGTGTTTTGGAGGAAGAAAGACAAAAGTTCACTGATAAAACAGCCAAGTGCAAGTCCATGATGCAATTTTCTTTCTCCTCCCCCACAAGCCCAAAAACAAGTATCAGGCACAAGGTAGCACAATTCCCTCCTTACTTACTAGTAATAACAAAGCATTTTTTCCTAACCCAGGACACACACACACACATACTGGATTTCCACACACTTCAAGTATCTATGCTGTAGATAAGGCCACGTGCTTCTTAACTCACCCCACTGGATAACATACATGGAATTTTCTTATCTGCTTGAGCAACATCCCTGGACAAAATCTCAAGTTCTTTGACTCACCCAGGCCATAATGGAAATATCTAAGACTGCAGGTCAGGTACTGAGAGAAGAAGAAAAGCTGTCACTTAGCTGCTAATGTCCTCTGTCTTCCCCTTTGACATCATGTAGTCTTTTTCCATGAGGGGAGCAAAGCAAACAGTAAAACCTCATGGTCTCACAAGTGTGCCACACTGAGAAGTGATAATGGGATGAGGTTCTTGTCCTTCATCACCAGGAAATACCTCATTGATACCACCTCCAACCTGCTCATCCCACTTCCTTTCTAGCTGCTGTGAGATAGGTATACTAGGTAAACCCTAGCATATTATATTAATTAACACAGAAGAGTTCTTCAGCTATGAAAGCACTTCCCTATTGCTGTCTGCCCCATGAAGGCTCTGTGCAACACCTCAGGATCTAACTCTTTCTTGCTAGATCCATCAGTTCTGAACCTCCTGTTCATTTTAGGAACTGCCCCACCACAAGACTCACCTTTAACAAAAGTGGGGCTCCTGCACACCTTCCAAATCACAATCCACCTATGAAACCCGGGGTGTTTTTCAGAAACTACTTCCCTTCCTTATTCCCACCTCTTGCCCATCACAATACTCTTGAAGAGCACTAAGGTTCAGAAACTGCAGAAGACTAATGATCCATAACCTGTGGCTGGAAAGCTGCCTTCTGCAACTTCAGTTAGTATAAAGTTTTGTTGGTAGAGTTGACTCTTCTACCAGCAGGGAGGGCATGTAGTGTAACAATCCTCCATTGCCCCTAATATTATGTCCACTCTATCTATAGCTTTCCTGAGAGAAGCAATTTAAAGAAGCCATAGTTTGTACTACAAATTACTTCACTACTATGACAGACTAACAGTGGCTAAAAGGGAAAAGAGAGAGAGAAAGAGAGAGAGAGAGAGAGAGAGAGATCTGCTCTATAAGAGATAAGGTTGTACAATAACTGTCATTTCTGATTTGTAAGACATCTCTAGATGCATCTTGATTCTTTATACACTAAATGGAAAGAGCACCACAGGGTCAGGTTGGAAGAAGATCAGTTGTATATCTTTTCACACAAATAAATCCCAGATGTATGTTTTCTTCTCAATTAAGCATCTCTGGCAAGGGACAAATTATTGGGTTTGGCCATCTTTAACTCTAAACACAGATGTCATCCATTAGACAAAGAAATACACCAGTGAGGCTATACAGTCTCTGAGCTGGCCAGAAGTGTGTGCATACCCACAAGAAAAAAGAGGAGATAAACAATGTGTAGAGAAGGGTCCATACCGATTTTCCTGTTTGCTTCTCTTAAAGAACCTGTCCCATTTTTCACACGCACTCACACACACACACACATACATTAGCCTCACAAGGCTTTTCAGAGCCATTCATGGGAATAAAATTCTCATTTTCTCAAACTTCACTCAAACTCCACTCAAACTCAATGGCAAAACTGCTATTAGAATAGAAACTCCCCCAAAATATAAGAAACTGGGTGCAATGAGAGATAAACCCTCTCTGATCTTCAACAGCTCTACTTCAAAGTACTCTCTAATCTGTGAAATATGAACTGACTGCGCCTCAATACTGTATTTCTTAAATTAAACTGTGTGTGACAACTTATATGTGACTTGCATCCTGTACTGCTGAGGATATTGATTTAGTGACATTGATAACAGAAAGCTTAATACACAAGTTGGCTTTTACACTAAAAGATTAAGTCACTTGAGTGTTTATAAAAGCCAGTGAAAGGACAATTTATACAGCTTTCAGTAGCATGAAGAGGGAAGGTACCAGCATGCTAAGCACTCCAGGATCTGGCATCAGTTCTCCATAACCTAGGTCCTTCTGCATGGAGAGGGGTACATGCAGCCTCTTCAGAAAATAATTACATTAAAAGAGGAAAAAAAACTCTTGTCACTGAGAAACAGTGCAGGTATCTCAATCTCAGTTTACATCATGGCTGCTCAGCATCCCTTACACTAACCACTGACTCTCATCTCAGTAAATTAGTCAGACTTAGAAGCAAACCACAGAAACTAATTTTATGTGTTGAGAGCATACAGAGGATATGGATGGATGTGTGATGGGGATATAGTTCTTACACTGCTGGGAACTAGGCACAAAGCCATGGTTAGTGGGTGAAGAGGCCAAAAAAAGGGAGGTGGGGGCTGAAAGCTCTGCTGGAAACCTTCAAGAAAACCTAGTTGCAGGAAATGTCAGAAACACAATTACAGAAGAAAAATGATCATCCAGCTGCTGCTGGGAAGGCTTGCCAGGGAAGGGGAGCCAGGCAGAGGGTGGAGTGAACCTATATGAGATTAGCTCTTTTCTCCTCTCCTACCCTGGATTTTAAAAGCAAATATTTAGCTATGTAGTGGTGGCCACCAAGGGAGGAGGGTGTGCACCTTCTAATTCAATATGCATTTTTCTCCACTGTGAAGAATGACAAATCTGTGGGTCAGATTTGCCATTGTTTGTGTTGGGTGTTGGATTTCCTCTCATCCAAAGTTGAGAATTTACTGTATTATATTCAATTCAGAGTTCACTTGACTCTGTTTACGAAACACAGCATTTTGCCCAGTTTGGAGTCTTTGAAAAATTGTTTACTCAGCCTCCGAGAATGCCACAGATTATTATGAGGATGGTGATAACAGGGACTAAGACAAATAAACCTTTGTCAGTACGATTGTGTCTTGGGCAGTTCACAACCATACTGAAATATTTTTACAGGTGAATGAATCGAAATCATTCATGATTTGAAATTTTCAAATGAATTCGAAAGGTTCGAATGAATCGAACCTTTAATTCTGGTTTATGGATTAAACTAGAAACTGAAATTACATTTCTAATTTCAAGATTTCCTGTCCTGGCAGTGACATCCTGACTGTTAAAAGGACCTATCCAGTACACCTGGTTTATTGACATTCTTTTCCCCCTTATATGAGCTACTTCTAATTACCTAGAAAAGTAAAACTAAGGTACATTCATCTACTCAGTTCCCTTGACCAAGACAGACAAAGAGAAAGAATGGTCATTTACTTCTGCAGTGCCTGTACTGGCTCTTTTCTTCCAAGCTGTGAGAAAGCTGTGTTACCAACAGACCTTGGGCTTAGATCACCCAACTATATTAATTTAGAGTCTTCTTGACAGATCCATGCGAAGATGTAACTAGCATAGGTAATGAAAACCTGTACAAAAAGGAACTGGGGTCTGCTGGAGAGAGTCCAAGAGAGAGCCATAAGGATGACTGGGAGATTTGGGCATCTCTCCTGTGGAGATTTGGGGCTGTTTATTCTGGAGAAGACTAAGAGGACACCTCATCAATGTCTGCAAATATCTGAGGGGTGGGGTCAAGTGGCTGAGGCCATTCTTTTTTTGATGGCCAGCAGCAATAAGACAAGGAGCAACAACTACAAACTTGAACATAGAAGGTTTCACCTCAATATGAGGAGAAACTTCTTTACAGTGAGGGTGATGGAGCTCTGGAACAGGGTGCCCAGAGAGGTTGTGGAGTCTCCTTCTCTGGAGACTTTCAAAACCTGCCTGGATGTATTCCTGTGTGAACTACCCTGTGTGATCCTGCTTTGGCAGGAGGGTTGGACTCCATGATCTCTGGAGGTCCCTTCCAATCTCTAATGTTTTGTGATTCTGTGAACTTAATCTATGAATATGGAATTATAGTGCATTATGGATAAAAGACAGACCTTTAGTTATTCCACTGTTTCAAGAGAGCTGTGCCAACACACACTTATTGAACCAACCAGCAAAATGCTGTAGGCTCCCACAGGGTCAGCTTGTAAGCTCACTGAATTTATTTCCTAACATTACAATCATACTGTTAAAAAAAAAAAATTCAAAAAGCCATGATATTACAAAGGTGGACAACTGTGACAGACAACAAAAGTGAAATATCAGAAGCTATTAAAGACACCCAAAATTAGAAAAGCTTGCCACATGTAATAGGATATGGGCTGGGTTTGATCCTTGCTTTACCTGAGGTCAACAATTGTATCAGTTTCCTCCAAATAAAAATGTTGCCAATCAAATGCCGCACCAATAACTTTCCCCAGTTTTCAGAGTTCTCCGTGTAACAACGGCTATATCCACGAGCAGTGTGAGAACAAAAAAAGTAATGAGAAAACTCATAAGCAACAGACTGAAAAATGTCTTGGCTGCTCTATTGGATAGCATTTTTATAGAGAAAGAAAAGGAAGAGGGAATTGATAAGGAATTTTTTATGTTTGGGTTTTTGCTTTTTTATTATTATTATTATTGTGCACAGGAAAAAAAAAATTACTTCTGAAAGTGTACAGCATCAGAAGATGCTTTCTATTTTTTCTTAGCCTAACAAGTCCATCATTTAAATAAAAGTGCCATCCTCTTAACAGGATACCATCTTTCTTAAGGCACCAAGCAAGGGGCTCCATCCAAAGGCTGCCAAGACAACATCTGACCACTTGCAGAGCTCAGTGTGGGCTGTCAGGCACAGCACATCTGTAAACCAGTTGCTTATGACCCACAAAAATGGAAACTGTTCCTTGGCGCTCATCTTTCTACAGCTTGCCTCTTTGATGCACTCCGTTACCCGTTTATAGCACAGGTAAGCTTCAAGGCACCTAGAAAAGCTGGGATGGTAACTGCTGAATGTACACTAGGTACAATATAATGACAAAGTTAAATGAGAAATAGCTCTTCTTGCTGGTTTGGGGCACTAAATAGCACAAAAGTTAACTCTTCCCAAACTGCTCAAGGAAATCTGCAATTATGGCAATGAGAGCTGGCTGCAACCTTTGAATTATAGTCTCCTTAAACACAAAAGCACAGCTCCCAGATGGCTTTCCTTTAATTTTACAGTTGAAAAATTCCCACCCTGGCATAAGAAGTTAAAACAGTTATATGAGCACAGCATCAGTGGGTCAGTGTTAAGGCCTGGACCCAGGAACTTCTGATCAAAAAGTGCCTTTGCTCAACCTCACTAAGCTGTGCATCTTCTATGGATTCTTTCATACATTCTACAGTTTCAAAGACCTCAAATAAACAACAACATATTTCTTCCCTTTCTCTTTGGTCTGGGTGTATATGGGCATGATGGGTGTTTTGTATGTGTTTGCAAACACTGGGCAGTGGCAAGTGTTTGCATGCCAAATTGTTTCAGCTTGGAAGCCAAAACTGTTTCCTACTGCAGTGCAAAACCATGCCAAACTCCCATTGACTGTGATCTGGGTTAATAATGCTCAACACTGTTGAAAATCATGATAATACGTGGAAAGCACAGGAAGGTTGAAAAACAGCCCTAAGAAGAAGGTGGTTACTCCTCACTAGAGATATGTGGAGCTGATTTCAAAGAAAGACATGCGCTTACAGAAACTGCAGGATGAGGAACTTTGAAATTCAATTTGGGCAGCAACCAAGTGACACCAGTAAATATTTGGTGTTCAAAAACTTTAAATGCCAGTCAGGGAGAAACAGAACTCATTGTGGCAGCCCTTTCTTATGTAAACACCAATAAACACAGGCTTGAACTGATGATTTCTATGAAAGGATGCCTCATACTTAAGTGAAAAAAAAATATTTCTTCTGTCCCTTAAAGCACAGTTCTGGTTCAGAGCATAACAAAGTGGAAATATTAATGTTCTCTCTCTAGAAATAGTCTCATTTAAGCAATTAGTAATATAAAAATCAGATGACTTTGATATGTCCTCACAGTTAAACAGTCATATCTGTATGCAAGCAAAAAATATATATGTACACTGCCCTCTAAACCCCAGGTGATTTAGACACCTAAATGTGGACTCCTTAGTCCAACCTTAAGTCATCAACACTGAAATACCTGGGACATGTTTTCTCATCCCTTTGAGTTTTAGAAAGTCAGCTTAAATAAGAGAGCAAGTGAGGGCTAGTTTCTTTCCTGCATGTTATTGATGGAATTTCTTACATGGAGCCAGGATAATCAAACTTGCTGGGACACTCCATATTGCCACCAACAGGCTCAGAGCACAACCTCCAACTAGATATTACCTCTCCAAAATTAATGACTGCAGTCTGTCTCCAAAGAGATCCAATTTATATCAGGCAAATTAAAATGCAAGTTATTTCACTCAAGGTGCCCATGTTGAAGCAGTTACTCACTGCTTAAAAGACCTTGGATTGTTTTAATGTCATGCAAAGCCCTGCAGAGCAGCTTTTCTGCTTCTGCCATCTCCCCTCCTCGCTGGCACACACTCACTCAGAGATGCCAGAACTTCACATTAAACAGACGAAGAAAGTCAGCTTCATTGTCAGAGCTCAGAAAGAGTTTGTCAGACTATAAAATAAATTAATAAAAGGAAATCTATCATTGTTTTCATTAGTAGTCCTACCTGAAGTGGAGAGGGCTGAGAAGCTTAAACACCAAATCCTCTGAAACCATTCTCTCCTTACCAAGATCTCATGTCACATCTGACTTAGATGATAGGCCAGGCTGAAAGCAATCTTTGAGTATGGATAAAGTGAAGCTAAAAATACAAATCTACCCCAAACCTGGGCGTTTGCCCAGATTATTCACAGAATTAACTTTGCGAGATACTACTTGCCAAGCCCAGCTGTTAATGCAACTAGTTGTTGTGCTCCTTCTGCACTCCTAGGCTACTTGAAAACACTATTTTTAATGCAAATAAAATAAAGTACTTACAAAGCTGCCTGTGCAAACCACCCACTAGCCCTGCAAAACTCTAGTCATGTGTGCTGGACAGATGAATGAAAAATTACTTCAACCCTTCTCCCCTCTCCTTGCAAGTATCATAATAAAATAGATTTTGTGGTCATGCTGATATAAGTTCATGATAGCTTTCCAAAACTTCTTAGTAAAATAGAGGACAAAATCTTTTGCTAAGGGGTTTTGTTTCCTTTTCTGTGTCTTTTTTTTTTTTTTGCTACTCTGCTTTATTATATTAAACATGTATTGATTTTCTAAAATGAGAAGCAGATGTTCCCTCCATACACATTTCTTAACTCGTGTGAAAGTACTACTAAAGGAAAATAACTGCTCTGATTCATATTGAAAAGGCTATTTTAAAATGGACACATTTTTCTAATCCAACAGAATCATAATGAAACACATAAACAAACCTTCCCCCCACCCATTCACCTGTAGTAGTTTGACATAGGCAGAAACATTTCCCTTTGCTGTACAACTACCCAGATTCAGTGCAGAGCTGTGTAACAGGAAACAATGTCTAGGTAATGACAAGAGCTGTGACAGGGACCAGAAAACAAGCATAAAATATAATCCCTTAAAGGGATGCACAGTTTTAAGAATACTTTTGCCATTAGGTAATATTTCCACAATTCTTAGTTTCTAAAACAGTGCTTGAACTTTCCTCCTGATGGCTTTTTTTTTTTTTCCTTTAAGAAGAAAAGAACCATTTGCCTCAGAAGGGAACCCTTCAAGACAAATCTAGCATTTAAAATGCAGTTGTGAATTGTTTGTACTTTGACTTTTTATCTGTTTTAGCAAACCAATGATTGATACAGACTTGATCAACAACAAACAATCTAATTTCTCTCATTAGAATATTCCAAGAAACCTTAAACCAACACAGTCTCCATGTTACTGGAATAGAGAGAAATTAAATCAGAAAGAAGAAACTGAGACAACTCAGCACTTGGGCACTTAACAGATTGTGCCACACTGCCGGTGGAGGGCAGTGAGACAATCAGGCAGTGTTTGCTTTGATTTCCACAGCACAGTCACTCATATCCCAAACAAGACATGCCTGGATTTTTCATAACTAGATTTCACAAAACTCAGCTGAAACTGAAACCCCATAAACCAGAGGTTCAGTGCCTACAAATAACCAGCACTGGCAACAGCAACAAGTCTGACACACTGAATTCAAAACCAGCACAAGCTACACAACGCAACAGCAATAGTAAGTCTCATTGAGATTTTTTTTGTTTCAGTTTTACTTAATTCTCTGCCAAAACACAAATGAAGTCTGAATTAGACTCTGCTTCCCACAAGACTAAAAGTAATAGTTATAAGAATCAATCAGTATTCACTCATATTTACTATGGAAAAGGCAATTTTTCACACAAGAAGTACATAGCAGTTAGCACAAGATAGGTTTCCAAGTGAAGAATCAATATGCATTACCTTTGCTAAGTAGACAAAAAGAAAAAGCACAAAATGTCCTAATTTTCCTGCACAAAACCCAAACAAAGTCTGTGTCCTCATTTTTGAAGAACACAAGGACTTTTACAGCCTGGAGCAGTGAAACGTTAAAATTTAATGCATTCTGCATGGTAATAATAGGAATAGTTAACTGTTTATGGAAGAATTGGGAATAATGCATTTATCTTCTTTTATAAAGACATCAGTTCCCTGTGCACTTCACCTCCAAGGACAAAACTGTCTTCTGGGAATGGATAACTTGAGGAGCCTGGGATTGCAAGAGGTCTGATATGGCCAGAAACTACTCACAAAGCAAGATAAAAACAGAAGACACCATAGGAAGAGGCAAGTGGGCCAGGGCTGCTGGTCCTGGGGAAAGTTCCCTAGACCTCCTTTGGGAGCCTGGATAAGCCAATGAAACTTCAACAGGAGTGCAGCTGAAGTAGAAACCTGTATCTCATGAGCATACCTGAATAAGCATGGGCTTTAGAAACCCTTGGTGAGGAGGAACAGACGTAGCAGGAAGTCAGGAAGAGCTATGGGAGCACCCAGAGAGTGAGATCTTCAAGGCACAAACACTAAATATTTGTTTTGTGTACTGAGCAGGTAACTTAATGAGTTCTGTTTATGTTAATATGAATAACTTTTACTTAAATATTGAATAAAAGTTAAATAAAATAATAATAAAATCCTTAAGGACATACAACTACCTGAAGGGAGGTTGTAGCCAGGTGGGAGTTGGTCTCTTCTGCCAGGCAATCAGCAACAGAATGAGAGGACACAGCCTCAAGTTGTGCCAGGGGAGGTATAGGCTGGATGTTAGGAAGTTCTGCACAGAAAGAGTGACTGGCATTGGAATAAGCTACCCAGGGAGAGTTGCTGTCCTTGGAGGTGTTCAAGAAAAGACTGGATGGGGCACTTAGAGCCATGGTCTGCTTGACTGGCTAGGACAGGGTGATAGGTTGGCCTGGATGATCTTGGAGGTTATCTTCTAACCTGGTTGATTATATGATTCTGTACTAGCTTCTTCAGATGTCAGAAGCCACTTCATCAGCTTCAGAGAGAGTTTGATCAGATCTACATTGCACATTTTGCAAAAAAATAGTAAGATGTTGTAAGATATTCAGTTGGTTCTTCATCATAACATTTGTAGAGTTCTCTTTGCTGACACTTCTTTCCAAATAAAAGACCATATTCTAAAGGGTTTTTTGAAGCCATGATTTAATGAAAGCTTTAGGAGGAGTTTTAATAGCTCATGTCAGAAAGAGAGTACCAGGCTTAATGGTGAAAATATTTACCACTCGGTACATTTGTTGCTAATATTTTTTTTCTAGGTTGGATTTATATGTTAGCATTTTCCATTCTCATTAAAATCCTGGCTATGCGAACGTCACCTCTGAAAAGCAATGCCTCACATTCTTTGTGAATTATATGTGGCAGCCTTTGTTTTATATTGACCCTTTCAGCTCTTGCATCCCTTGACTAGCTGCTAACCATTTATCCTTTCTCTGGCTGCTAATCTCCGGGGAGCGGGTGGGACAGGCAGTCAATGGAAGCGATGGAGTATAAATAATGACAGAGTACAATAAACATTCCAGTTGCAATGCCACAGCTCATGACAAAGACTTTCAGAAAGATACAGCACACAGTCCTTCTGCGATAAGGCTGTTGTAAGCCGACTGGAAAATATTACAAAAAACTTAGGCTTGCTTAAGGCCAAGATATTCAGGCCCACTAGGTGAGATAAGGGAATGTTTGTTCTGGGTAATCAAAAAAATCGCTTGGATTCAGAACGTTTGGTTTTATTCCCAAATTCATTTTCCCCGTGTGACTTTTCACAGGTTCTTTCTTGTCTCTGTGTGTTTCATTTCACATTCATTACCCTACCTATTTAGTCTGTAATGTCTCAGACTAATATATGACTTCTATATCTTATTATGCTTTGCACGGTGGGACTCCAGCTGAAGTCTGCAGGGAGGGCTGTAGAAGGCTGCGTTCACACACAGCCTAATGCCGTGGCATTTCCTGATAACAGCTGTGGATCATCCGAATGCCTCCTTAAGTACCTGGTGAACCTGGGGGCTTTCTTTCCCTGACGTCTGTCTCCCCAGACTCCAAATGAGGAGATACATACCACTGCTTCCCCTGTTCCAGTTCTAGCCCACGTACAGAAAAGTATCTGAAGCAAAGAAAATTAATCCCACCAAAAATCTGCAAGTTTTCTATCACACTAATAAGCTGCAGCAGCTGCCTTAAACAGTACAGTTAATTAATGAGCTCATAGCAAGGGAGATGAGGACAGGAGCAAGACTGCTCTGTTCAGATACAACCCAGATCTGCACACAATTGAGTCCACAGCTAATCCTCATCTCGAGACAAAAATACTCTCCTGTAATGCTTCTTGAGTAGCTGAGAGATGTAACAACTCCTTTTGCAAGACTCTCTGTTCCCTAGACCTTAACATTCCATTAAGATACTATAATCTCCTGACTAGATCTTTCTAGGATTAAACTCAGAGTTGTTTTAGGTTTGGTTTGGGTGGGTTTTTTTTCCTTTTCACGGGGGGAGAAAAAACTCTCAAGAACATTTATGTTTTTCTGATTCTGATTTGAATATTTTCTCCCATTCCTGCATATTTGCCAAATGCGAGTTGTCTTTTGGTCTCTCGTGTGAATGGGGACGAAATTCACACAACTACTCAGTTTAGTGTCGTTTTTCATTCACAGGAAGTGTCAGGGTGCCAGAACTATTTGATTTGTGCATTGGCCAGATCCAACGAATTGAGAACCAGTCTGGAATCAGGCCTGGTCCATTAATTTCTGCTACAGAGTTGAGTAACGGAAGACTAAGCCATTGAGTTAGCTTTTCAGATGGGAAAATGGAAGTCAGGGGATCTTTGTGTATGTCTGCAGACATAAAGCAGATAGAGATATGGTTGCTGATACAGCAGCGACAGAAAAATAGCCAAGTGTATTTGAAGGCAGAGCCCCTGGCTCTCCTCTGGCTGTAGAGCTGCACAAGGGCAGAGTCAGGAGGCTGCAGCGCTGGCCCAAGCACTTTTCCAGCCCTGCACAGAGCCTGGGGCAGCCTGGGCTGGCAGAGGGGCTGCAGAACCCAGGCATTGCTCTGCCCAGCACTCAGAACTGTAGAAATACAAGCACAAATTCAAAGCTGTGTTTTCACAGGCAGAATAAATGCAGCACTTTTGAGAAGCTGGAGCTCTGATTTTTCAGTATGCTTTGGGGTTTTTTTCCAGACAGACAGGATGAACATTTTAAAGCAGGAGTACATTCAACCTTTCAAGCTTTTCAGCATTTCACAAGTAACACCAGGTTCTGCTCTTTTTCCTCAGCTAAATGTTTACACAAGCATTTGAGCAAGAGAGATGTGTGAAGCTGTACAAAAGAGCAGAGGAAAGAAACCTACAGGAAGCTCAGGAGGAGGAACAAGCAGCCCATGAAAGTATTTTAGCCTACCAGCTGGTTCGTTTGGGTGTATCACAGCATAAAGTGCCACACAAAGCTATCTTCTGCCCTGAATTTGAATATCTTCATAATTAGTCAGCTCCCAGTTTGCCCTCTTTGTCTGGAGCTCATTTTTTCCAAGTAACTCCTGAAATCGGCAATGAGTCCCTCTGGAAACTGATCTAATGGTTTGAGGAATGCGGCCACGGTCATCGGAGCTTTGCGAAATCTTCAAACTCACTTGTTAATTAGTACAACTGAAAATAAGCAAAGAATGAGAAATCTAAGGTTCTCTCTTCAGTGGGATTGCTGTTACACTTCCTTGCCTTTCTTGCTCTCCATTGAAATATCACTGGGTGGTAACTTGGATTTTTAAGCATCTTGACAAGATGTTCTGGACAGCAGTTAAGCAACATCCCACAGTGGAACATTCCAGAAAGCTCCTGTGACACAAGCGCCCTGCAAATCAGTTGACATCTCTTCTTTTCCTGTTTCTGCTTTATGTGAAATATATTCCACAAATAGGGAAAATGTTTTTAGATCTAGCAAAACTACAACCAGACACAAGCAGAAATAGCTTACTGCATCATTTCATTTACTGGGATAACTGTAGAGAAATTCAGAAAAATTACAAACCAAAATTCAAAAGCCTCCAGCAAACTGCTGCATGTCAGCATCTTTGCAGGGCTCAGCAGCACCCATTCTGCTCCCACTGTATCTAGCAGAGAAACTCCCACTGCCTTCAGCAGATACAAGGCACGATATTCCCCTTCCATTGTGATTAAGAGTGATTAAAAAGACAGTCCAGTTTTAAGACACAGTGTCTCAAAACACCACAGCAACTATTTCAGTGTCATCTGAGTGCTAGTTTGGGGTGCTTTATGCCAATGAAGCATGAAGACTTCTTTCTTTTGCTTAACGTGTTATTTCTGGAAACATTCTTGCTAGCATTCCAATGGGGCAACACTTCCAATTAAGAGCTCCTTTTATAGTTTATAAACACTGTGGCTGACAGCCTGAGAAATAAATGTATTTTTTAATACACAGATGATGGTCAACTTGACACAGGGTGCTACACAGTCCAAATAAGTCAAGAAATTCTTTCCAACCATTACTTATAGCTTAAGAACTTTCAGTGTCCTCATAACCAAAAATGACACGTGCTATGCATGTTTATTGCACGTCTGTATCATCTACTGCTTATTTAGAAATGACTATGAGATGTTTCATTTTAAAAAATGCAAAGTTATTTTTGCATGGATGAGAGGATCTTTCACTAATTCTTGTGGTAAGTAATTTAAAATCACAGAATTAACTAGGTTGGAAAAGACCTCCAGGATCAAGTCCAACTTATCACCTAAACCTTCTCATTAACTAAACCATGACACTAAGTGCCTCATCCAGTCTCCTTTTAAACACCTCCAGGGGTGGGGATTCCACCACCTCCCCAGACAGCCCACTCCAATGCCAATCACTCTTTCTGTGCAGAACTTCTTCCTAACATCCAGCTGAACCTGCCCTGGCACAGCATGAGACTGTGTCTCCTCATTCCATCACTGCTTGTCTGGCAGAAGAGACCAACCCCACCTGGCTACAATCTCCTTTCAGGTAGTTGTAGAGAGCAATGAGGTCTGCCCTGAGCCTCCTCTTCTCCAGGCTGCACACCCCCAGCTCCCTCAGCCTCTCCTCATAGGGCTGTGCTCTAGCCCCCTCCCCAGCCTCGCTACCCTTCTCTGGACACGTTCAAGGACCTCAACATCTCTCTTAAATTGAGGGGCCCGGAACTGGACACAGTAGTCAAGGTGTAACCTAACCAGCACTGAGTACAGGGGCAGAATGGCTTCCCTGGTCCCATTATTAATTATTTTTAAACACAAAGAACAGAAGAAAGAAGAAAACAACCTTCCCAGGAGATATATGTAGATTCTATCCTGTAGAGTAAGTTATCAGTGGTATCATTTGGATTCTTGCACTGCCCCGCTGACAAAAGTCTTTTCTGCAGCTAATGGGAACATCACACAAGCACTTTCATAAAACTGAGCCGTGAGGCTGCAATTTACCTAGAGGGGACCACAGTCACCGTAGGGGATGGCCCGGGTGCTGCCACTAATACATCAGGAGTTTAAAGCATCGGAGTGCAACAGCCTGGAGCCTCAGAACAAAGAACAGGGATGTAATTTAAACACAGTCGTCTAGTTTATGGACAGCCTTTCATTATGGTCTCCTGCTACACAGAATCAAAAGGCAGAAGAGCCTGGGGAGAGAGATGGAAAGACGGGAAGAGGAAACATGTCTTTTGGATGCAGCCATGAGTTCATAATCTAAGAGTATTTCACATTAAAGGAATGGAAGTAAGTTCAACTTCCAAAAGTAGCAAAACCCTATCTGAAACATTACAGGATTATCATGGGTGCCTCTTTAAACTGTGTGGCACAACAGCCAGCTACCTCTGGTGCCATTCAGTATGTTAGGTACATTTTTTGCAATGTGCACTCAGTGTAGCTCAGAGAATCATTTCTGCTTAGTTCTCACCAGTAAAATACTCATCCAGTCAGACTTCTTTTGGAGTTTGCCTTGGCAGACCCTTAGCTCTTTCCACATTCAGTGCTGGGGGAGTAGGAAGAGCAGCAAAATCAAAAGGCCACATTCTCAGCTGAGTCAGTATGTTTCATGAATTTCTAACCTTTTATGTCTGCTACCTGTAAAAGCAGCTTTAAACATCTGGGCATTAAGGATGTTGAATATGACATTTAATGCAAGGACTTTTTATGCCGTTTTATAAATGGACCTGACATCATCAGTGCACACAGCGAGGCTAAGCATGGACCTATGCGGAGCTTTGGGACAAGCACAGCTGTAACTGAAACTGAGCCGCAACATAAATCAGCAAGTGTCTGTGTGTCCAACCCAGTCTGTCTACAAAATGAGAATCAGCACAGTATTCATGGATTGATCCCAAACCCATTTAAGCCAGCTACAGTCTTTCTTTGGATTTTAAGCAGTTTTGGAACGTTGTCTCCATTACAGGGCCAGCAAAATTCCTCATTAACACCCTCAGAGATTTCAGATTCTACCAGATTTCATTACAGGAGAGTGCTGCCAGGCCAGCTTTCCAGCACCAGAGCCCTTTACAGCAGAAAGGTGGGGTCTGCTTCAAAGGCAGACTTTACTCCTTTTATTCCCCCCCCCTATTTTTCTTTCAGGTTGCACTATTTTCTAGCAGTTTGATTTTGACTGACTCAGGTACAGGTTGCCCTACTGTATTCAAAGAAGCAACCTGTGTAAAGGAACATTCAGGACAGAAAAGCAGTTGCCATATGGCAATGGCCCCTCCCATTCTGTAATCTCTTCCATGGGCTCCAGCTGTATCCTCTTCCCAAAAGCACAATCAGATTTCCTGTGAGAAGGAATTTGCAGTTGTGCTGGCTGCACTGAGTTTAGATGGACCTGATCCTGCATCACATACAGATATGACTATCATCCCCACTTGAATCTCCAAAATTAAAGAAGAGGCTATTTAGACATTAAAATTACACAGATCCTTTGATCTGCACCACTGCAGGGATCTTCTTGACTGCTGTTAGCTATATTGCATCCCTTAAATATCTCTACTGTCAGAAGAACTTGCATGAGAAGTCAACAGGATAAAACACATGTGAAGACATCCAAAGGCAAAATGTAAACACTCTGATGTATTGAGTAGCTATTTGATGCACTGTTGAGGGCTATTAGATGTAATCTGTACTGCAGATGCATGTCTTATGCTTGAGGAATCAAGGCTATTAAAATACGGTTTCTTTCTAAATCCTCATGCCACTTGTACTGCTTTTAGCTCCTTTTTCTTCCTTGCCCTCAAGGACTGAAATCATAACAACAAGCACATTATTTTTTAATTTAATAGAAGGAACAACAAAACTGATTCCAGCCTTGGGCAGTCCAGACAGCAGTAATCCACTCTCATCCTTGGCATATTTTCTACAAATGAGATTGCAGCTAGATTGCATCTTTCTATCAACCACTGGAGAACCGGAATGCAGGGCTCCTCTCTACAGCAGGTGTTTAACAATGCCTCTGCCCCACTGGAAGCATGCTACAGTGTTGAAAAACCCAAAGATAAACCAAAGCATAGATAGCAACATAGTCCACAGAACAGAATGACTGCAGATAGCTACAGGCACTGTGCAGATTGCAGCACACAGCTATGTGGCACGTGGATATTATAGGATGCAGTTCTCACTAGACTTGGATTCCTTGACTTCAGCTGACAAAAAATGACATCTCAGATATCTACTTTCATCTACTTGTTCCTAGTAATTAACATAGGCAGCCTTTAATGTATGTTACACCAGGGGACAGCTATGCAACCACCAATAACGCACACAGGCCAACAAACGTAGCAATCATGAGACTGACATGGCAGTCCCCAGCTCCCCAGCATCAATTACTAACACAGCTCCTCTGACACAAGCTATATAAAACAGTTTGCTGGCATGTTGAAAGCTGAGACAAGGTTTAAAATACCCTCAGACTACTAATGTGTGCAGATTTCTCACAATTAAAAGCAATATCATTTACATTTTCTTTCCTAAGAAAGAAAGAAAATTTATTTTATCTTGTTGGTTGGTTGTGGCTTTTTAACATACTTTTCTTCGAGGGCCATTTGATGAACACAAACCCCAAGACCACAAACATTTCTTTGAAGGAATACTCCCATGATAGGCTAAAAGAGGGTATGCATTATTCAAACAGAAGTACTGGCATCTGATTCTAACTTCATATATCTATAGTATTATCTATATCTATATTCTCACTCTCTTCTCAAACTGAAACAGATAATGGTGTTTGAAGACAGCACAGAACTTCAAACCAAAATGCACTCTCTGGATGATGCCAGCAGTATTTTGACTGTGGCCGGAAGTTATGCAAACACATGGATGAACACGAGAGAGTCTCAGAAAATACATTCTGTTCACAGAACAAACTCTCTCTGATTAGAGTAAATTAAACTCCAGTTTATCTGATAGTAAAAAGGATCACATCCAAAAAAAGAGCCACGGCTACCAAAGCTGAGTGCACAAACACTCTGTGCCCAGTCCAGTCAGAAGCCTGATGAAATAGGGAATTACTGTTGGGGAGATTTGGATAGCTGTCTCACACAAATAAAGCAAAGAAGAAAATCACATGCATGCCTGTCCATGAAATTGTGGGGTTTGTGTGCGAAATTACCCATTTCCAAGTTAATCCATTGAAAGAAAGCTCATCAAAAATTCATGGAGAATTGTTTCTTATTTTCCCTGGAATTTTCCATGAAACATATTCCTCTCCACATTTTATTTCAACTTGTACCTCTGAGGACATCTTCAAGGCCAAACTGTAGACACCTAAAATACAGGGTTTCTAAAAATGCTGACAGCTTATGAACTATAAAAGTTATGGAGAAGCCTGTAATAGTAATAATTCTATATTTCATTTATATATAGTGCTTTTTCTCCCCAAACATCTCTTAAACTGTAACTCAAACAATTTCTTCTGTGGCAGTAAAAAAGGACTAAAATAACAAGTATTGTAAACTTCTGGAGTGGAGAAAGGTTCAACTCCTGATTCAGTTACTGGCCAGGGCTTGGTTTCCAGTAAAATTGAGTTAAATTAATTTGGGCAGCTCACCTGGTCATTACTGTCTTCCCTGTAAACTGTTCTGAGTGTCAAGAACAAAAGGGGGCTTGCAGTAACATCCAGAGATTCATGTGGTGAAGAAAAAAAGCTTTTCTGTAGGGCTTTGCGATCTGAGCAGCCTAAGAGTTACAGACCACAGTGCATGGCTGATAACTCTGCAACTTGAGATTTCCCTCCAGAGAGCTCAGAAAGGAACTGCTATAAAAACATACAGGCTCTTTATCTGGGCAAATAGTAGTGGGGAAAGAGAAAAAGAAGATAATTTTTTCCTGCAGCAACTAATACTAGTGAAATGGCTTTTCCAGTTTCAGTTAAATCTTTCTGTTGAGCTGTTGACTTCAACAACAGAATAAATTTTCTCCTGAAGTTTCTCCAAGAGACCGAAGTTACAATAAATAATAATAATAAAGTAAAACATATGTGAATCCTACGTGAACTACAGAAACTAAGCACATAGCCACTTGAGGAAAATTAAGGCTGCTTCTCTGATGCATGCTATTTCCTATCTCATTGCACGGGATAAAAGAGGTCTAGCTAGAAACATGAAATCATTAAGAAAATAGTTTTAGACAGAACTTTGTGATTTATTTTGTGTAACAGTTTCTTCTCCAAAGATCTTACTAGCAAGCTAAATAATAAACGTCTGATCGAATTTATGATGAGAAAGAGACACAAACCAAATAGTAAAATATCTGTGGTGTATGGGAACCGGCAGCTATGTGAGCAGCTCAAGTTGTTTTCAGTTAGCTTTGCTTGCTTTTATTGAAAAAAATAATATCTATACATAAACAGCCAACTCCTGGTCTCTTTGAAGTCAGCTGGAACCTCACTATTAACTGTAGTGGGACCAGAAGGAAGCTTCCTTCATTTTGATTTGGAAGGTTGGGGGTGGGAAGTTGTTTGGGTTTTATTCAATACCTGCATTGGAACAGGAAGTCTTCTCAAAAACAGTATCATAAATTATCCGCCAATTAATTTCAGACAGTGATGCAGCAGCAATATATCAGAAAAATCTGTTCCAGCTGTTAGGGTTAAATGCCAACATGCCAAGCACTGAGCATACACAATTTCATCTCTGAAGAGTCAAATATCTAAAAAAACAAGATGGGTTAAGAAAAAATAATAGGAGCTGAAAGATCATTGTGTCCATTCCACATATGGGAAAACTGGGACACTGAATTATTATGGAATATTTCCCTTCTTGAGATTATTCATCATATCTCCTCTTATTTCATCTAAGTGAATGAACTACTTTTAAATCATTTGCTCAAAGTTACAGAAGCAGATTATGGGAGATCCAGAAACTGGTCAGTGCAAAACTGTCTCTTCACCTTCCTTTTGTAATTACAATCCATCACTTTCTACAACTGCAGGTCACTTGTGTCACAATCAAGGATATCACAGCAGCTCCAATCAAAGGATCATATATAAGGATTGTAAAGGCAGTAGATGGATGGAGGAAATATATGAAAATAAGCTTCTTATGCAAATAGATTCATCTTAATATTTATCCTTACAGAAAGCGGATTTACATGCCCAGGACTGCAATGATGAACAACAATTCATACGTTAATTCAGCAACAATCTAGAAAACTGCAGGTAAAATGTAATAAACACAAGTGAATACCAACTAAGCTTGACAAAATTTCATCCATACCTTTGTTTCCAAGAGGTAGGACAAGCCAGAGAGCCTGTGAGAAGTTATATGCCTCTTTGGAAAGATATAAAACTTCTGAACTGCCCCCACAGAACCAGAACCCCCAGGTGTCACGTTTGTATCACAGGTGGACCCCCAGCAACTGCTTAGGACAAACCCAGATTGTCTGATGGCTGAGCTTGATCCAGCTATGTCACAAGGCTATTTAAACTTGGAGAGCACACGTCATAGGAAAGGGAAAATAACAAACAGCGCTGCAGTGGCAGAAAGATGAAATCTACCAAAGCCAGATAATTTCCAGTCTTTTTTTTTTTTCTTTTCTTATTTTAACTTTAGGAAGCTCAGAGTTCTGGGACACTGCTCCAAAACTTCATGGTTTGCTTATAGCATATCTGAAACTTGGCTCACGAGCTGCATCTTTTTCAGTTTCATGGGAATGACAGTTGCATGGGATCTGCTGTAGTGCCCGGTTAGCCACCAACCAGAAATGCCACATGAAAAGCTATTTTCATAGCATTTATATCCAGTTCAAACACACACCAAGAAGTGCAGACTCCTCCACTGTATTTTTCAGCTAATATATTTTTTAATCTCATTAAAAAGTAGGGAGTGTTTAGTTCAGAGCCTGAACAAAGGTTTCCATGGCTTTCATTTGTATTAATTTTATTCACCTTTTCTTATAGTCAGTCATTCAGGACTGAGAAACTTGCTTTATTCCACAAAACCTCCAAGGCTGAGACGGAACGGCTGAGATTAAACTTTATCCTTATAATTTAAATTATTGGTCAAGTCTTGTGGTTTTCTCAGGATACCTCTCTTGCTTTTTGTACCTTTCCTAGTTTTTTTATAAGAAAGCAAATACTATGTCAACTTTTTTCTTGTTCTCAGTGTTCTGGATCATTGCAGCATAGTGATTTTTCTCAAATGAAATACTAAAAATACAAATATAATAAACCCCATGATTAAACAGACATTTAAAGAGCACCAACGTCTCGCAAAGGAGCAAATAGCTAGAGACTTTTCTAGTCACATTCATATGTCCAAGGCCAGCCTCAAACTCTACCAAAGAGGAGCAGAATTGCATCATAGTACAGAGCTACACACAGAGCAAGGCAACAGAAAATAAGGTCCATCCTCTCAAGCCACTGTAAGAAAGCCAAGCTCCCCTGAACTCAGCATATTTTATTACAGTTTGCACTCCTTGAGAACCTTGACTCCAGGGTAATCAATCCTTCTTGCAAAATACAGCAGACCCTTCTTGCCTGGGGATGTTCCCTAGATGCTTCTACCAGTTACCAGTCACAGTAGGAATACAGGTATTTGGATGAGGGAATTTATCACTACCAGAAAATGAATAAGGCAGCCTGGTGGGGACACTGAGCAATTTACATTGTGGCTAGGTTTCTGGATACAATAATTCAATACAGTTCAGACCAGTCAAAGACAAGACAAATCTGACTGTAAATAAGGTCACAGAGACTCTGATTAGCTTACACATATCCATTCTAACACCCACTAGTACGAGCTTAAAGTTACATACCAAATCCTTTTCTTTTTGTCAGTAGTTATTTCAGATTAGCCAAATGACATTTCACAATTAATTATTTTTTAAAATGTGAAATGAACATCTATTATTTTCTAAAATAAAAGGAGCTCCATTTTAAAAATCAATCTAGAGCCTTCAATCTACTTGAAAGGGCAAATTACAGCTTGATTGTAGGGCAATTACTCTGGTGGAGATAACTTGAATGACTATAAATATACTCTTTCACAGGCAGCATTTTTTATTTGAACACTGATGTTATTTAATTAAAGGATGAAAGATATCTTGAGTGTTTCATGTCAAAATTCATTGAAATTGGTGTTGTTCTACGTATATGCTGTTGTACTTTTCTGGAATGGGTCTCTCAATCTCAGGCACTAATAACCATTTTGTTGATGTTCGTGGAGCTACAGAGAGAGATGAGAGCAGAGCAGAGCGAGCCCATGGCTGATTTTCTGTCACTGATGTCAGAATGCCAGCTTGAAACGCCAATCCCACAGCCACACAGAAAGGTGCTATCCACCAGGTCTACACTAGAGCACAAGAATTTCCTCAATGCATTTATCCACACCACTTCTCTGATACTAAAAGGCTCTCAGAAAAGATGTAGGCACAAACTTTTGGAGCTGGTGCCCACCCTTTGGTGCATCAATAGCTCTGCTACTACAGACTGGATTGCAATAATACAAGTGTAGAGTTTCTATTCTGAACAATAAATTCTCTCTCTCCAGAAATGTTATATCTAAGGAACAGTAATGCAGAACTCATTACCAAGAGCTGATTCTGAAGACTGTGAAGCATGCTTTGGGTTATTATAATCAGACTAATATTATGATCTGTTTTATCCAGCTCCATGACAGTGCAGTACAGATTATCATGAATAATTCAGATAGTTGTGCTAACTCACTGAGAACTTCTTCAAATTATACTGGTTAATGTTAACCTAAAAATGAAATGTTTACTGTGTTAAAAATAACCCTTTCAGCATTTAGGGGAAAAAAAAAAATCCTTTTATCTGTATTTATCTTCTCATTCTTCATATTTTGAGTCATGTCTCAAGATCAGCTAACGAAGGCCTTACTGTGCTTCCAGTGATACAAATCCTTGGCGTTTATGCCAATACTTTTATTTGTCATATTTATTGGAACTGACACTTTTCTGGACTCCATTCACACTGTGACTTATGAGCTTAATTGGGTTTCATTTGTTTTGCCATTTAAAATAAATTAAGACCAGGGTGTGGGAGATTTATTTTCCCTCACAATCTTTATTTCCTAATATTGTGCAATGTGAATTCAACACTCTATCTGCTATTGAATTATGCCATCTTATTAGGAAAGACCTTACCCAACTATTAAAAAGATCCTCTTCACTTCACAACAATTATTTTGCTTAATCCTGGTAATATAAACCAAGAATCTCATCTAGTTATAATCATGCTAAGAATGAGGAGCTGAAGCAGGAAGACTAAGACTAAATTATCAGCTGTACCTGAAGATGTGAAGGTGTAAAAGGGACTGAAGCTCAGTCTTACAGTTGCAGTCTTTGGATGGGTCATTCAGGTTCTTAAAATTAGCAGCAACAGAGGAGCAACTGAGCAAGCTAAGGCTTAGAGGATTGTGAAAATCATCAAGAAAAGATAAAACACAGTAACAATATATGACATATTATGCACTCGAAGACAGTTAAGTCACAAAATACTATGATTTGGGAAGGAAAGTATTGCCCTCTGATACTGATGGTGCTGGAAATAGCTGCCTCATGACTAGCCAGCAGGATTCTCACCCTTTCCCTGATGATTCTTTGCAGGCACAAGATGCCCAACAGATGCCAAGGAAGGAAAGCTATGGGGATGGATCTGCCTTCCAAAAAGCAGGTACTGAGAAGCTGTATACTTACCAGGACCTTCCTATCTGAGTATCACTCCACTTCTTCTTTAGAATCAAGACTAATTTCTCTCTGTTGCACTATAAACAGCTCTGAAGCCAAAGCCAGTCTATATCATAAGCTACTACGTTAAATAAAAAGAGAACAAGGTCATAGAAAATCTTTACATTGTTACGGTTAATTCCTGAACCACTTCCTTGTGTTAATAAATTGCATAGTTTTGCCTGACTGAAACCCAGAAGACTTGTCCTACATAAGGTTTTATGCAAAACACAGTGATGTCCAACTGAGTTCTTGCATGAGGGAGAACACTGTCTCCAAGGAGTGAGCCACTGCACCAGCAATGAAGGCACACTTAGAGCATGTGTATTTGAGATAGAGAGAAAAGAAAGGCTTGCCTAATCTGAAATGCTGAGAGCAGAAAAGCCTTTTTTGTCCTGGATTCCCAAAGCCCTTCACTGATTCTTGGAGCACTGTTTGGGTGGTTTTTTGAGGTCAGAACGTTTCAGAATAACATTGCACAGAGTTTTTTAAACACCCTAACAAGAACCATTGCCTAGTTCTCATTGAATGTGCTCAGTGAAGTCAGGAGTCAGCACAACAGCAAAGCAGAATGCTCAATTCCACTGCAGTAAAATACAAGAAACTCTTGCAGTGTATGCAGTGCTTTCCTCCTCAAGAAAACTCCAATCTAACAACAAAACTACAAAAGGTCTTTAAAATCTGATTATTGTAAGAATAGCCTAAGTGCTTTTGTTGTTTTATGTTCAAAACTGTTCACTGATAAACCAGATGTTTGGGATTTTAGTTGATGAGACTCATTAAAAGATCTTAGATAATCCTTGGGTAACTCTGAGGTTATAAAGAGCAAAGGCAGATGTGTTAACAATCATGGATATGTCGTAATTGTCCGTGCACAATTTCTGCTGAAGCTGTGGACAAAGTTTATCTTTTTAGACAAAGTTTTATCTATTTATTTACCTTTTTAGACAAAGTTTTTATCTATTTATCTGCCAGCTTTAGTGGCTGGTTCTTTTCATAAAGTCCTACATTATTTTACTCCTTAAATAACCAATTAGTCTTCACCCGTTTGTTTTTGGTGTTTGTTTTTTTTTTTAATGAATTTGGTAAACAGAAAATTTTTAAGCTTTCATTTTGGTGCCATAAAATACCTTAGACCTGCTTGTCAGTTCTGGGATGACATATTAAATGTCCTGTTTGCTTCTAGAGGGAAGAACACATACAGATTCTAACCTGTTTAAGAGGCTACAGAAGGGTGAATACATTTGAAGCTGCTGACATCTACAAACTCTAGACAGAAATATGAACACTGATAGGGTAGGAATATATTCAGCTGCTGGCTTCCACATACATTTCTCTTCATTATGTATCTTTTCACAACGTTTCAGGCTTGTATAGTTGCTGCACCTTCCAGGATTTCATTTTCCATTCTATTATTCCTTCAGTCCCACCCATCTTGTAATTTTATACAGAGAGCACCAAATAAATTGATCTAGCTCATAGTTAGTCAACCTAGCCTTTTCTTGACAGCAGGGACTGATTACAAGATCCCCCCTTTTCTCCTAAATTATCTTGCTAACTTAAATGTTCTTGAAGAATTCTTGCACAGAGACTGCCCCTTTATGCCTCTGACTGTGTAATGGTCTGCTGCACCCAGCCAGGACTATAAGACAACCACCCAATTCATTTTGTTTGCTTTCCTCGCGTGGAATCTCTTCTTGTTAGTATGAAGTCAGGTGTCAGATGTATGTGTCAGACAACAGAGAGTTAGCAGTGTTCTGAGCAAACATTCTAGTAAGATAAACAACCCAAAATATAGATTTAGTATATATATCCTACAAAGAGTTATGAACAGGCTCTTTGTATTTATCTTCTCACTATTTACCCATATAGATACTGTTTCTATGTTCTGCATTCCAATTCAAGAAACAAGGTATGTTATACATTTGCCATTGTTGATACAGACCAGGTCCTGGTACGTAGCTTAGGAAAAGGAAGATTGATTTCCAGATAGCCATTAAGAAAATCAGAAATCACTGCTGTTATACATAAAGCAGGAAAAAAAACACAAACAGACTACTCTCAGATATTTATCAGGGTTACTTTTTCTAAAGGAAGAAATGGAAGAAGAAACCTTTGCCTGAGGCAGAGGTATAGTCTGAATTCTATACCTTGCACCAAGCACAAAGCAAACACTGAGAAGAGGCCATTTCTGAAAATCTTCCTCTGCATGCCATTGTTTACACCTGTAAAAGCCGTACAGAGTATCTGTCAGAATCAGGGTACTATGTTTTGCATCCTTTTTTCCCAAACCTCCTGCAGATAGCATTAAATAAGGTATTGTGGATTTCTTTTTAACTTTTGCTTATCACTATGTCCACATGTGACAACATGGACAAGGCAAGCAACAAATAGCTAAGTTTTTAGCATGCTGTGGTAAAACTAATGAAAGACAAAATGTATCAATGTCTCTCAAAATTGTGATGGAAAGGTTTTGATGGAAACAATTACTTTCAATAGCATATATGTATTCCCAACATAGAAAATTACCTTGGCACGAGCAAACAACCCATTTGTCTAAAGAAGCTTTCCTAAGAAATACCCTGAAATTATTTATAATTTGCAATGACAGAAATAACCCTGCCAAAATGTTTTAGAGCATGGAGAGATGTGAAGAGGCACAGAGACTTTGTACATGACAGCCTATTGCTTTTCTGAGTAATTTCTTGTCTTTTTGTTTGAAGCGTATCTGCTGCTGCGCTCTAAACAGCAGGTGCTGATGTAATTGAAAGTGGCTGGTTGTGTGAAACAGGACAGACTTTAAAGAGCTAACCTATACCTTACTTGGGAGAGCTGAATTTGCTGATCTGCAAGAGGAAAGTCACAGACTGACTGCAAAACAGGAGTGCCCACTTGGCCTTCCCCCACCACTCCTGATGAAATCATTCTATCTGGGGGCCAGTATAGCTCTGCAGATGTGCTCTGCCTTATAAACAAATGAGTGAGGTGCCTTGGGAACAGGCCCTCTAATGTATGAAACAGACTGCATTGTGTTCTGCCACGAGCAAACAGATGACTGACTGAACAACAGGCATCTTAATTTGCAAGTACTTCCATTTTTTCCCTTGAAACAGACCCCCTAACACTTCCATCACAAAACTGGTGTCCAGTTCCTGAAGCCTGGTCCCACAGTCTCCATATCAGGAGAGGTGGACAGGCTTTCCTTGCCTAGATAACCTCATCTTACCAAAGTGGAAACAGGGACAGGTATGTTGTGAATTTCTGCGCCTGAAGTAAGAAGAAAGATGATGGATGCCCTCCCAGCTGCAGGTGAACCAGGTTAGCATGGGTATATCCATATATTACACACAACTGTCAGTTCTTTGGCACCTGGATAAAAAACCCAAAATACAATAACAAGCAACACAAAAAATTTTTGAGTAGGAGCAGCAGCTTTGCAAAAGGCGAAGTGCAAGGCTGGGTGTTAGACATTAAAAGTTGCTGCTGCCTTTCAGGGTGCCTTTCTGCGACATACCCAGAATAATGCTTCTGAGAGTTTCCTTTTCAAGGGAAGTTGAAAATCTCTCTCGTGCAAGGGCTGGAGAAGGCAGAACTTGGTCAGACTGAAAACAGGCTGGGAAAAGTTGCCCTCATTGTATTTCCTTCCAACTTGAAAGATAAACAATAGAGATGATAAACAAAGAAGCAACAGATGTTTTAGTGCCTGTTTGAAGAGTCAAGAGATCCATATACCCTGAGACCATATAAGAACTGCAATACTTATGAGTAATTCTCCCTCTTATTTTCATAGCTTTGTATTTAAGCATTCACCTCCCCTGTCCTTCTTAAACCAATCATAATTAAAACAAACTCTTACATCTTATGTTTTTGTTGCCATCCCATATTCAACCAAGAGCCTCTTGAGACTAAACATCCTGGAAACAGTCTGCAATGTCTGAGCAGTGGGAAATCTTAGAAGTCTTTGTACCTTTGAGATGATCTCTCATTACAGTTCAAACAGGTGGGGGAAACAAAGAACAACATGGAGTGGGTAATTATTTAAAATTCAGTAATTATCATGGGGCCTTTTTTTTCCAGATGTTCTAGTCCAGTCTGCCTGCAGTTCCAATGCACCATCTAAGAACCTAACTCTAGCTACAGTGGGTGGTCCAAGAAAACTGTAAAAAAAGGCCAGATTACATCAGAGTGAAAAGTTCTTTGTTTTAGAGATTTATCCCAAACAACCTACATTTCTTTGTAGAACTAATTGCAAAGATGTAATTCTCATGCATCCCCTCCACTGCCAAAGTCCATATGAGATGACGCCACCAGGAGACAAGAGCAGCTTTCACCAACCCGCTTTAAGTCACAATAAATGTGGGAAAATACATATTCATGTTAAAATTGTACTGTGTCTGTATAAGGTGAGGCACAAACATTAACAGGTATCCCTTCAGAAAATATTGTCTGACCTAGCCTTTTCTTTGAGTTATGCAAATACTCCCATTTTCAGAGCTAAAAGATGGCAAATACTCCCATTTAAGAGCTAAAAGAGTCTAAACTCACTAGTCTCATACTGAGTGTAGCCAAAGTGACAAGACCAAACAATAGCTGAGGTACATCTTAAGTGCCACCACGGCACTGCTGCCTGCCTCCACCTCTGCCTGAAGGGAGCAGATATTCAGACCATCATATTCAGGGCTGACTCAACAGCTCATGTTTATACCTCCTGCTCCAAGAACGTATTTTGACAGTATGCAGCATAGTCTACCACCCACCACAGACAGAACATTCCTGGAAGGGAGTTTCTTTCTTTTGCAACTGATATGACTTTCAAGTTGGTTGTGGGTTGTTTTTTTTTTTTTCTGGTTTAGCATCTGCCTTTTTTTTTTTTTTTTTTTTTTTTAACAAGTCTCTTGTTTCTTCACAAGCAACAGCTGTCAGGTTTGATGAAAAGAGGCTCTGCATTTTACGCAACATTGTCACAGAACAAAGACCTTAGGCCAACATTTTGGCCACACACGACCAGAAAAAATCCTCTACCTTACACAAGAGCTTAATTTGGTCTTTTATGCAGGTCTGCTGTTAACATGGAACTTGGTTCACACCGAAATGCTCTCTTCACATGGTTGTGCTGCAGTTATGCTGAAAGTACCTCTCATCCAAATTTTCAGCCCAACTTCTACCTCCGTGTTTACTTTCCACCCACAAGAGCTAAATCCAACACTCTCAACTTCAGTAAGTTTTTTAAGTATTTCAGCATATTCCTATATTATTCCTTTTGGGATAGTACTTGCTTTTAAAAGGCATCTTGTTTCTATTCCCACTGTATTTCAGGCAAGGCACTTCTTTTGGAAGAGCTGGTTTTAATTTACATTTGAGTGACTGCCACTGCACAACAGCCATTCATGATGAACATATTCAATAATCTTAGCAGCCTTATGATGTGCTGTTTCCTGAGATCAGTTCCATTCTATAGCATCTGTAGAAAATACAGTTGGCTTGTTTGGGCTTTTTTTATTTGCTTTTGCTGTATGAAAAAAAAACCATAATGCAATAGCACAGGGACATGAAGGTTTATTAATAAATAAAGCCTCTGTCTGCTTTGTCAAGGATTCTGACACAATAGCTTGCTAGGAATATGAGAGCTATTAATAATGTTACAGTCCAGGGCTGTAACTCCTCAATCTATTTCTGCTGTTAACTTGCATTAAGTAAGCATGCTAACTGGTGTCTGAGAGCAGCTACATTGTGTGATATTTTGTCTAAAAAAAAAAAAATTTAAAAAAAAAAAAATTACTCACTTGCAAATCTTGTCCCCATAAAGAATTATGCACGTGTATCTTTAAACATATGTTAAAATGATGCTGTTTCTATTTCAAATTAAGTATAAGGTGTATCTTACTTAGTCATGATTTTCTAGAAAATAGAGGTTAGTCAAAGTTTAATTAAAACCAAAGCACAGTATATTACAAGATTTTTCACAAGGACACTGCTGTTTCAAATGCCATTAACAGAGAGGAACCATTATACTAGCAAGGAGATTTGTGTAATTTGTAATTAAATTAACTGTGAAGAATTGATACACATAGCAACAAAACAGGAACACCAGGTACATTATTAGAGTATTGATCTACTCAAATGACACTGCAGAAGTCCTTTCTTAATTCCACAATCTTTAGTTTCAAAAACTGTGTGTCCATAATGACTTAAATGAAGCCTTCTGAGGTCAACCACAGCTCACACAACAGCACTGATCAAGTCCAGAAGAAGGAATGAAGTTATTATTTGGATCTTGAAATCAAGACCACAGCCCTGCAAGGTACTACTTTTACAGGAAATATTAAATACAGGTAGTTGTAGGCTGTAGTTGTCTAAAATTGCTTCTTAATTTGCAAGTTTTAATCATACTAGTAAGCACATCTGTTACTGCAGTAATATTGTAATTGTTCATTATTCGGGTGGAAAAAGACAGGACATGATTTACCAGAACGCTAGAGAGAAAAAAAAGGGAACTTAGGAGCACCTTAGAAATATCACTAAAATGAGAGCAATAGCAGCAAATTTCAAAGGAGTGACTGTTCATGGAATCTTAAGAGTGGGCAGACTCCTGTGTGTCTACAACATTCCTGCAAGAAACCTAAAGTTTTCGTAAATATTTACCCTTACACTAGGAAACAGAAATTATTTTAAGAGAGACTTTCTGTTCAGAAAGAAAACATAAACCAAACAGGGTACTAAAGGGTTAGCTGTGCCAGTACCTTATCCTGAAGGTGATTACTACTAGCTGATCCACCCAGAAGCAGAACAGTTAAGCAGAGGTGATATTTGAGCTCTTTGGCTTATTCAACACACATTGCCAGTGATAACAATTTCAGAAGCAAAATCATCTCCATCGCCTGGTGCTCTCCATCAAGTGCATTCCTTCCCCAGCCTGGCCTGGCACCTCCAGGCACTGTCTCATTGCTAACATTTTCTTAAAGTCTGGAGATGTTGTAGCTGGCATAAGCAGGACACAATGAACCCTGGAAAATACTTACACAGATTATACCAAAGGAATGTAGGGCAAAGATTAAATTATAAACCCAAGTGACTTTAAATGCAATAACACAGCAGGTTTTGATGGCCATTTGACACAGTCATTTGATATCTGCCTTTCAAGATACGACAGAGGAGTAGGTGACAGATGGGAAAAAGAGGAGGAGACTCCTGGCTTGTATGATATCCCAGGTGGGGTCTACATTCCTCCTCCTCCCATTTCTCCAAACTACTTCCCCTTGAGTTGGTGCCTAGAAAATCTGGTCACCTTAATATATAGTTGGCAGCATATCAATGTCAAAGTCCATACTGCCATCTGAAAGTGATTATTTTACTGCCCACAGTGGAGGAATGTTTCCCCACAGGAATAAGGAATTTTATGACTGTTATAAAAAGTTACTGGCACTACAACATACTATCACTGTGGTATAAATTACTGATCTGCATGTCAGCTACAGGCCAGCTAGGATGGCAGCCAGAGCCACCTCTCTGCTCTGAAAGAGCTGCCTCCCTTGCAAGCCTTCAACCTTACTGTTACCTCTTCTTCTTCAAGAGGGGTGGATCTAAACCAGAAGGCAGAGAGGGGCCAAGCAGAAAGTTCTTGCATCACATATTGATCACAATACAACTGCAGCAGCAATGTTTTGACCGTATTTGTCTACCTGCCAATAAGAAAAGTGATGTAAAACTGTTCATCAATAGAAAGCTGCAGTTAGTTCTGCCTTACCCTCAAGCTTGGGATAGATTAGAGTATACTTGAATATACTTCAGTATATGATACCCAGATTCTCATCAGGATGCCTATTTCAGCAGGTGCATACAGTGCATGGTTAGGCAAATACAAGAGCAGTGTGCACCAAACCAGGTTCATGCACCGCAAGATTGGAATCCAGTTGAAAGTCTAGTTTCAGTCTGGTTCCTACCTGGTCCTTTACTTGGGGCAGAGGCGGGGGGAAACCTAGCATCTAAACCACGATTCATCCATTAGGAGTTGTGTCACTGATTTTTGGGTCCTGTAACTCAGGACAAACTACAGCTAGATGATGCACCTTTATCTGCTGTTCAGAAACCCAGCACTACGAGGCAATGTCATGTAAAGAATACTGTTAGACAAACAAGAGAGGCTGCAGCTCAGCCTGAAACAATTCATCTGTATGCAGCAGTTGTCATCATTTCCCATTAGTTTGGAATCTCCAGCCTTGTCAGCAGTCCATCAGTGGTTCCAAGGAACATTTTTATTTTCAGGGCTCTATAGCTCTGGGCTGAAATGTCACATTTGTGGTGTCATCAAAACTTACAAAATTTCATTCAGTCATGCAAGAAAGAATATGAGGAAAAACAAAGGACTTTCACAGTCTTGACACCTTTCCCTTCTGCATTTTCTTTTCCTCTATTTTTTCCAAATGCATTCATTAGGCCTAAATATTGCAAACTGCAGAAAATCCTAATGGGACAAGCTTTTCTCAGCAAGTAATCCAAACTTCAGTCATTACAAATATAAATGTCTATATCTCATCTGTACAGTCTTTAAACCAAGCACAAACAGTATTTCTAATTCTTTTACATATCTCTAATGCTCCTCTCATCATATTGCCTACACCAATAACTTTGCAGTGAAACAATAGGGTGAGCTTTAGCCAAGAAAATCAAGGTGTTTAACACTCCAGGTTTCCCTCACATCCATGGAGACAAATAGGAGTCATTTAGTCAAATACATTGGCAAGAGATGAATCATATCCTGGAAGAACTAACATCTCTTGACTGCACAGATAGTCTGGGCTGCTGAGCAAACGTGAAGAAGTCAACTGTACAACATGTTAGAATACGAAAGTATTACTCAAATACACCCTGACTCGGGGCTTCAAATGTAAACAGGGTGCAAGCTTAAGTCAAATAGATCACAGAATCACAGAATGTCAGGGGCTGGGGAAGCGATCTCAAAAGCTAATCCAGCTCAACTCCCCTACAGAGTAGGATCTCCTATTCAAGATCACACAGCAACACATCCAGGCAGGTTTTTAATATCTCCAGAGAGGGAGACTCCGCAATACCCCTCAGCAGCCTGTTTCAGTGTCCTGTCACACAGTGAAGAAATTTCTCCTCGTGTTTATGTGAAATTTCCTATGCCTCCACTTCCACTCATTGCCCCTTGTCCTGTCATTGGGCACCACTAAGCAGAGACTGGCTCCATGCTCTTGGCATTCACCTTTTACATATTTATAAACATCAATGAGGTCCACTCTCAGTCTCCTCTTCTCCAAGCTGAAAAGCCCCAGCTCCCTAGTCTCTCCTCATAAGAGAGATGTTACATTCCCTTAATCATCTTTGTAATGGTAACTGGATAAACAAATCCTTCTACAGATCTGGCCCTGCATACTTTCTGAATTGCTGTAGGAACCCACTGAAACAGAAGTCAGGGAAACTCCATGTCCCAGTCATCAGATGGTTCTTTCTATCTCATAGACATATGAAAGGTCTGATAAGAGTTTTGTCTGCTCAATGCTCTGCAATTCAGAAGCTAATTCTTTGGTACTGTTAAGATGCATGTTGAAGTCAACACAAAAAGCCATGGTACGAAACCAGAAATCCTTGATGATCAGAAAGAAAATACAATGAGGAATCTTAAATACCAAGTAATAAAGTTTTGTCTTCCAAGTCTGGCACACCAGCAAATACAGGAGTGAAATGTGTGCAGCAGGAGAGTGTTAGGTGAAGCACAGCCCTTTTAGAAGTAGCACTGGTACAGTCATTGTGTTGATTAATTACTCTTACACAACTGTGTGCTACATTTAATCTAGGAAATCTCTGGGGGTTTTGACATGTCATTAGTGAAGACAGAGTCAGACAAATATGGATAAAACATCAAGAAATAATAGATATCTAGGGAAAATGTTCACAGCTTGCAAAAAATGCAGAAGTCAGCATTTCTGCTTAATCTGTAGCTTGAAGATGTTACAGCTAGTTGAGATAAACGTGGCTATCAAAGAAGCTGCCTTTCTGTAATACACTGCACCTCTGCTTTGAAAAAATTATTAATGTATTAGTTAAGATCATTATTATGTAAATAATATCTAACACCTGATAAGAAAGTCTGATCAAGCTTTCTCAGAACAAAGAATCTCCATGGATTCTGTCTGCACTAGGACAGAAGGTTGCAAGCTAGCAGTGGAAAGACCAAGCAGCCTAAGAGAAGCATGGCTCGGTCAGCCACCAGCTTTGGTCTTAAGGCACAGTAGGAGGACCACTTCGAGATGTTTTATAGACTCCCACAGAAGCAATAAAGAAGTTACCCAGTAACTCTTGCCCTTTACATTCAGGTTTTGGCTGAGTTTTCTGGGTTCTTTTACTGTATGGGTTTTCAGAATATACATCTCTTCTGAACATTTCAACAACATGTAAAATTCAAGATGCCAGTACCTTTGATGATCCCCCAAAGTAATGGATTATTTTTGACTTATTCACTAAAGCCTCACCATTTTCAGTTAAGAGCTACAGTTAAAACTTTGGCTTTTTGAAGTGTGCCTTCCAGGAACAGTCTTCAGTAACCACTTCAAATGTGCTGCTATGCTAAATATTCTTGCCAGTGCATTTATTTTCTGCTGGCTAGTTCATAGTTGCAGGAAGCAAACTTTTTTTGTTCTAAGTGGTAGAATATTTATGGATTTTTTTTTTTCCTTTATTTTTCTAATAATATTTGCTGGGCTCTAACTTTCCTCAAGAGAAAGCCGAAGAATGAGTTAAAATATGTCAATCTGGGATATACAAAAAAAATTCAAGTTGAAGAAAGTAAAGAGCTAATCAACAGTCTGCAGACTGTGCCAAAGGAATAGAAATATAGAATAAAGAAATATCCTATACACTGAAGTTTTGCTTTTGTTCCCTTGAGTACACATATTACCTCAATAAAGTGCTGCAATTATTTACTAGAAATATTTCTATCATCAGTCCATCAGGTATGATATGACAAGATATACTTGGGTTTGATGTTTGTGTGGTCAGCTAAGAACCGCATGATTTACAGTGGCATCATGTACTCCAAGGTGGTTAAGTGAGTGAGGTTACATGTTTCTTAAATAATCAGGCTTAAGAGCATTTGTAAGGAGCTTGTTCCCTCCATGCTGCCTTCAAGGGACTGCTATACTGAATGATTTACATATAGCCTCTCATTTCACCACCCTAAACTGGTCATTCCCATGCTGCTTTTCCACTCCCGTACATTTTAATGGTAAAGAGAAGTCTACAAAAGAAAATAAAGCAGAAAACTGTTAGGCAAATTAGCAATCCCTAGTTGGGATTTAAGGGCAGGAATTTCACTGTCAAACGTAGACCTCTGCTTGGCGCTACAGCTGCAGAAGCATGCAGGTGCCAAGTGGGTGGGTGCATTGAGAAGCACAGAAGTCTTTACACAGCAGTGCATGAATGCAGCCTGTATGGGCACACACCTTCACTGACTCTACCAGCTCGGCTACCAATGTGCTAACAAATGGGCCTTGAGCATCTAATTGGATCTCACTTGTTTGACTCAAAAGATTAGAAGTGAACAAAACCTTATCACATGCCAGGCTCTGAAGTAAGTCAACAGCACTTGGGCATTTTTCAAGAGAACTCAGACCCACAGAGGAATTTGTGCCTATTTGTTTCACACTGTCAACTGTTCCCAAGAGGAAAGTAATGCTTCTGTGCAACAGAAATGGCGTTTGTGCTGTTTTCTTCTGCTATATTAAATTATTCCCTGGGTGATTGCCTTCCTTCACCCACACCTCTTTTACCCCCACTAACACTCTGTCTAACTCTCGGCACTTTTTCAACGTAAATATTTCTGCTCTTTGAAGGAATTTACATCAATCCCAAAAGCTTTTCAAAGGACAAAAGTGTGAACCTGTCATGGCTCTGCGGTGATGAGTTAGGACCAAGAAATGGAACATTTTGACCTCTTCTCTAAATGTGCTCTGCCACCAATCACAAAAATTCAGTTTAAGAGGCAGTCCAAGTTTTGAAGCATCTATACACCTGTCTGAAGTGACATTCTGCAACATTTTCACTGGTGGCGTTCAATGGGTTTGCAGTAGTCACACTGCTGCAAATTTTAGCAGTCTTTGGAAGTACAATGGACTGGGGGCCACTGGTTGAGTTTCAGAAAGTCTTTCCTAGAGGAGATGCCCTCAATCAGTGCAAAGTGGTGTCATTTTATTGATTTCTATGACCTCCTGCAGACTGACTCCACATGATCACCTGGTCCTACTGAATGTTTAGCCAGTCTCTATAACCATGTTATCTCTCTAGTTTGAGCAAGTACAAACAAGACCATTGGACTAGAAAATATGCCATCACTATATCACGAGTTTCATGTATTGGGATCAATGGAGGGCAGGGACTTAACACTGACAAATCGGGAGGGGGGAGGGGATTTTATAGGAATCACAACACAGCCATTACATACAAAGTCAAACTGAGAAATAAAAGATTAAAATAAAAATCAGTAGTGTTCTAGTATTTTAATTAGTTGGAGTGCATAAGTAATGGCATTATGTTGTGAGGCTGGCTTTCTTGACAAGGAAAAACAGATCCAGCTCTGAGGGTCTTTCAGTAATACTCCTAAAAGAAATACTATAATTTATTCATCATATTAAAAAAAAAAAAAAATAGACAGAGGGGAGCTCCTCTTCCCCCTCCAAGAGAAATAATCTCTCTCTCAAATCTGAAATTCAACAACTTGAGGGTAGAATTGTCAGGCCTAATAATAAGTGGGAACCTGTAAGATTTCATCAGTGCAGCTGAATAATTACAAACATGGCTCAGGAAAACCAAATTCCCTGGTGTGTCTAGCACTTTCTCCAAATTTATTCTTCTCCTGGCTATTCAAGCTGTATTTGATATCAATTACCATAGCAGACGGAAAGAAGGAATGAAAAAAACACAGGCAGCAGTGCTCCTGAAATTAGCACTACTGAAATAATTTTTAAAAAATCTTTATGCTAATAAGAGGTCTACTGTAAAAGTTCCTGGCAAAAAGCAGGATAATTCACATATAGAACTTCAAACTCTCCCAACTTTTGTTTGCTGCAAATTACACTGCATTTCTAGGATTTATCTTCTTATGATTTTCACTACTTCTATCTTTCCTTGCTTAGCACCACCTAACACCCAGCTTCAGCAAAGTGTTTAGCAACGTGCTTAATCCAGATCACATGAGTAATCCCTGTAATACATATTGCTGCACTCTTGGTCCTCTCTCCTAAATTGCGATGCTCTGGCTGTCATACTGAAAGTGTTATCATATAAGCCCTGCCTTCGAAGCATATGTTAGTCATTAAATGATAGCTTGAACTGATCAAGATTACTGAAATTTATTGTGAGTCACTACAGAGGAAGAAGGTATGTAGGGCTGGCTTCAGGGTGAGTCACTGAAAATCAGCTCTTCTTGGCCGGCCCTGTCCTGATAGGAATCTTGTTTCTGACCCAGCTTGTGTTAGTCTCTTAAACTGGGAGGCACTCCACTCTTTTTTTTTAAAGAAAAAAAAAATTTTTAAAGAAAGGGAAAATCCCTTCTTAGCAGTTGCACATTTCCTGCTAGAAAAACAACTCCAAGTTTCTATTACTAGCTGTTAATATCATTATCTATCAACTCTGCTGCAAAGCAGAGGGAGGAGAGTTAAAATGCCTCATCTAAGAAGCACTGAGGATGGAAGCAAGCAAAGCCAGACATCTGCTATCTACAGCTTTCTCTAAAGTATGACTCCTCTGCCATTTCTGAACTAAAATTAACACTATTTTCCAAGCCAAAACTTTTATTTATGTTGTGTGAACTAAATGCAAGAGTTGCTCTAAATTGGTGATGTGGCCGTAACACAGCCTATACTTAGCCATAACACTGCCTTGTAATAAGCATGGTCCCAGCCACAAAGCTATATCAGGTGACCTCAGTTTTGCTTTTAGCAGAAATGCCACTGTGGCAAAAGCAGGTCACACTCACCACTGAGCAGGTGCCTTGTTTTTCTGTTGCTGGTTAAATGCAACAGCTCAGGAACATAATAAAATAGTTCTAATTCATTCCAAAATCTGTACAGTTCTTTCCACACTAATGGCCCAAATCACCAGCAGCAGAGCAAAAAAGTTTGCCTCTCTTAGACTGTATAACTGGTATCTTTCCCTCGACCTTCCCCACTCCTCAATTACAGCTGTGAGAACTCCACTCTGAATGTGGATGGTATTCTTGTATTCCCACACAGTAATCCAAGGCAATACTCACAGTATTTCAATATAGAAATTGTGAGTATTTAAAGGTGGGGGGAAACCAATTTGCATTAAGTGGATTCATAGAGGTTTGAAATCCTTCTCTTCCTAACTATAAACTCATTCTAACTGGAAACTGCCACTACTTGATCACCAGAACAGTAAAGGCAACTTTTCAACTTCCATTATAAACTATGCTTTTTTGGTTCCACAAAACCATACTGAACTCCCTTGCACTCATTGTTAGTGTCTAATGCATGTAACATGTCAACATGCACTTTGCTGCAAGCCATGTGTGCTGGCTTGAGGCTAATTGGAATATTTTAATGAGAGAAAATAAATCATTGACTGTAAAAAGAAAGTAATAGTGATGTCTATATCACTCATAGGTCCTGCTGAGAGATAGAAAAACAACAGTCAGTCAGTGTCTCCACTGCTGCTTACCATATTAACTATCTCTGCCTGAACCTGTGTTACCCAAAATAACTATTCTTCTTCTAACTCCTTATCTCATCCCTGCACGTAAGCCTTATGACATAAGGGAGGGGGGGTTGAAGAAAACAAGAGGGGAGTTAGTTTGGAGACTTTTTGAGCAGTTTCTGCTGTTCGGGATGGGGTTTGAATTTTTTTTTTTTTAATTGTATTTAGTTATATGTACAATCCATACCGATATTTACATGCTTGTAAATTTGTGCTAACCTGTAAAATATAGCTTCATTCCTTAACTTTCAGCTGGCTGAGCTAATCCGGTGAATCAGAGGGAAAAGCTCCCGGACTACCACACCGTGCTTGCTTAACTGCTTTGTGTTGAAAAACCTTCAATACTCTCTAGTTTAGAAATACATCCAAATGAATAAATTTCCTGTTACCAACCACACGCTTCTACATCTTGGGCAGACACACCCTAAAAAGTGATTCAAGGGATGAAAAAAACCCAGCTGTTAGCCTTTCCACAACAATGGTAGAAACCTGATTATGTGCCGAAGATCCTATTCTTTTCAACATATGTTCCAGTTAGCTTTTCATTACCTTGCCATTTTCAGAACATTTCTGCACGTGTTTCCAAGGCAGCAGGAAAATCAGAAAAACAAAAATAGATTTAGTATAGTTGCCATTCTCTGAGTGAAGCATCATTTGTTTATATACATTTAAATACAAGTCATCTGTGCCATATAAATCATTCCTGCAAGCTCCCTTTCACAGAGACGGGGACAGACGTGTGATAGGAGTCTAGGAACTCAAGCACAAGCATGTCAATGTCTTGGATTGGCAAGTAATAAATGTAAATGCACAATCTAAGAGGCAAAAGCACGTGAGCTAAGAGTTCACGCTATGCACAATTAATGAAAGTGGCCTGGTTACCTCAATACTTAGTGCTAATGTTTTGTACCCATCACTGAAGCAAGAAAACTACCAACTGCTACATCAAAGTATCTGAAGGAGCATTATTCACATCCAGGTTATTCAGATCCATTACTGCAAGCAATAAAAAATAAATGATATTACATAAATAGAGAGTTGGAGACAGCACCTCAGCTAAAATAACTAGTGAGAAATTTTGTAACGACCTTCCTACTTGTTATTTACTTAGCATTTAAGTACATGGTCTTCTCTGACTTAATTGTTGCTATGTGGGAGAACACAGTCTGAAATAATAAGTAGCTCAGGAAAACCTAGATCTTAAAAACTTGCCAGTGTAAGGTTTTCTGTGCAAGTCTGGATGACATACAACGTGCCACAGATGAAATGTAAAGGATCCAACAAATCAAGAGAAACACACTTCAAGATCTTAAACTTCACTCCAGCACTGTAACTCAACTGGAACCTAATTACAGTAATCTGGAAAATGAACTGAGTTGAGCCTCTCTAGAGTTAAGTCAATAGGTTTGGAGGATCCAGAAAGTCCTTTTGGTTTTACTTAGGTTGTTCAAGATGTGACTAGTGCAGAGAGAGAAATGCATAAGCATTCTACTTCTACTCAGTAAAAAACACTGTCTGCTAGTACAATCAACAGACAGATCATCTGAAACAGATCTTCCTTTTCAGTCTTTGGTCTTGATTCTGTTTACATTTCATGCTATTATGAGTAAAAAATGATGGATTTATATCAGTCTGAAAGCAACATTAGACCACCATTAGAGTAAGGACCCACAGACATCAGCAATTCTACCAGGAATTGTAATTAAATCAGGATTTTACCCTTTATGTTTAATACACCTCTTTACAAAACAGTGTTGAAAAAATACTCTCTCTGAGTGCCTGACTCTAGGGAATTCTCAATCAGCAAAATTATATCTGGCCTTATAATGCACACAGATATATATATATATATGTAATTTGAACATTCTGAATGTAAATCCAGCTTTTTGCAATTTCAAATGCTACTCTTTTCTTCTGCCACTTCAAACTGGCTTGACCTCACCAAGAGAGATTTTGCAGGATCTGTGATCACAGTGGGGATCAGAGTCTGGTGGTACTTCATTCTTACTTTTCTGTTTATAATTTCAAAGATCAAAGTCATTAACATGTGAATGTTCATTATTTCACCTCTGCATTAACTTTTCTTCATGATAGTTAAATGTGTATATCTCTGTATTAACACTGTGCAAAGAAATAAAATACTTGATAGCAGAAACCCTGACAGTTCATTAAAAGTAGCACAACTAGCTGAAACTCCTGCAGTATGCCATCACTACACGCAAGGATGCTTTGAGGATGTAGTCACTGATGAGGAACTTAAACAAGAGGAACTAAATTGGATTTTAAAACTGTTTGCAGCTGGGACAGAACTTTAAATCACTGGACCAGATTTGATCATGTCAAATATAAATCCCATAATTTTCTCTTCTCCCCCTGTGACAAATGTTCAATCAAAGGCAGAGTGAAGTAGCACAAGACACCACAGTTCTGTTAAACAGGATAACTGTGGAATTCACTTCTGGGTTTAAGTCAGCAAGATTTTTCAAAGTTTATTGCTTGGTATTGACCAACCTCCGACTGCTGATGCACTGTCACTTGCAGACTCAAATTTAAAAGAGAAAAAGCAGATGCTTCCTGCTGTAGATTGATAAAACCTGGTTCCAGTCACCAGTGGTGATTTTCCTTAGGCAAGAGGTAATTTTATAGATACTAAGTGGAAGCTAGCATATAAAATTATCCACATGAAGAACAGAAGTCAGCAACTAAACTTAAATTTAAAGGCAAACTTTATCTGCACACTTAGAAAAATGTTCATCCATTTCATGATGCCCTCACTCCTCAAAGCCAAAGGACTCATTTACAAAGAAATATTGAGGACTGTTTCATGACAGATGAGTGACAAGACAGGGAAAGTATTGTGCCTCCAATGGCTTAAACCTGTTCTGATGTGGGAATGAAGGCTCCTATGAATTATAGCTTATTACAATGCAGTCCTGATTCTTACAACAGGCAATCTTCAATGTGCTTAATGAAAATCTATATTTTTTTTGCTATTGCACCTTCCTAGTCTTTTAAAATTGATCCCTATGAGAAAATAAGTCCTGGGATGTTCCTGTTAATAACATTAACAATACAGAACCGTTGCTGTATTGTTAAGATATGTTGTATATCATCATAATGCCTACTGGTATTTTAAGGCTGCCCAGGAGCAAGAAATTAGCTGTAGCTATCCTCATTTCTTATTTGAACTCAGTGGGTTTCCTGTATTCTTTGTAGCAAGGATGTAACTTGTATAACAAAATGTCAAGCCTCATATTGATTTTTAAATTAAGAGCTTTATTGTCATTTTTTTCTATAAACATACAATTTTAATTGTATTTTATCTTTTTTTTCTGGAAAAAGTCCATTCAGTGAAAAATTATACCTTTGTTCTGCAGATGTGGGCAAGAGTCCTTGTTTTCCCTCAATCAGTATATGAATTAGTCAACACTTAACTTGCCATAAAAATAAAGTGACTCTACATTGATTTGTCTCTCTCATGGTAGCACTAATATTTGTGTACAAACGGGAATTGGTTCTTCTCCCATTTCTTTTTCCTATCAATAATGACATTAAAACAAACATTGTGACATGGCATGCTGCTGGCCTGGCACCAGACAGCAGAGAAGGAACCTTTCAGGCTCAGCTACACTTTTTTATAATGACATAACAGTTAAGAGAAAAGGAGGTCTATCTTTTCCCTGCACTTTACCCATCTCCAAGAGAGTACCCCAAGAGAGCACTTCCCAGACATGCAGGCTGTAATGAATGCTGATGCTCTCACATGACTCCTTTTGAAGCTTTAAGAAAGTCATATAACAGAATATGAGATGGAATTAACAGAGAAATCTGATAAAGCTTTATTGATGAAATGCTCTAGCAAGGAGCATATAGGAAGCAGGTCATTAAAGGGAAGTGTTGGTTGCATAAAGTAAAATAGTAGAAAAAGATAAATTATCAAGAGAGTTGGTAAAAATATGGGGAAAGAAGAAGCTGTCTGAATGATTCAGTGTAATAACACAGTACACAAGTTTAACAATTCATGGTCAGGCAGACAACTCCCTAAGCACTATGTTAAAACAAACCATATGGAGCTAAAGAATGAGATGAAACAATGCTTAGTCTTGACTTGGTACCACCTTAGCAAAGCATATTGCCCCCTTCCCCCTCCCATAATCAAGCACATCTTTAAAATGGCATTTGCATTGAGTACATTTGGGGTAAAACCAGATACATGAAGAATCCCAGGCTGTATCTTATCTTCATATGAGGCACTTTCGCAAAGGGTATAGCAGTCAGGAGTTTGTAATTTTCCAAACTTACAGCTGCACATGTTCCACTTCTGCAAAAAGGGAAAACAAAGCCCTAGAGAAGACTGCAGAATCCTTGGAGGGTATGAAACTAACATGCAAAAAGTTTTCTTCTAGCTGCAAGGGAATGCTCTCTATGGTGCTAGTCAACAGTAAGGGATCAACAGAGCACTGTGCTCTGCTGCAGCATCCAGGCTGTAAGTGCTCCCCTTTTGTCTCATCACCTTTGGCAGTCCTTCACTCTCTCTGCACCAAATATACCAAGATTTCACTAAGCTGGTATTTCTGTGTGCTGAAGAATGGTCAGCTGCCTTGCCAGGAAAGACAAGAATTGGTAGCTACTTTGCATGACAAAAGTGACTTCAGTGTGGTCAAAGATCAAGGTCTATGCTACATAGCCTTATAGGTTTTACAAAACATGGTTGCAATTTTACACTATTTCTCCCTCTGTTTCCTCTTCTGACACATGCCAGAGCACGTTGTGTATGCATTTCAGTCCTGACATCCATCACTTTTAAATTTCTACTTTGTGCTGTAATTTCTTGGACTGTATAAGTTAAATGCTAGTTCTTCTCTAGTTGCTCCTGCTATGAAAAACATCATGCTAGAAACAGAGATTTTTCTGAGGATAATCATTTTACAAAATGTACTGTTGCTTCATTGCAAAACATCTGGAGAGGTTGAGACTAAACCTTTTTCAGCTGCAAACTACCATCAGTCTTGCACATCATCCCACACATTGAAGGTGTTAGCTGACTTCTGTAATCTTTCTTTTGCTTCATTTTTAAAATGTCTGCCTTTCTCTAAAATGTTCCTGAATTACAACTGATTATAAGTTACTGTCTTAACTTTTGCCTCTGAGTGCTTTCTTTAGACAAAATGTTTCTGATGAAGTATAAATGCTTATATTAAATCCTGCAACCTATTATAAAGAAATAACTTCTAAAAGCATTTTTTTAATGTAACTTGACATCTTTATAGTTATGAAAAACAATGTCTGCCTGAAGATGGTGTACATCTAACACCTGAAATTTTGTCAGCCTTCTTTGACCAGCTTTTTGGGAGCGTAATCTAAAGCTTTTCCAAACAAATCCTAGACATTTTGTCAAGTTTAGCACCTTAATACAAGGCCACATTCAAATTATTTGTGTTCATCTAATCCTAAAGCCAGAGTTACATATTTCAGGGTAGCTTAATTGTATCTTTACTGTTTCGGTCTTCGGACTTGCTGTTAAAATCACCAATGCATGCATCAAGCTTCAACAGTGAGTTTGTTGTGAGTAGCTATCCAGAAGGAATAAAGCCTAATCTTTTGATTCCAGTTCAAGAGCTGCCATAACTGCAATGCAGTCAACATTTTCAGCTGTAATACCTATTGGCAATGGTTACCACTGCTCATCCTCTTACTATTTCCCTTATTCTCACTCTGCTCTGCTTTGATGGAATAGAAATGTTCCAGAACAGAGACTACACCACCAGACTCAATCAGCAGGTATATCAAGGGAGCTGGAAAGATTAGAGTAGAACTTGTGTTCACACTGAAAATGGTGCAATTACAAGAAATGCCAGCTGTCAATGAACATCATTTTCTTGTATTATAGTCTTTGTCTGACAGTTTTTCAAGTGAGCTATAGAAAGAAGACAAGGATGCACAGAGCAAGCTCTTCCCAGACTTTGCACAGGTCTATATTGACTGATAAGACAAATGTTGATTCAATATAAAATACTTCACAAGATTTAAAAGCCTGCTCTTTGTAGAAGAGCTGAACAGCATAACAACAACAAAGCTGAGTCTACATTGTCACAAAGTCCTTCCTGCTTCTCTCTCATTTTGACCTTGCACCCTAAGCAGTGGAAAGGAAGGGACAGTCCTTAAAAAGATCCGTGGAAGTGATTCTTCAATATGCAAAAAGTCTTGAGCAAAGAGATTCTCATTAATCCACAAAATCACAGGAAAAGATAACCTGTGTCTTCAGAGAAGGAAAATGAGAATTGCTTTTTTCTGCTAGCTAGGTCATTGTATTACAAAAGTGGACTCTGTGTATAAAGCGAGCAGATAAGCATTTCTCCAAATGGCAGAAAAAATACAACACTTAATCACTTTATATTCTTATGCAAATAAGTTGGATTTTTAATCCTTGATGAGGTGTTTCTGTGAAACAATCTTTCTAAAGCTGTTCATATTTTCATAAGATAAAGAATAACAAAAACAGTTTTGGGGATCGTGCAACAAAATAAGCTGGAGTTAGAATACTGAAAATTAAAGCAAGAATAACACTAAGTAGTAAAATGTACGTATTTATCCTATCCACAGGGAGTCTTTACTCCATAAGAAGAATTAAACAAGTAATACTCTTATCCTGTGAAACACTTGGAAGACTTACTCAGCTTGATTCAAGAGAATTTCTGTTATAAGCCAGAAATTTGCTTTACACAAATGGAAGCTTGACTATAAAGTTTTCTGCCTGCTCTTTTGGTAGAAAGAATGTCAACTATTAACACTGGTCCCAAGACAACCCACCTCTGAGCCTGAGCATCAGAGACCTAATAGTTGTAATTACTGATGTCTTCCCCTCATGTCCTCTCTGATATAAGTGATTCTGTAGTCTAGTTTCTCTAGTTCTCCTGTGAAAACAACAGTGCATTGTTAACTTTGAAGTGACTTTTCAGCTCCTGTGCTCCACCACAACACCAGTTTAGCCCCCAGCCTGTCCCCTATACTGGGCATCCATCTCCTCTGTTCTCTCTGCCCACTGGCCCACAGTATTCTCTAGAAAAGGAAGCAGCATTGATTTGCATTGCCTCATGACTCAAAACAAACTAGAAATTTAATCATCTTACATGCTCCTGAAGGCTACATTAAAAATGCAGAAGTTTTCAGGGGAACCCAGAGAATTCCTTGACCAAGGGAAAATTTAACTAGCAATGACTTAGAGTGTGGAATGACAAATGCTCTGAGAAATTTTGATTCAAGGGGTTATACTCAGTTCACAGACATTTTATTTCTAACTCTTAATTCCTAAAACAGGCAGGGTTTATTTTACTCCCTTTTATTTTCCATTGCTCAATGATTGGCATTTTTTCTATAGATGCAAGAAAAAAAAAACCAACCCAGAATTAACATTCCATTAAGCTGGACCAAAACACCACTACAATCACTATGAGGAACTATATTCACTTTTCACTCCTCCCATTGTTATATTTCTGAAATCCAGTAGATTCCATCGGAGTAACTGTAACTAAATCAGATCAACTGGAAAAAAGTCTGACTCTAATTCTAAGAGAAAAAGCTATTTGTTCAGACTTGTTATTCGGTACTGCTTCTTATTACATTTTGCTCTGTTCAATTGAGAACATGTGGAAGAAACAGGCAACTGTAAGCATGAGATCGGTATTCACTTCAAATGTTTCTCCCATTATTATAAGCAAGCAGTATTTTAATGGATGAAACAGGTTCCTAAGCCAGATTTAATGCTCTTGGTTTAATCATTATATTCAATCATAAACTCACATAAATAGTTTGACTATTACTTTTTATTTTAAAGTTCATACTTTAACACAGTGATCTTGCAGCCAAGATTTCTTCTACATTTTAAATTCTACTTTTATTTCATGAGAGAGCATATTCAACTAAATGAAACCACTTTGGAGAGTAAAATTATAGGTAGTACGACAGAAAGGACTTGTGCTGCTATCATCTGAAAGCTTTCAGAGACATGCAGTCATTTCCCAAACTGTTTAAGTAACTTCACTTATATTTACTTCTCTAAGTTTGCTTAAGTAATTTACTTGATGTACTATTAAGTTTACTTCTCTAAATTATCTTGTAAATTATTCCGTGGAATTCATTGAAGCAGCATAGAATAACGAATTTTGCACACTATCACCATACTTACAGAATCCTAGAATCACTAAGATTGGAAAACACCTTTAAGATCGTTGTGTCCAGCCATAACCCGACTACCATGACCACTAAACTATATCCTGAAGCACCACATCTACAGGGATCTCTTCAAGGGTTTGCCAACTTCACCACCACCCTGACCAGTCTGTTCCAACACCTCACCATTCTCTCAATAAAGTAGTTTTTCCTAATGTCCAATCTAAACCCCACCCCGATGCAATTTAAACTCATTTCCTCTCATCCTAGCACCGGCTGCTCGGGAGAAGAGACCAACATCACCTCACTACCACCTCCTGTCAGGTACAATCTACTCATCCATTCCTTGATATTAAACATACCCACCAATTAAAAGCCAGAAAAGAAGCTATATTCCCAAAGCTACAGGTGTCAGAGACAAGCAGTGTTCCTAATTCACTCCATGTACCACTTCTGCCGAGCTGCACGAGTTCTACTCATGACTCCTTGCTACAGGTCTTCCCCACAGATAAACATGCAATGTACTTCTATCTACTCTGTATCTTGGCTTTGACAGAATTTAGGTTCCATGCCACCCTGGTTTCAGCTGGGATAGAGTTAATTTGTGTCGTAGTAGCTCTTTCAGTGCTGTGTTTTGGATTTAGTATGACAATAACGTTGATAACACACTGATGTTTTTAGCTGTTGCTAAGTAGTGTTTATATTAAGTCAAGGACTTTTCATCTTCTCATGCCCTGCCAGCAAGAAGGCTGGAGAGGCACAAAAAGCTGGGAGGGGATACAATGCAGGCAGCTGATCCAAACTGGCCAAGGGAATATTCCATACCCTATGATGTCATGCCCAGTATGTAAACTGCAGGGAAAGTTGGCCAGGGGCAGCTGCTCAGGAGTTGACTGGGCTTTGATCTGCATGAGTCATAAATTACATCGTGGGTCCCTTGTTCTGTATATTCTAACTTTATTATTATATCTGCTAATTATTATTACCATTATAATTTTCATCCATTTCTGTCCTATTAAACTATCTTTATCTCTGAGTTTTGCTTCCCTCTCCTCACCCCGATTCTCAGTACCATCTCACTAGGGCAAAGGGCAGTGAGCAAGTGGCTGTGCGGTGCTTGGTTGCCAGTTGGGGTTAAAACATGACAGATACAGAAGATACCCAGAGGCATTTGGGTTGTTTCTGTTGGTTGTTGATTAATAGCTTTCTTCAGCATATTCACACCAACAGCAAAACAATACAAGAAAAGCAGAGCAGAAAACCAGGTATATTCCCACTGCCCAGATCTCATTTCATCGCTTTCTTAATTCCCTTTAAAAACTTTGTGCCTAGCTCCCCTTTTAAAGACCTATTCTGATACTAGACTACACTCTTCCACTGGGAAACAACAGGAAGGAAGTATGGCAAGCAACAACTTAAGTAAAATATTTTTTCATGCCAAAAATATTTTTTCTCTTTCAATATATTTGCAGATTTTATAGAATGAATCATAGAATGGTTTAGGTTGGAAAGGACCTCAAAGATCATCTAGT
>VWZI01012835.1:453880-467071 GCA_013396835.1 Psilopogon haemacephalus | reverse complement strand
TCACTGGACCAGTTTCTAATTCAAGCCCAGATACTGTTCAAGGGTAAAAAAACACAATGAATGAATTTTCTAACCATACTTGCAGAGCAAAACTTCATTGCATCTCTTGAACTTCTCAAAGCAACCAGATGGTACCAGTTAGTAAGAGTAAGTAAAAGCCAGCAGCAGACTATTACTGGAAAGAGTAAGTGGATGAAGTGTACCTTGTCTTTCAGAGGGGTGCGCCTGCTGTGCTTTATACACCTCCTTTCAGAGTTGTGTGCCTAAGAGCAAAATCTAGTACAGTTACTATCCCAATACTGTTCTGTGTAGTTTAACATCATGCCCACTACACATTTAGAAAGACATCCCCCTCTTAAAATACAAATGCTCAGAACTTTAAATACAAATGCATTGACCTATATTTATGGGCCTAGTTCAGACAGCACTGAGCTATGTTTTCAATGCTGTTAACACAACGCAATAAGTTTTCCCCATTTCCCACAAGGAGTTTTTAAAACTAAATTGGAAACAAATATCAAAGCAAAGCAAATAAAACAACTCAAAACCTGATAGACACACACCAAAAAAATACCCCACCACAAACTGAAACCAAGTTACACCTGAATTAATAGCACAATTAGCAAGACCTGAACATTCTCCAAAATGGAAGGAGCTGTAGAAGTATGACAACAGATGGATGGTATAAGTGCATCACCAATAAGCAACAAGAGCTCTTCTGAAAGAGAAAATAGCCACTCCTTTAATGCATAAAATAAAGCACACACTGCTCTAGGTAGAGTCTGCAAATACCAATCAACCTGTATCTGTTATACACAGGATATGTTAGATAGAAATGTTCATACCACATTCTCATGGATTCTGATGACTAAAAGAGAGAGAGACAGGCTAAATATAATATTTCCATCTGTACACCAAAATCCCAGTGATCTTCATGGTGAAAGTCAACAGGAAAAAAGAAAAACAAACACAGATTTGTTTAACAGTCTGCTAGTAAATCACCATATTAGAGCATGAGGAGGAACCTGAATAAATAAAGCAAAGTACAGCTTATAAATTGTCTGTACAAAATACAGTCTTCACTTCTCATGTGCCTGCCTCTAAGAGGCCATGAGGGAAATTCAGGAGAGTTCTTAGCTTGAAAACTGTCAGCAAAACAACACTTTTCATTTCTATGCCTTAAGGGTGTGGGTTGTTTGTTTTTTTTTGTTTTGTTGGTTTTGTTTTTTTTTTTAATATATTTGTTTTCTGCAGCCCACTCCATCGTTATCAGAAGCCCAACAGGAAGAAGATAAAATGGCTCACAAACAGCCGTTGAAAGAAAAATGTGATAAAATATTTGGACAAGCAGCTAAGACATGTTTTCTAGGAAACATTTAAGAATCAAAATCTTTCTTTTCCATTTCTGTTCAATGCTATAAGTAGGTCATAGATGCTGCATACCTCCTGCCAGCACCTCAGAGTTTAAACTCAACTTTTCTCCATTCCACTAACAAGACAAAGAGATGTTTATCTCTCCAACAGCAAACCAAACCAGCTGGTTTTCCAGTTTCTCCTGGAATATGCCAGATTTTAGAAATGGAGACATCTTTACAAGAATAAAACTTGTCTCCAGGTTTTCTCAGATTCTTATATTTTTTGTCCTTTGATGCTCACATCCAGAATGCTCTGGAAAATGGCAGTTCAGACTAGAGCAGATATTGGATTTGAACCTGTTCTGATCATGCCCAGAACCTGTTCTGATCCTATTCCAGGAGATGCTCTGTCCATCATACTCATATCTGACTTTGGAGAAGTTCCTCATCTGGATTTATTTACATGAACATTCAAAACACCTCAATTATCTCATTGTGGATTGAGACCAAAGGCAAAAAAAGCCCATAAATGAATACTTGTTTTCTGACAGCTCTAATGAGAAAGGACTAATTCCACTGTAGCTCTCACAAACACATCCACAGAACAATACATGCAGAAGGACCTAAAGTTATACTTGTCATTTCATCTTCTTTTCCAATGTGGGCACCTATCAGCCCTTTGCATTACTGGAAACAGAAGTCATTGAAACATAATGGTTTAAAAAAAAAAAACAACCACAATACAGTAGTCAAAAATGCCATCTGAATTGCTACTGAAAATGACCACCAGGGAAACACAAAGAAATCATCACAAACATTGAAGTTTTGACAGCCCTGATGATAACCTAAATTGGTAGTTTCCATTTTACTTACCAATTTGTGGGTGAGCTGGATAGTGATAAGAGGAGATCCTGACAGATTGTGAGACAGCCTGGGTAGAGGCTCCACTTTGATAGAGATAAGATAACTGGTTGCTGAGATCATGTAACCTTTATAGGCAGCAGCTTCAGCAATCCTTGAAAAGAAACAAATACATTAAGGATGCAGAACCAAATACTTTGAATTCACCCACAAAACCATGAACACAGGACTACATTTTTTAGCAAGTCAATGAATTTCTAGAGGAGAGCAATATCTGACTGCATAAGATCCTAGAGGACTAGAAGCAACAACTATATAGGGACTATATACACTATATACAACTATATACACTATTAGTAAGAAACTACGCAGGAGTGAAATGGTCTCTTGTATCCGTATCTCTTCAGAATACAAATGAAAGGTGTTTACTATGAGAAATATGAACCATGGCAAATTGGCCATTAGCATGGGTTTCCAAACATAGCACACCATTGGAATGAGACAGTTTGCAAAGCATATTTTAAAATGTCTTATTTACATCTGCCACTTGTTTGTAAAGGTTTCAAATATTTCATCCAGATTTAAAAGAAGAAAAAAAAAAAAAAAAAAAAAAGGAGCGAGACATTGAAATTATTTCTTTCAGTTTCACCACAAGGTCAAATAAAACAAAACTCATAGCACAACCCCAAGCACCACTCCTAGCTCTGACCACAAAACCCCATCAATATCAGATTTTTCTTCTCCCAGTATTCAGCATGGAAATTGAATTTACTGACCTGATGGCAGAATTTGCTGCTTTAACATACAAAGGTTAAGTTTAAAGAACTTCTTGTGGTAGGACCACTATCACACAATTGGAGATTTCTCCTATACAGATTCACAGGATGGACAACTCTTCCCACACCAATTATCTGATGCTTAAACTTTAGAGAGCTAAATGAACTTTGAAGCATAAATAAAGTTCAACACAAGCAATCAATGGTGTTGCTGTGTTTGATGCATGCATATGCAAGCCTTTCTTCACTGTGGCTCTGGACATCAGACAGCAGAGTCTATCATCCCATTATCTTCAGCAGAATTACTACCACATTTACACAAACTGAATATGACTGCAGCAGAACTGAGTTCAAAGCCTTTTTTGTTTGGTTGGTTTGTTTGTTTGTTTGTTTTTTAAAGGAATCAAAACTGACTTCCTTTAGAAATTGCTGTTTGTGCAGCCTCAAAATAGAAGTCATCTGTCTGTACAGCACAAAAGCTTCAAAAGTTTGGGGTTTAGTTTTCTACCATGGAAGAAAAATAAGACATAGCCCTTAAGAAGAAAATGGACAGGTTTCAAATTGCAGGTGTTGAAGTAGCCCAGTGCTAGAAGGAACATAAAAGAAATCTTTCACATAAACTACTTTGGGAAAAATATAAGCAAAAAAAAGCTGTAACAGCACAGCACAAAAAAAAAAAAGAAAGAAAAGTGGGAAAAGAAGTGCATACTTTTTAAAATACACTTTTTTTTTTTATATACCTGGGGTTTTATTTCACAGATTAAAAAAAAAAAAAAATCACTAAGCTAGCATTCCCTGTCTTGGTTTTTAGATTCTGGTTTGGACAGATCTGCATCTAGAGTTTTAGAGTCACAAGATCACAGGATGTTAGGGGTTGGAAGGGACCAAAGCAGATCATCAAGTCCAACCCCTTGCCAGAGCAGGGCCAGACAATCTAGCACAGATCACAGAGGAACACATCCAGACAGGCTTTGAAAATCCCCAGAGATTCTGTCCTGATTCTGTATTGCCTTGGATTAATTACACATGTCTAGGAGACATTTCTTCTTCTTTGCCTTTGTGTTTCTCTTTAATATCGCAGCAAGGCCAGATTCTTTCATCTTAGAAATAAGTGCTAAAAGTGCATACAGCCCTGGAACAGGAATTAGTCTCAAGGCGGTCCTATTCCCCAAAATTCAGATAATGTACACAAAGGTAACATAGAATCATAGAATCAGCCAAGTTGGAAGAGACCTCCAAGATCATAACTGTTTTATTCTCAATATAAGAGTCCCAGCAGCTGTAGACTTTAAGACAACACATTAGACTAGAACACCCTTAATCATATTGTGCTTGCTAAACTTTTAGTTAAGTAAAAACCATATTAATTCTCTTCTCTCTTTGGGAAGATGAGATTGTAGCTTATTATCTTAATGAATTGCACTGATCCTCCTGTTTGAAAAACAGTCTGTCAAGTTATGGCCTCTACTTCTTCATGTCAGTAAGAAATATTGCATGCTTATGACATGGCTCCTTCACAACCACCTGTTAAGTGTCCCTTGATTTGAGAAAGAGTAAGGAATAGTCCAGTTTGTGACTTGATTTTTAAATGCTTTTTAGTAATATCTGTGAAATTACCTCTGTGTGATCAGCCTGGTCATAAGACAGGAAAATTTACCCTAAAGTTCACAAATTAGCTCCTGTGAACATGACCTTCTGTGTAACCATGTGTAGAGAAAGGAAAGCAAACCCCTGTATTCATGACAGCCAGGATGCTGCATTTTTCCTTCTGCTATCATAAACCATGCAGCAGAAAGTCACAGTTTGAGAAAGACTGACAGAAAAGCATAAACTAATCTATCTAGCCCAGTCAGGATCAAATTAAAACAAAGTCATACTAGCTTAAAAGGAAAGTGTAATTATTTATATGAATGCCCTTGCAAAATTCCCTGGGGAACCATATTACCAAGAGGTGGACAGCTCTGCTTTCATTTTATCTTATCTGCTAATGATTTCATTGATGCAGCTTATAAAACAAAAGGTCTTTACAGCATTGTCTGGTCTCCTGTTATAAAATTACCTTACAGGTTTCTAGGACTAGGATACAGATTTTATCTAAAGAGGGATGTTAGGTTTTTTTACTTGCTCCATTTAAGTGCAAGCTTTATCTTTATATGTGTCAGGAGAAAAGATGTAATTTCCTTTTATGAGACAGATTAAAATTATGAAATTCTAATACCAGATCTGACGGATGGAAGGAGAGCACAAAGCAAGACAAACATGTCACTATGGGAATCTATTTTAGTACAACATAAAATAAAACATCTAATGTATGCCTTAATCTCTCTCTAGCTAATGACTACATGTCCTCAATATTGCAACATCAGGGTTATGGCTTGTAATTTATTTACAGTTGATAATGACATGACTGTTATAAAGTTATATCACTAAGGTAATAAACAAGCTGTTACAGGATGAGAGGTCTGAGATACTTACTTGGTATCCATAGGGTTGATATTATGAAAGAAATAATGCATGTTATGGTAAAGCAGGCCGACAATGGTAACCCAATCTGTGAAAAGCAAACAGCAGTTACTTCTTAAAGCTGTAACCAAGGGACTTCTCTCCTACACCTGAAACTCAACTTCTACAGAATTTTATATCACTGATTTAGCAGACTCCTGATTATTCCTTTAAGTAAGTGAGAAAGCGTAATACAGTGCAATAACTAAGTGAACATGTAAAAGTGCAATACAGAACAGGAGAAAGATATCAGAAGTAAAATAGAACAATGCCTGTCCTGTGCAACTTTATTTCCAAAACATGTTGCTAAATCAATCAGTTGTCCATTACAAATGGTTGCGCAACATACCAGAGTCAACATCTCAATGGTAGCTACAGTAAACTCGAGGATACTTCACCACCATCTGCATTAACTGGCAGTTTATGAAACTGGAACATGGGCAACCTGTTTCTACTCTGTTATCTGTTTGTTGCCTGCACTAGAAGTATTTACAAGTTCTCCAGCATCTGAATGGAAAGACAGCTGCATATTTTCGAAGAGCCAGCCTCACAGATGTCTTTTACTATCCTTTTTTCTGGATTCCAAGTATTTATAGTGTCTACTATTTAAGCTGGAATAATAAGTTTTTAGGTTAGCTCATTTGGACAGCACAAAATCGTGGCCTGAAGCTGAAGTTATTCAGAAGTGAGTTTCAGCTGGAAAAAAAGTTACACTTTTAATGGGCTGGATCATTTTAGGATATCAAGGCATGATAATGTGAAGAGAAAAAAAAAAACCTGCATGGTGAGAGACTTCATAAATGGGAAAAAGATCCTTTCACATGCTTTTTTTTGGCATTAGAAGTTGGTTTGCAATTAAAGTTAGTCAAGCCTCAGAGCACTTGCAGTGAAGTCTTCAGCCAGAGCCCCCTGCCAGTGCAAAGAAACAAAAGCTGTGGCCACAAATCAGGTAGAGAGTTTGCTAATTATTAGAGTATTTCTCACTGCAGGTTATCTGCAGCTAACTTTGCATTTCATGAACAGCGACCAGCCTGCCTTCGACAGACAAGACTACAGAAATACCTCTAGGAGCGTAAATCCTGTGGGCTTGAATTTAGCCTGCATGGATCAGATTTTTCAAAGATTTTAGGATGGAGGAAGCTGGGGTTTTTTTTTTGTAAATAGGTTCCTTCAATCCCTGATTAAAACATAGATAACTAACTTCAAACATTGATATTTTGGAATCTTGACTAAACCTGCAGATTTTTTCATGCCTTGCTTTTGAGATTAAAATTTTCACCTAGATACAGACTCCCGAGTTCTGCCTTTTTGCCTTAACTATAGTTTACATCTTCTTTCTATTTCTGCAGCTGCTGTTGCTTAAACCTGTCATTCTATAGTTTAATTTCATATGTTTTAGAGTAATTTTGCATGAAGGGATAAGTAACACCTGATATGACATCCTGGAATTTCAGATTATTAAAAATAATTTACGAAATGATGGCTTCTCCAATGTAAAAATACATTGGAGATACAGTGAATGGCTTTAGTCTCTGTAGCCCAGCTATAATACTCAAGATTAATTCAAGTAGTATGAAAATTGTACCACATTAATAACTCACTAGTTTGACAGGATAAGTGATGCTTCTTTAGAGCAAATATGGTCAACAGCGATCAGATCAGTTACTTGGAAAAGTAAAGCAAATCAATACCTGTTTTCAAGCGAAGTAATTTTTGGAAACCCTGTTTATGGGACTTTGCTCCTCTCTTTGAATCTTTCCTTACCTTGTCCATGAAAAGCTTCGCTGGGAATGGAAATATAACTCTGTCCTTGAGGTGGAAATCGATAGTGAGACAAATTCAGAGTCTGAGGACGTATTTTGACCAAGGTGTAATCTGTGTGATAACCCAAACAAAAATATGATAAAATCAATAGCCTCAACTGTTTGACTAGGCTTCCCCGATAGCTACTGCAAGTCATGAATTTAAAACCTCAGGTGTTTGCAGAAAATATACTAAATTCCTCAAGTATAAAATTGCCTTTGATACTCCTTTATAACAGAGAAGGTTCTACATGCACTGTTAATACACTATGGAAGACTTCACCCAGGCCCAAATGCTGAGCTTACCCAGGCAAGAAAACAGATTGATAAAACACTCTTTCATTGACATTTGAAGGCATTACTTCAGACCTCCACTGCTCCGTTTGAGAAAGCCAGTGTTCAGGAGAGAGTGTGCAGTGATTAATGGCACTGGTGACTGCTCAGGTTATTTGCCTTCTCACACAGGTCTCAGTGAGGCAGAGCAGAATGCCAGCATGGATAAATTATCTTTGCTACCTCTAGTGTCCAAAGACAGGTGAAATTAGGGTGCTCAGATGCTAAACAGCAGTAAAATAAAATTCTTCTAAAAGGTCAATACTATTCCTATTATTTGTGATCTCTTCCAAAAAAATAAGGTTTTGGAACATCCAGACATCTGCAATTTTGAAGTGCTGCATAAGAGCTCAAGGCTTCTTAACTGCTGAGGTGCATTTCACAGAAATCATAATCTAAACTGTCCCCTAATGAAACTCAAGGAAGTTCAAATATATTCAGAGCTAATTGACTCTACACTAACTGGAGAGTCATCTTTCTGCAACTAAGGCAGTGTATTCAAAAGAGAAAACAATCTGCTTTGATTTAATCTTTCATGTTGGCAAAAGAGGGGGTGCAAGCACAAAAACATTTAGTCTATCCAAACAGTCCAGAGGGAACATTTCTGCTAAATCCTACCTGCCACAGATGACATGCCATCAAGAGTCAAAGGTACTGTGCTTTCATCCAGATTTCGTGCCATATGAGCCATCACACTGTCAATAGTTTGAACTAAACTTCCAAAGAGGTGAGCAGTCTGGAGGAAGAAGAAAGAGAAGGTTCTACAACAAAAGAAATTGCGGTTCACAGCACAAGATGGCAAGGAGCTATGTTAAATTCCTGTGTGACTCATCCTTCAACCATCCAAAGTCAAACCTGACTTCCTCTGCAACCTTTTCCACATACAGTGGCTAAAACATTACACAAACTGATGCCACCCTGAGTTTGACCTTACGAAATGCTGTTTTAAAGAATGCCTCCAAATGACTCTTCACTAACCACCAGCATTTGACAGTCAATCATACTTCAGCAAAATGAGGCTGAGAACTGAGCAGATTATTTTGACAACACATAAAGACTTTATTGGAGCATAAGACACTGCAGTTTGGCTTTTCTTTCAGCTTCGTTAAAATGGTCACCAGTATAAAGCTACTTTCAGAATGTTAGTATGTCCCCTGGAAAATAACCCTCCAGGCTGAAACTTAATCCATAAAAATCACACTGAGCATGTTTCGATGGAAAAAAAACAATCTATTTTATCTGAAATCCATTTACATCAGAGATGATCAAGGATGTTAGGCTAAGAACTTAAATCAATTACACATTGTTTTGTCTTAAAAGCATTTTACATTTTAGTGAGACCTTAATTTACTTTAGCCTTTCCTTCCCCCAACTGAAAGCTCTCTGTTCTAAAATCTATGCTGCCTTAAGATTTTAAAAAAATATATATCTGTCTCAGGAAATTTCTGGGTTTTTCTTGCAAGTGTTTCTCTCCACTTTAAAATGTAAGCTAGAAGAAAAAAATAGAACTTTGATACAAATTACTTTTGCCTTAAATAGGTTGACTCAACGCTCAGTTCACTTGAATGGGTAAGCACTACTCCATATTTTGCAGACATCGAAAGAGATCAGTCTACAAAACAAACAAAAACTTTAAAATATCAAAGTTCAGTGCCAAAAAATGACTGATTGAACCCTTCAGTGACAGTGTCCGTTATTTTATAAACATTTTTTTTCAGTCATCCTGAAATACTTGGAAACAGCAGTAGATAAAATTCCCCTTTTTTACCCCTCAAAAACACATTAGAAATGATGCCACTGTTCTGTCTGTGGATCTTTACTGCAACTCTGAATGTTATGTATGAGAAAACAAGTAAACCATAAGTCAAAAAAAAAAAAAGTCCTAACAAGAAGAAAAACAGAGGCAATCATTTCCATTGTGACAATGAAGAATAGAGGCAATAATTTCCATGGGAAATTATGCAGCTGAAGTAACCTACTATAGACTAGACTAGGTCAGGTTGGAAGAGATCTCCAAGGTCATTCAGTCCAACCTATCACCCAGCCCTAGCCAATGGCACTAAGTGCTCCATTCAGGCTTTTCTTGAACACGTCCAGTGACAGCCACTCCACCATCTCCCCGGACAGCCCGTTCCAATGCCAATCTCTCTCTCTAGGAAGAACTTCCTCCTAATATCCAGCCTACGCCTCCCCTGGCGCAACTTGAGACTGTGTCCCCTCATTCTGTTGCTGGTTGTCTGGGAGAAGAGGCCAGCCCCCACCTGGCTACAACTAGTTGTAGACAGCAATGAGTCACCTGACCAGTGCCAAGTAGAAGGGCAGAATAACCTCCCTTGTCCTGCTGGCCACACTATTCCTGACCAGGCCAGGATGCCATTGGCTCTCCTGGCCACACTGTTGGCTCATGTTCAGCTACTATCTACCAGCACCCCCAGGTCCCTCTCTGCCTGGCTGCTCTCCAGCCACTCTGTCCCCAGCCTGTAGCTCTGCCTGGGGTTATTGTGGCCAAAGTGTAGAACCCTCCTAACTCAGTGTCTAAGCCATTTTATCTTACCTCTGGCACATCAATCCAGTTGGGAAATAACAAGAAGTCTTCAATAGCTTTTAAAAATGCCTAAAAGATAAAATAAACCTGTGTTATTTGATTATATATTGATCAGCTACATCTCCTGGTAAGGATCCAAGGCAGATCTCTGCTAGGGTTTTCTTAGATTGATTTTAAGATGACAAGTCCATTTTCATTCAAGTCACAGTTATCTCCACCTGCCAGCACTTTCATCATGTTCTGTAAAGGACATTTTAAATTAGTAGTTTACTTATTAAAAGTAACACCACTGTGCAACTCTCAAAGTGCAATTATGGTGCTGCAGCTAGGGTGACAATCCTGGAAGAACTAAGACTACAGTGAATATATTCTCCCATTTGAACTAAACTCATATAACATTAATACCCCTTTTAGTTTTAGGCATGCAGGTAAAACCGTAGATAACTGTAGATACTAAAAGCTGTAGATAAATGTCTGGGTCCTATAACCTGTATAATTTATTACCTGCATAACTTTTGCACTTAAAGGTTGGGTTTGAGGTCAAGATCTGTCATGGTGGGCACTGTTCAAGTGCTCAGCATGATACAGTTGCTATCCTGAGGAGCTTTGCTGATGAAGGCAAACAGAATCAGGAGAAAAGGGAGCAAAGAAATATTACAAGGAAAACATATCTCCTGCTTAAACTTCTCTGTTAGAATGTCCTAAAAGCACCAACTGACTATAGAAAAGTCCCACTGAGAAATGTGGAAGCAAGCTGCAAGTAATTTCTCAGGACAATTTTAGAAGCCATAATGCACAGGGCTGTGCCAGAGCTTTGCTACATCAGCTTACTATCAGGCATCACAAATCTTGCAGTCCGCAAACATGCAGCACAGGATTCCACCTGGCAGAGACAGAAACTGTCTTAAACCCAACACTGTGCTGGTTTGAGGCTAATTGGAATATTTTAATGAGAAAAATTATATTATAGTCTTTGAAAATAAAACAATGGTGATGTCTTCTTCACTCATAGGTTTGCTGAAATGTACAAAAGCAAGGACACAAACACAGATAAGACAGTCAGCTCTGTCTGTCATAGTCTGTGGATGTCTGTGTCTCTCTGGTTTCTAGCTGGATCTGTGCAACCCAACTAATCATTCTGCTTCTAACTCCCCTGGGCCAATCATTCCAATTCACCTAGCACGTAAGGCAGATTCTGAGATAAGAGTGGGAGGTGGTAAGAAGGTGTAAGGGTGATTTGGAACCCCTCCTGGGGACTCTGATTTCTGGAAGGGGTGTTGTATTTCTATATTACTTTACACTTCTCTAATTCTGTGTATAGCTGCAAATATTGGTAATGTATTGTAAATATCTCCTTATATATTGTGCTAAGCTGTGAATATAAAGCTTCATTCCTTAACTTCCAGCCAGCTGAGTCTAGTCTGGGTGAATTCACTGGGGGGCAGATGGGAGGCAAGTAACTCCCAAACCATCACAAGCACCCAGCCCAAATTGCCCAGAGCATCTCTTTTCAGGTAAGAGCATTACTCCAGAATTACTTCAAGAATGATACATTAGACCACTGGAATGTAATGAAAAGCAAGGTTGCTGGAGCTGCTGAGCAGAGCAGGACTACAACAGCAAACACAAGTCAGATCTGTCAGAAGCAATGCATTATATATGTGTGTCAGTAATCAGAAAGTTTATTGCATATCACTTAAATCAAATGTTCTTATGCTTCAAGGCATATGACAATCAGGATAGAGATAACTTCACAGAGAACAGCATGCAAGCACAGTGCCTGCCTTTCAGGGAATTAGCTGCAGACAATACAAAGCCTAACCATCAATCAGACAAATGACAGGGTCTGTATGTACGATCAGGATTCTCTTGTGTTTACTTCCCGAAATAGCTTTGCTAAAGATAATCACGTCCCACATTTCTGCCTGCAAATCACTTTCATGGCACACAAAGCAGCATCAGATAGCATGAATGAGCAACCAAATGGCAACTGAAATGATGTGGGAAACAGGTACTCTAACTGACAGGATGATGTTCCATTTTCAATTTGGAGCCCACACAAAGTTTTCAGCAAAACAAAGGAAACAATATATTAGAGCTTTTTCGAAGGGCTTTCACTACATATTAAAACTCTGATCCATGAAATCCATGCTTTACAGTTTGCAAATGCTAAGCTTTTAACACAAACTATCCGTGGCTGTCCATGTAGTTTTCAGCAGCATTTATTTATATTGTTTGTCTGAGTAAACAATCCTTGTCACTCTGGTATTACCCTCAGGCTTAAGGGAACAATCACTAGTGAGGGCAGAGCTGATCACTGTAATAATAGCTTTCTAGCCTGCTGAAATCAGAGAATTAGATGCATATCATTTTACAGAAGGCTAACTTTATGTTACCAGAAGCTGACCCCTTGTCCAGAGCTCAGACTGTAGAAATCACCTGTTTTTTGTTTTGTTTTTTTTTAAATTCCCTTTGCAAATTAAACAAAAATAAATTGCTCAATAGTCCCTCCCCACCCCTCCTGTAGCCTCCTTCAGATACTGGAAGGCCATTCTGAGGTCTCCTGGAAGCCTTCTGTTCTGCAGGCTGCAGAGCCCCAACTCCCTCAGCCTGTACTCATAGCAGAGCTGCTGTAGCCCACTGAGTATCTTGGTGGCCTCCTCTAGACTGGCTCCAACAGTTTCACGTCCTTCTTGTGTTGGAGGCTCCAGAACTGCACACAGTGCTCCAGGTGGGGTCTGAGGAGAGCAGAGCAAAGGAGCCGAATCGCCTCCCTTGCCCTGCTGGGGTCAGGCTGATACAGCCACACTGGGGTCTCCCTATATCCAGGCTAGTTTGCTATCAACTCATAAATGCCTCCAGTTTGGTGCTGCCACTGCTCTAGCTAGTGTCTGTATGTGCTGCACCTGACAGCCAACTGTCAAGCTCAGATCAGCTGGGCCATGCAGAGAAATGCCACATTTTTTCCCCTCCCAGAATCAGGTATTTTTCATTGGACACACTTGCAGATGAAAGAA
>VWZI01012835.1:428861-453866 GCA_013396835.1 Psilopogon haemacephalus | reverse complement strand
AAAAAAAAAAAAAAAAAAAAAAAAACAACACATTACTGTCTCCTCCATTTCCTGCTCAACAAAGCAGTTATTTTAAACGTGTGTTCATGGTTTTAGGTATTTGTAATTTATGCCTTAAATAATACGCCTAAGAAGTAAGGAGACCTTCAAATTATTTTCTCTGGCTGAAGCTCATCTGCTACTCCCTAAAATAGCTGCTGCTTATTTTCTGCAATCAGCAAAAGCTTCCAAAGCTGCATTTGATAAAGCAGCTTCTGAAGAAAATTCAGGGTCCTGTGGCTCCACACAGGGATGTGAAAGACTCTTACCTCTGTCAGATCTAGAGCAGTATTTTCTGACAAGGATTTTTTGGGCAAGCTGAAGGACACATTCTCCAAGTAGCTCAGCATGGTATCAGGGGAGAAGAAATTCCCTCTCTCCTCAGTCAAATTAGTTATGATGGGACGGTAGGCGTTTGTAGAGAGCTGCAGGAGAGAGATGCCACTTATTAGGAATTACTTCGTATGGCAGACATCATTTATTGGTTTAGCCCTGAAGGGAGTTTGAGGCATAGGGGATTGCTGAGGTGACACACAGGAGGTCAGCGGAGCCAAGGGAAAAAGGAAAGCAGCAAGAGATATGTATAAGGTAAACAGAATACACAGCACAGATTCACTTCCATTAGCAATTCAGGTCCTGCGTGCCATGGTTTCCTGAAATCCTCTCTAAGCAAAGCAAGCCTCACACAACTTTGGACAATGCAGACAGTCAGAGTGAAAATACCCTGCAATAGCTAATTGCTAACCCCAAACAAACAAAAAAAAAAACCCCACATTTTAAAACTTTCATTACGCGTTTACTAAAACACATGAAAACTGATTTTGTTATTGTAATGGGAATCTTTTTCGAATTTTAAAGGAAACAAGGAGCAATTAGCAAAGTGGTTTTGAATATTCATTTCTCCAAAATTCGCTGAAATACTTCAGAATTTTCTACATTCTCCCCTCTTTTTTTTTTTTTTAATACTGAAAATATTTTCATTTAACAATTAATTCCCATTATCTGTCCTACATTCTGAGCTCTGTGGCAGTTTCATCTTCCCATAGGGGCTAAAAATTCTCCCTATGCATACCTGAAAGTACCTACAACAGGGTCTTTTAAAAAGTATCATTGTTGAAGACTGTAAAGTAAGCAAGGTCTGTAACTCTGCAATATATTCACATTCTGACATTAGAGAAAGGAGTTAATGAAGATTGTCCTACCGCAGGTTTTGTAGTGGTTGTCATCACAGACCATGGAAGTGTTGAAGAAAGCAGAACTTGCACACCTGGGGAACAGACATACAGAAATGAATGTTAAGAAACAGGACATTGCCACTGCAGGCTGAATCAATTTTAACAGAAAGTAAGTTTGTTTGTTTGGTTTTTTTTCTGTGTAGTTTGCTTATTTGCAGTACTCGAGCTCCAGCCTTTTTTCAAAACACTTAATATACTGATTCATCATTTTTATTTCATCTTCTTTCCATAAATGAGCCTTGAAGTTCAGCCTAAGTCTTAAACACTTAAGCCTTTGTTTGCAAACAGGAAATTTCAAGTGTTATATCTCAATAAAAATATGACAAGTGTACAGTTAAAACATCAGCATCTATTGTCGTTCTCTAGCTCTTCCCCCTCTTCCCCACCCTGTATCTATGCAAAGCATTTTTTTTTTTAAACCCTTATGTCTTATCAGAAATAAAAAGTAATCAACAGACACTTTGGACAAGTTCATACACAGAAATAAAGCAAGGTCATACACGTGATAAATTTTGAACTGGGTACATACAGACAATAAGAAAAAAATATAGAGAGTTAAGTCTCAGCTCTGATGCTAATGTTTAGTTTTATCTGAAGTTTAAATTGCTTGAGAGCCAAATGAAATCACGTCCATGAACACAAGTTCAGGAAGACATTTTCCACACTCAAAACAAACTGTAAGAAATATTAGAATCCAGTAGAAATCCTTCTGCTGCTTGCAGCAAAACTAAGGCACCCTCAAATAAAACAACTCTGGTAGAATGGTGGTACACTACAAGATTTTGGTGCACGTCAGTGTTGCATAAAACAAATACCAGGAGTAAATGAGTCAAAGCAGAACTTCCATTAGGAGTTTGGGCATATTATAGATAATGTTATATGTTCATAAGTTGATTTCAAGCAACAGTAAGGTTGCTATTAATCAGACAGGCTTTACTAATAAATGACACCCACTAGCACTACGTGCACTGAAAATTATCATATGAGCATGTNAAACACCTCAATTTTGGGTGCTTTCCAGTTGCTGCATCTTAAAAATATTGATTCTTTTCTGTGCAAAGGGATTTATTGGTCATTTGTGATAGAGAAATAAAATTTTCTTCTAATCTGTGTCTTACCAAGAATTTATACTTGCCAGGAGTGTGATATTTCAGTACAGTCAAGCACTAGTTGCATATATAGGGCACGGGAAAATTCACTCCATTAAAAACCAGGCTGTCCTATGAAGTTTATGCCAGACTATAGTATCCCACTTTCAACCCTCCTCCAAAGTCAATAAACAGATACCAAGAGTAAGTTTTCTTTAGGTGATTGACACCGCACTACCCATTGTCTCCACCCATCAACTTGGAAATTTTGTATACTCTGATCGATCCACTAATTTGAAGGAAAAAGGCAAACCCAATCAAATTCCACATTTCTCAAGTGCTCTGAATCACCTGAGCATTGACTTCAAATTCTTCACACTTACAAAAAAAAAAAAATCACTTGTATGGGACACCCCTTTGCATTTCAATTCCTAAGCCCCTAGAAAATACACATCAAGCTACCCTTTCACCTAAGAGGCCAGAAATTCCTTTTCCCAGAAAGCTAATAGTTCCAAACCACCCTGAAAATCTGTGAAGCAGGGGTTTAAGAAAACAGAACATCGAATGTCTCGCAAATTGCAGGATGAAGTCACAAAAGCTCACAGCATGAATATCTCCGCGTATAAAATCGGGGAGTTTGATATACAGCCTTCTAAAAATCAGCAGAAATTGAAAGGTAAGATACAGGCAAAATTCTGTACAGCTGGTTAAAAATTCAGACTTTAGCAGAATCAGAGGCCAGCTTTTCCTGCAGTGTTTTAAAAGCTAGCTACAAGCATTAAGGTCTATCTACCAGAGGTTTTGAGCCCTAGTAAGAATTTTCCAGACTAAAATACAGAGGAAAGCACAAACTGAAGCTGCAGACAGGATTTGCATTTGTAGAAAGAGATTTCCCTGATGCCTTGATTACTTGTTAGAGTGAAGATAGAAGTGTGAAGGTCTTCAGAGGATGGATTCTGTGAGCTCACAAGAACTCGATGGGTGAAGGAGTTCTCTTTGTATTTATACAAGTCATATTTCTCTGACAGTGAAACAAGGCACACATATAGATGGATCAGGTCAGTTTGAAAATCTGCTGCTCTGAGTTTAGGAACATAACATTCTTCTTGACTTGCACTAAATCAAAGAATGTGATTTATAGTAGCTCTGAGCTGGAGATTGTTCTATTAACTAGGTTGTTGTGAAAGATATAGCAGACGAGCAATTCTACCAACATGGCCAAAACATTATAAAGTTAATATAACTGGTTTGGGGTGGGGGGTTTTGTTTTTTGGTTTGTTTTAATTTGAAATTTTAAAGGTGTTTCCTTTAGGAAACCTAAAGGTGAATACTCTCCCAATCACAGTTTTTTAAGACTTTCATAGGAATCCCTTTTTTAAATTAAACAAAAAAAAAAGGTAATAAATTGCACACAACTTGTGTGCAATTGCTATTATTCATGTGGCAAAGAAAAATAGATTGCTTTGCTATAGAGCAGATGGAGAGTTTTCTCTCTCTGACTTCTTTTTGATAAAATAGGTTTTCTACATATTTGATTGCCATAATCAAACTTGGAAGTCACCAACAGATACATTCTCTTTTCCAGGCACAGTTCTGTGTTGCTCAAAGAGTTTTGTTGTTCCCGTGGGTTTATAAAAGCTCAGGAGGGATGGGTGTAACTGCTTTAGCTCTCGGTAACCCAGTAAAAATAAATGAAAGCATGGAATCTGCCAGCAAAGCCACATGTTGCAGATACCCTATAGCTTCATTACAGAGATGGATGTTTTCTAATTGCTACTAACAAGCACTTAATAGCAACAAACTTTCTTGTAGCGGAAAGTTTATAATAAAGATCCATAGAACACATGGCAGGGTTAAGTGGCCAGCCTGTGTCTTTGTTCTAATTCTCTTGCTTTGCTTTTTGTTGGGTTTTTGTTTGTTTTGTTTTTTGAGAGGTTGGGGCAGGGCAGGGGTTTGGTTGCTTGGGGGATGTTGTGAGTTCACAAGCATCTATGAGTTAATACATCTTAACTGTTAATAGTTCTGGGAACTGGAGATAACCATTATTATCCACATCTGCTGGAATACACTGAGGGTAGGTTGTCCCTGTCCACGGCAGAGGCGTTGGAACTAGATGATCCTTGTGATCCCTTCCAACCCTGACTGATTCTATGAGTGACTTGGCTCTAAGTCACTAAACAACTGGAGTGCGAGTTTAAAATCTGGAGTCAGCCTTTTCTAATACTGTTCTGCCTCACGTCTAATTATTGTTCCTCTTCTCTTGATCCTTAGAGATCTAACAATGACTTTAAATCTTTCTCATTTTTAATGATATTTTTAAGGAACTAGCATCCAGGCTGAAAAGACAGCACATCCAAAAACAGATTAATATTTTGGTGACAGTCATTATTGACTCATTCATTCTCTCAAAAATTACATTTAATAGCTGAAGAACATAAAATAAACACAAATCCTACACACTAAACATTTTTGAGTAAGCATCTCCACAAAAGATTAGTTATGACAACAGTGCAGATACTCACCAACAGCAGCTGTAAAGTACTGCTCTATTTCACTGGGGGTGAGTGCCCTTTCCCATATAATGATTTCATCAAATGCCCCATTCACATAGCGCTTGGTTTGATCCCCTTCTGTCCCAGTCAGAAGATTTGCACTGGGGTCTCCATAATCATAGAAAACTTTCCCATTTGGATCAGTTGTGTTTAGAGTTCCATTGACATAGACTTTCAACCCTTCTCTTGATTTCCACGTAAAGAGAATATGAGTCCAGTAAGGACCTGCAAAATGTTAAAAGTCACAACTAAATTAATGCATCAATTCTATTTAGAGTCTTTCCTGTTCAGTATCTTTTTGCTGACTTGTGCAATGCTACAGAGCTGTATAGGAAGTGCTAAGAATGAATTATGGAATGCTGATGTCACATAGATTAATCTTTATACCCATGGGGAAGCCCATACTTTGGCAGAATGCCTGTTAGCTTTTGTCTGAACTCTTACTTGGGCTCACTGCAGTTTCATAAATTACACTTGCTAAGTATTATTGGCCAAGGTCTGGAGACTCTTAATACTGTCTCAAAATTCACTTCAGCAAGAACTGCATAAAGAGTGCAAAAAATGGAGAACAAGCAAACAGACCAATTAAAAGTTGCCACAGGTTCTTTGTAATGCTTTCAGCTTCTCAAATATTATATTAATTTTAACTTGGATTGGATGTTCCACAAATGTGTGAATTACTCCTACCATTTGGCAGCTTTTCTCTTAAAATAAGATTTCTCAACTGATTTATTAAGCTTTTTTAAAATCTGCTACTACAAAGTGAGAAAAATCCCATTTTGCCAATGTATAGGTAGTAAAACTCAAGCAAGAAAAGATTTAGTGATCATCACTGGCATTACTGGAAGACCAGAATTCATTCCAGTAACTAGGTAATACTGCTCCCCAACAAAACAGTTTAGATAGAAGCAGCGAGGTGTGTGATAGACCAAAACATTTATTAATACCATGCCATACCAAACTTGACATTCAACAGATAACAAAATGACCAAAGCACTAAACACCCAGTGAGACAGTTACCAAATAAAGTCTTCATTTAAGAGGCAGTAGAGGACAGAGCATGTATCCCAGTTCCAGAATATACTGAGAACTCTGTGGGATTACCTGTACTCTTCACTCATGTTTCCACCTAAACATTCATTAATCTACTTGTGTCAATAAGAATTCCACTTCAGAAACATCTGCAAGTTCAATCCAAGGACTGTTAGTGACGTGCAAATGTTCTAGAATACAATCTCACTGGTTCTCCAGTTCATATTTCATCTAATAACATCAAGAAAGTTATTAAGCAGAGCTATTTTTACATACCCATTTTTCATTCCTGAAGTTGTGCTCTTACCACTACATCTCTCTCATAACAAAGAAATCAACTGTTTTGAACAATTAGAGATTTTACCTGGTGGACTAAAGCTTGCTTTCCACTTCATCATCGCATTCCCACGCGTGTAAAATTCCACTGAGCCTTCACCTTCATTTGAACAGATTTTGAAACCAGTGGAAATTACTCTTCCACCAGATGCAGGGAGAAACTTAGCCTGCTGGTCTTGAGTTTTCCAGAAAAAGGAAAATGTTACTCCTGATGAAAACAAGTAAGAGGAGATTTTAATTTAAAAGAAAAAAAGAAACAAGAACCCACCCCAAAAAACAGTGCCATTGCAAATTTCCAATACAGTAGAACGCAGAGAGCAGGAATGCTTTTGGGAACAGATCATCTGTTAGCATAAACAAGGACAGCATTTTTTAAATCAACAATGCTCTAACAGTTTAAACCAAATAAACATCTCTCCTTGGTTTCACATCACATGCTCATACCCAGGACATAGGAGTAATCATTGCTCCCTGAATAGGTTTGATCTGTTCAAACTGAAGTTCTTCAAGCACTAAAAGTAATTAAGTCTTCTTTCCTTACAGGTTTATGCTTCTATTCCCTTTGCCTTCTCTCTCCAGTCTCCTTACCCTTCTCATCCTCCTGTGATGATCGCCTTTTCCTCCCATGATCTTCAGTTACTTCAAAATACAAGTTGATTTCATGCCTCCATACCCCCCCAACACCATCTACATCTTTTTCAGATGTTCACCAAATGCCAGCAGAGGCAAGAGCACACTGCTTCCAAGCTACTGATGCACTAACTGGCTGTCAGTATGCCTATGCTCATTGAGCAGCATCTATTCTTACTTGAACTTTAATTCTTCTAAGCATGTTATTAGCTGTGTTTTCACACTTAAGTGTCCAACATTCACTGAAAGCAAAGAACCAGCATAAAGGAAAGGGACAGCAACATATATGCATAAAAGAGCCACAGTCAAAATTCTGAGGTTCTCGTCTACTCAAAGTCCAGATTCTTCCCAAAGAAACAAGGGCACTTTTGCAAGTACACGTGCGATTAACTTTGTCCACAGATAATCTTGTTCACCTCCCAGTGTAGCTTACTATTATACTGTAAAATTGAAGAGCTCTTCAGAGTGCAGATTAGCGTAGAAATAGGATTTCTGTAAAATGGCTGGTTTCTTTAATAAAGGTTACCTCAAAAGGCTTGATTGAAACACAAGTAGCAAATCAAACCTCCTTCGCACTTCAAAAGTTCATAGTGCCTCTGCTGTAGAGGTTCTGCAGTCAAAGGCAATTACAAAGAAAATGGCTCAACTAAACAGCTCCTTAAAATGTTCATTTCAAAATTTATAGCACAAAGTGCCAACAATAAAACCTGAGTTCAGAGCAAGCAGAGAAAAAAGTTTATGAAGTACAGAAGTTGAAGTTTTGCCACAAAGAATCATGAATTAAGGTGGCAATGACCCTGAAGATCACCTAATCTAAACTGTCTGCTCAAAACAAGGCCAGTTTCAGAGCTTGTTCTAGCTCCTCAGAGCTCAGCGCAGGTTTTAATGTCACCCACGGATGCAGACTGCACAGCCTATCTGCGCAAACCATCCCCAAGCTGATCACCTTCGACCTAATCAGTATTTCCTCTGCTACAATGTGCCTGCCTTGCCTGTCACATTTTTGTTGTGCATCTCCAAGACTGTTTAGCTCCATCTGCTTCTACAGTCACTTATCACACAGGTGAAGATAGCTCTTAGAATTCTCTTTTCTTCACAGTATAAGGAAAACCCTTGGCCTGCTGGCTCATTCTGACTTGTCACCATCTTTTTGTATTGTGGCACAAAAATGGGACACATTGCTTCAGATATGCTCTCCTGGGCACTGAACAGAGGGGAATAATCACTTCCTTTAACCTGCTGATTATGCTCTTTTGACAAATACTCAAAATATCTATCTGAATGGTTTTATACTTAGCAATTTTTAATGCACCCCAGGTAGCATGAACCTTGCCAATTTGCTGCCAGACTGCCCAGCACGAGTTAATGAAGACCTCAAACTATTATTTCTTGTTAAAACCAGAGACTTTTTTTTTTTATGCTTTTCATAATTTTATGATTAAAGATGGAAAAGCCTCCAACAGCTCACTACAATCATCAGAAATATTCTCCCCCTCTGCTCTCTGGAACTTTTTTCTTTAATTTATATCTCAAATTTTGTTACATTAACTTAGTATAAAAGTCTAAAATTATAGGATTGCAGACTAAATCACTTAACAATGCAGTATCTTCCTGTCTGACCGAACTGTCTGTTTATCCTTACAACTACACCCATCAATTTACTTTATCTACACAGCATTTCCTAAACACATTATACATAGTAAAACAACCACCATGGAAATGCTGATCAGTTATCAATAGCCTCCCAGAAATCAATCAAGAGATGAACATTAGCAGACTCAGTTTTCTAGATCTTGATGGATGCAGGTGAACTTTTTTAAGCAAGTTGCAATACCTTCATCAGTAAAGAATCTTGAGTTCGTGTTTCAGCTTCTTGCCACATCAGTAAGAGGTTTGAAACACTGCTCCAGCCCCCTTTCCAAAAAAACAGCTGTTTCCCTTGTATCTGCACACCATTTTTTACCACTTTTGAGAAAGTGCCACCAATGTCAGCTACATCAGTCTGTTGTTGCTATTAATGGGATTTCTTTGCCTAAGTATCTCACAATCTTTCTCCAGTACTTTGCCATACTTCTGAAAGTTATGGAAGTGCTATTATTCCTTCTTTACAAGCTGAGAGATGAAGCTGAAATTATGTAGACAAAGCAACTAAGTTCTACAGCATGTCTGCAGTGGAGCACTTTCTCTCATGTTTGACTAGCTAACCTATTGGACCACCCTGTAGCTATTGATCATTTAGTAGTCACAAGAAAATTATAGATCTAAATCCTTCTTATGTACATTCTGGTTCATGAAAGACACCTGAAAATAAAAATTCAAGGAAGGCAAACAATAAGCAATTTCATTAAATGCTCTGTTGTGAATAGGGCTGCCTTTTTAAAATTATATTTTAATTTCAACTTCACATACGATAGCTAAATCAAACTTCTCTTGCTGTGTTCAAACTAACAATTAAGAGAATATTCTCACACCTTTCTCAAACATTTCATTTGACTGAAAATGCCACTTTTATGAGCCCAAAACTGCTTACAGAAAAACTCTGTTTAAAAATTGCTTGAAAAAGAAGGAAGGTGGGTGAAGAACATTTCAATGTTTAAAAAGTAAGAAGAATGTTTGCTCAAGTCAAAATAATGGTTCTGAAATATTATTGAAACCTAAACTCTGAAAAAGTACAGGGATTTTTGTTTCAAAGGGTGTTGTGTTTCCCCTGAAAAAGATCCCAGCCTCGCTTAAAAAAAGCATTGCTTGCTCAAATGTACTTAACAACAGTTTCACACAACGCAACCAACAAACGTCAAGGGATGAATGCTTGAGAGAGTCCATTGCAGAGCCACAAAGATGATGAAGGGAATGGAGTATCCCTCTTATGAGGATAAGATATGCAGGGTGAGTGCCAAGGGGCTGGAGCCACGCTCTGCTGCGTAATGCTCAGTGACAGGACAAGGGGCAATGGGTGGAAGCTGAGGTAGAGGAAGTTTCATGTAAACACGAGGAGAAATTTTTTCCCTATAAGGGTGACAGAAACTTGGAACAGGCTGCCCAGGGGGTGTTGCAGAGTCTCCATCTCTGGAGACACTCAAAACCTGCCTGAATTGTGTTCCTGTGTGATCTGGTATAGGAGATCCTGCTCTGGCAGGGCAGTCGGACTGGATGAACTTTTGAGGTCTCTTCCAGCCCCTGACGGTCTGACTCTGTGATATTTAAACAATAGTAGGCTTGAATAAAATTATCTTTTTATCATTGCCACAGGTTTGATTAGAAGAAAAACAAAAGGCACTCTCTTCAGATAAAGGAGGGTTGGGTTTTGTCTCTTTCGGTTTGTTGTTTTCTTAAAACCCTAGTGTTTATTGTTTGTATGATTTCTTCTCTTCATATTTCATCTACTGAACATTTTGGTATTTTATGTTTTCAGTGTTCTTGTTTGTTAGATACTTAGAGTGCTTTGGTACTACAAAAAATTATACTGATTATCATTTTACAATGTAGATGTAGAAATAATACGACTTACTGACAACTTTTATTTCCCAGTGGTATGACAAAAAGTATGAGAAGACACAGCATGTATCAGAAAATATGCCTACAATAGGAGACTGAATTAATTCTTCTAATACTCCCAGGTAATATCCAAGTACCATCTGCCTTCTGAGTTTCTCCTGTTTTCTTGAGAAGTTTATATACAGCCATAGATTTAACAGCTATTAAAAAGAAAACCCTTTTTCAAGTGATGTTAGCCCATTGAAGAATGGCCTAAATCAATACAACAAGAAAACTCAGTGTTAAGAACCCTGTTTAAGCTCGGGGATTGATGAAGTTTATGTATTGAAAGCTGCCATTTTCCATTGATCCTTCCATTTCTGTGATTCTACTGAATTGTAAGTCTCTATGTTTTATGCTAATGACTTTGTTCCTGCTTGCTGTGACACTCATTACAGAAAGTGATTAAAACTGTTTATCAACACATTGTCAAACCTGTGCCACCCCTATTTCACCTGTCATTTTGTGACCGTAGCTCACGAAGGAGAGAAAAGACAGAATGTAGAGGCTTAGGCACCTACAAGAACTAATGGATTCCATTCCTCTTCCTTTTGTTATTTCCAAAATAAATGTAAAAATCCCCAGAGCCATTTCAGCTAAGTGGTCACAGGGAAAAATTGCTTCCGATATTTGAAACCTGCAGGATAACTTCTTTGCTTGTAAGATGGCAGCTCTTGTAGGAATTCATCTTGGTGCCATAGGCAAGATTCTGGGCACTGTAAGCTTATTTCTGGTTTTGTTGGAATTAATTATACCATAGATCATTGATCTGAGTAGATGGTGATTAGGTCTAATTTAAATTGCAGTTAGAAAAAGACTACATTTTCAGCAATCAGCTCTCAATTGTTTTAAAATTCAATAAAGAGAAGTGTCAAGCTGAATTTTTAGAGAGTACATTCCAACAAGGGAAGAAACAATGATTATTGACTTAGATGAGTTGACAGCAAAAGACAAGTAAATAGTAATTAACAAATTTACTAACCTTCAGGTCCACAAACTTCTGGATTATGAATGCATGAATTGTGATAATTTCCAGAGAAGAGAAAAGTCACTCCTTTCTTTTCAGTGACATAAATTCCTTTGTTCACCATTCCTTCTATAATGTCTAAAGGAAAAACAAAATACATATTAACATTCATATAAAAGCCTCCTGTAAAGTGGTTTTGACAGGTTCATACACCCAATAAGTTTATCTTGTCCTAACTCTAGGCTTGCTTTTGTTGGGTTTCATTGTTACTGTTGCTTTCCTTTTTTTGGTTTTCCTCTGTTTGGTGGGGATTTGTTAGTAGTTTGTTGGGATTTGTTTCAAGGAACCATTCCGATTAAGTTGTTCTTAAGAGCAATACTCATATCCATCACTGGATATTCCTGGTTAACTGGGACTGCTTGACAGAACTCATATACCCAAAAGTTATTATTTCAAAGTCACCTGAATAAATGTTATGCTTTCCAGAGTTCTCCATGACACACAGAGTCATGGAATGGTTTAGGTTGGAAGGAACCTCAGAGATCATCCAGTTCCAACCCACCACCATAGGCAGGGACATCTCCCACTAGAACAGGTTACTCAAGGCCTCACCCAACCTGGCCTTGAACACCTTCAGGGAGGTTGTGGATCACAGAATCACCAAATGTGATCTTTGATCTTCGATCACATTCAGTGATTCTGTGATCCTCAACTTCCCTGGGCAACTTGTGTCAGTGTTTCACCACCATCACTCCCAACATCTAGTCTAAATATTTACGTCTTAATTTAACAATAAGTGAAGAGATTCTTTAATCCATCAGAAGTGTAACAGAAAAGGGCTTTTTCACCTCTGTTGAGGGAAATTGCCATCAGAAGCCACTTTTTCATTAAAAAAAAAAGTTTTGAAATATTAAAAAATATTAATCATACTTGAAAATTGTGTTCAAAAGCAGAAATATAATCTCTCCAAATAACCTGAAAAGGATTTACTTCTTTTTCTAACATGGGCAACATCTCGTAATTTGACTGTGACTTTTCTGTGTTCCCTCCTAAAGGGAAGCAGTGATAATTCATGTCCAACCAACTAAAGAGCGTGAGCTTTCTTAATAATAAAAGAAATCATGAGGTGTTTATTATAAGAAACCCCACTATGACCTGATAGATGATGATGGGAAGTGCATTTTATTTGTCCCAAGATAAAAAAAAAAAAAAAAAAAAAAGAAATTTTAGCAATAGGAAATGTTCCTGTTTTGAAAATTCTGAATTCCACAGAACACTGAAGAATCTGTCATTTATTGCTGAAGAGACAGAATGTAAGTGGCCAGTTTGGAATTTCATGTTAATACTGTTGTTTGTGATGGTATTTTTTCCAGGATCATGAAGATTTAGCACATTTTTTTAAGGACTCTTATTCAATAATTTCTCCAGGAAAAAAAGAGATTGTTAGGAGAAGAGTCACGCTGAAAAAAATGCCAGCAACGAGAACACAATCTTCTCCTGCTCTGAGGTGCAGAAATTGCCAGCTACGTGCTGTTTGATATTTGAAAACCTAATGAGATTACCAGGGGAAATGAGGCAAGCACACAAATGGTCTAAAACACATGAAGGTGGGACATAAGGGACTTTGCTCTGCATTTATGGTCATAAATCTACCTGACTTATCAGAAACCTTTAGCACAGCACCAACCACGGCAAAGGCGCATGTCAGTGCTAGGCACAGACCATCTCTCTAGAGTGACAATTCCAGGTACTGTTGTCACTGCTTCAAGATAGTGCATCCCTCTGTGAAATAAGGATGTGGTGGAGGAAAGGGCATCTCATTTCCAAACTCTACACACTCATCAGGCATGAGGATGGCAGTCACACTGCTGGGTCAGCTGTAGGATAACCCACTCAAGGAAACAGCAAAGTTATGGCAGACCTCTCACTGAATACATGCCCAGAGGTTTTCTTAGTTCATTCCAAATCTCAGCACCAATCACAGTTTTCATGTCTCCTCCTCTCCCTTTGAGGAGGAAGGCATCAGATTTAGTCTCTAACTGACAGATCAAATTTAGTTTCTGTTTAAAATTTGAGTGTGCATTATGGAGTGAAACAAGCATTTCTAAGTTCTTCTTGAGTCACTTGAATTCTAAGTTAATCGAGTCAGAATAAATCCCATATGATAATGCATTTCTGTTTCCATAGCATTTCCTTTGCCATTAGTGTCATTCTTTTTAATGTTCACATTGAATATATCTTATTATGTGAAAACTATGCAAATGGTCTATAAAGCAGATAAGAAAGGACTGAAAGGAATTAGGGTCATTTGAAGTTCATTATTAATAGAGTTCACATTTGCCAGCATATTCTTACATTAGAGAGTAGAAAAATAGAGGTTTTAGTATTTCAATATACACCTCCTAGTATCTGAACAGCCCAAATTACAGTTCTACCATTTCCATCCTTCTCCTTAGGTTAGCTTTTCCAACGGCTAGATGTAAGTTAATACCGAATTATAAAGTGGACAAGAGGTCATGTTTCAATTGCACCTTCACAAGTATAAATCTTAGTGAATTAAATTATATTTAACTTATTGGCAAGGGTTAGGGATCAAACCAGGACATTTATGATGGTGCAGATATAAGTAGTTTCCAGTCTGTCAGGTTTCTGCCTAGAAACTTGTCATTTTCTGTTCTTCCTTTCATCACCTAGGGTGTTGATGGGAAAAACAGAAACAAACAAACAAAAAAATCCCACAAAACCAAACTATAAAACAAAAAAAAATTAACTGAAAACACATGCACATACAGATTTTTGCTTGCCCTTCTAAAATAACTCCAACATGTTAATCAAAGAAGTCATGATTGACAAGATCTTACTGCCAGACATTGCAAGTTTGCTTGCATTTTTCTTCCTTAATGTGTTCTTTTAAAATTACTGTGAAATGGTGAAAAGCACATGGTTGCTTTTTCCTTATAACCTTGGAAGGGATGCAAGAAAAATTAAAAATCAGCCTGTTTGTTCTTTTATGTTCCTCTGACATGTCACCTCTCTTTCATTTAGCAAATGTTTAGGATTTGGAGGACTACAGGGGCCCATGCCCCTCTGGGCTGCTTCTCATGGGGATACCTATGCTAGTAGCTAGGAGTAATTCAACATATGCCAACCAACACGGGCTTAAATAGACCTTTACTACATGACCGCTCAACCCAAAACTCTGTGTTAACTTTGAGTGCAATGTTACAAGAACCAGCCAAAGCTTGATAAATGCAGAACAAAAAAAAATACATAAATCCTCACCTACAGTTGCAGAGAAGTTAGAGTAGGCAGAGTCATTGGTATATACAAAGGTAGAGTTATGGGAAGGAAGCACAGTGAAGTTGTGGATTCTTAGAGCTGGGTGGAACAACAAAAGAAAATAAGCAAAACAATGAATAAACACAATCAGTAATGAATGGACCAGTTCATATCTCTCAGCACAAATCACAGATGTTGGTCAGTGGCTTTTAGAATGATGAATAAAACCACTCCCCATAAAGACTTCTGTGCACAGGAACGTTACATTCTCTTACTACGCAAGTTAAGTAAACACAAAATCCCTGAACTCTTTCCCTCCCTCACATTTTTTTACCTTGCACTGAGAAGAAAAAGGTACTAAAAAAATATAACTGCAGAAGAAGGCTTTGAAATATAACCAACTACAACAAAAGTCTTTATTCTAGTCCAAAAGCTATGGGCAATTCGAGCTCAGTTTGGGGTTCTCCAGTGCAAAAAAGAAGTGGGGATACTGAAACAAGCCCAGCAAAAGGCTAAGAGTGCTGGGACTGCAGAGAGGGCTCAGAGATCTTATTCATGTGTATGAACGCCCAATGGGAGGTGTAAAGATAGAGCCAGACTCTCTTTAGCTGTATGCAGTGAAGAGATAAGAGGCAATGGGTACAAATTAAAATACAAGGGGGAAAAAACCCAAACTTTTAAATATCTGACAATAAAAAATTATTCTTTTTATTTTTTTCATGTTTTAAAAATTTAACAGAATTTTGCACACTGTCATTATTTACCCTGGACAGGCAAATAAAGCTGGATGAAAAGCCCATGAAAGCAAAGAGAGAGAAATCAATTTAGGATTTACACCGAGTTCACAAAACGCAGGGGAAGAAAAGGATCAGGTGAAAAACCTGAACAGAGTCTCTTCTTTTAAAAATTTGCTATATTTTTGGTTGCTTATTTCCCCTTCAACTGCCTCTACTCTGAGATAACCAAAAATTAATCTGCTGACACCCTCACAACACAAGTGCATTGAGAGATATAAATCTGGCTTCACACACAATGACTTCAACAAATAAAATGGATTAACACAACAGACAGATTATGACGCTTCAAGGGTTTAAGAGGAGAAACATGGAATGAAAATAACTGCATGATATGATGAGTGGAAGAACAAGAAAGACTTCAGCAATAAACAGAGGAGCTGTGTGATCAGAAAAGTATCAAAACCAAGCAAATTGTCATCTGCATTAGATTACAACAATCAAGAAAACTTTTCTTGTATATTGAAGTCAGATATCAGATACATAAAACCTCTGCTGGAGGCAGCTGATGTAATATCTGTGCATTATAAGACACAATATAAGCAATGGAGAGGAATTTGAACCATCCACTCCAATACTACGGAAAGAATTCAACATCATCAGACTGCACTGCTGAGAAAGCCAAAAGTCAGAGCTTTGGCTGCTGGCATCCTCTGTGAGTAATAATGAGACAGGTCCTTCAAACTTTTTTTCAGTAAAGTCATGCAGCTGGCTCATTTATAAAGTTCTTAAACACAATGTCATAACAGGAGTCAAAGGAGATCGCTCATGTGATTCAGTGCCATTCCTGCAAGTGAAGCTTTGTAGGATCAGGGACATTTTTTTCCCTTATGTCTTTCAAGATACTACTGAAAAGATTTCAGAATTTTGCTGAAATAGTGTAACTTAATATAATTTTAAAACAGCCTACCTTCAATTCTCATTTTTCCAGAAACTGGTTTATATAGCACTTTAAAGCACTTTCAAAACAACTTCGTTGTAACTTGAATGCCAAAGCAGTGCTGGATACAGAGCGCTTTACTCTTCTTGAAACTATATGAAGTCTAGCATCAGAAAATTACTTTAATACAGTGTTAGGGATTCATATGGTAACTTTTTGTAAGCCAAATTAGGATTCCATTGAAGTCAATAGGAATGCTGCCATCAGCCTCTAACAGGAGCAGAATATTGACCAGATTTTTTTGGGGTCAGCAGATTTCATCCCTTTAAGAAACTGTGGAAAGATGGGTCAAAGCTTAAGCCTAAAACACTGAACACCTCTACAATAAAAGTTTTTAGATATTTATGGACCTTTCTCCCCCACTCACATAAAGAGATTGATGATGCCATTTTTGTGTAATAAATAGCAATTAACTTTGCACTCTTGTGACATTTTTCATGTAAGGTTGTAAAGGTCTCCAATTGCTGGTTTGATCTTCTGCAGCGATCTTTCTGGGTAAAAGCACCACAGTCATCAGTACTAAAACAGCTACCCCTCACGCTAGGACAAAACTGTTCACCCCAACGTTAAAGGTGGTCAGCCTGACTGCGAGAAACACTGGGGAATATACATCAGTCCAACTTGTAATTGGCTGAAGTGTCAGAAGAGGGAAAACAGCTCACATAAAAATTACTAAGGGACCTTTGAGTCTCAGGCGCAGGCGGTGCATAGCTGAACGCCTCATCTGAAAGGAATGGCCCTGCAATGGAGCTTCGATTGAGCAATTGTATCCCATCAATTACATCACCTGCACATCCCCAGGAAGCCCCCACCGCCCGTTTTGGTCATGATAAGAAACATCAGAACCAGAAAAACTGCTGAATCCAACTAGACTGCTTTTTTATATCATTGCCCCTGGGATTGTGCGGTCCCAGCAGCTGAGTCTCAAATCAATGAGAGTTTTGCCATACTGAATCTCACTTGATTTTGTCTAATTGGAAATTGAATTTGAACTAATGCAGCAATGCTGCTTTTAAAGAAGTACCCAAAAGCAAATATAAATGAGACGCTTCTTTCTGCAGCTATTAGATGGAATTTTCAGAAGTGCATTAATAATTTGTGCACTTAACTACTTCCAGAATGCAAAAAAGAAGCAGGCATCTTCACTGCTGGCATACCTAAATATCTCAGCCACTAAGTGTATTAGTGCATGTTATGTATGTACCAAACCAACTAATAACACTGCGATTTCAGTGACTCTTTGGATCATAAACCTTTCCTCTTTATAATCTTAACAATGCATAGACAGCCCATAAAACGTCTGAGAATACTCTATAAAAATCAGTTCACAAATACATTGAACACTGAAAAAACATTAACTGAGGGAAAAAAAAATAAAGAATCTCAGCTGCTGTGGTACAACAGCTAACCCTTTTCATTCCTCTCACTCCCTTTCTACTTACAGACTGCAACAAATAACTTATGCTACTGCCAACGTCAATGAAATCCTTTGTCTACCTCCATTTGTATCCCGAAATTCATGAATTCCATCCACATCTTCCAATGGCCAGTAATGCGAAGCTGATGCAAGAACTTTGAACCCTTCCAAGAAAAATAGATGAAAAGGTTATTTAAGTAATTAGCAACAAGTCTCCACAGAAGAGGACAACAAAGGAGGTCAATCAGTAAGTAAAACAAAGTATTTTACAGTAAATCAGGCACAGCTCATAAGCAAGACTGTAAATCAAAAAACCATGTTATCTAATTGACTGTAGAAAACCCAGGTTTAAACCCCAACTAGTTTTTATTTTAATTGCACTTCAAATGTTTAAAAATCTCTGACTATATCTCTTCTAGTGTATCCAGCAGCTTTTGTTAACAGCTTAGAAGTCACTCAAGAGTAATTTCAAGATATTTACAGATACTTTAAACATACAGTGGATAGTACAGAGTGCTGAGGAGGAGATGCATGGGGCAACACTTAGCTTCTATAGGATACTTTTCTGCTGCTGCCTCCTCCTCTCTCCGGTTCAAGAGAGCAGAAGGTGTTAGAGAATTCCAGGAATCTTACCCTCTCTACAAAAACCACTGGAAAAACAAGGCAACACCTTCAGGTTATACTTATCTAAGTATTTTCTCACCTTTGATGTTCTGTGGAGAGACACTAGTCACAGGCTCACAGAACGTCAGGGGTTGGAAGGGACCCAAAGAGACCATCAAGCCCAACCCCTTTGCCAGAGCAGGACCAAACAATATAGCACAGATCACAGAGGAACACATCCAGACAGGCCTTGAAAGTCTCCAGAGAAGGAGACTCCACAACCTCCCTGGCGTGTGCCAGTGCTCGGTGACCCTTCAAGTCAAGAAGTTCCCCCTTGTGTTGAGGTGGAACCTCCTGTGCTGCAGCTTCCATCCATTGCTCCTTGTTCTACCCCAGGGATCAAGTGAACAGAGGCTGTCAACCATCCTGTGTCCCTCCCTGACTCACCCCCAGCCCTCAGATATTTATAAACAATTATTAAATCCTCTCTCAGTCCTCTCTTCTCCAGACTAATCAGACGTAGTAAGGAGCAGTACTCAGCAGTGGAGGAACTGCAATGTGGATAAGTATAGGTGCCTGCAGAGCCTAGCCTTCCTAATGTCTCCAGTTAACTCTCACCTTAAGAGTCATAGAACAGAACTTCCCCTAAGAGCAGGAATTTGAAGTACCTCAAGAGAATGGGGTCCCAGAATATTAAGCAACATATGAAAAAGATGTCAGTCATTACCATATGGCACAATCTATTCCTCCAGAACCTTCTTCACTACACCAAAACCAGAACAGCTCCTTTTGGCAGATGAGAGCATTTAGTTTTCATAAATGTCCCACATAGGGACAGGTGAACAAGCTGACATAAGCAGAACATCCGCTGTCTTCTGTTGGCAGATTTATCTGCACAGTCCAACTGATGACTTTCAGCAGTTTTTAGGAGATGTGGCCACTCAAAGCTGACCAGAAGTAGGCTGCTCAAAGCAATTAATTCTGGCGTTAAGATCACAACTCTTACTTCAAGTGTAGAGCACTAGTAGAAGAAAATATGAACTGTAATTCCTTATTATCTTATTAGCTGCAAGAAAGCTTTTATTCTCATGATATTTCAACCAGCTGCACTGAAATAAATTTATAATCTCCTATGTCCAAAGAAGTTTAAGAAGGTTGATGCAGAAATTTTGCTGTGAATGTAAATGAGAATGTATTTTGTTTACCATGATGTTACATCATCCTATTAGTTTGAAGTCAGCTTTTCTTGAGGGGGAAACTCCACAAAGGACAACAGGGACAGGCAGTGTAAGTATTTATATAACATCATATCTGTAGCTCTTTGCTCTACAATCACTTTTCTTTGCCAAGCAATCTTTCAAAAACTTGAGGTGCTAAGCTGACAGTGATAAGTTTGTTAGAAACCACTTCAGCTCTCACACACCATAAAAAGAATCCCCATACCTAATGTGCAAAATTAAACGAATCACAGTGCCCCATAATCTATCCCACACCTTTCTTCACTCTTGAGATGAAAACAGATTGCTTGTTTCATAATTACTGTACTATTTTAACATCCCGGACTTTTTTTTTTTTTTTTAATATAGATATTAAGGTTCAGAATTTTTCCTTATGGTGCCTAGCCCACACAGTAGAGGTCAGTTTGATGTCCTCCATTCTCATGACATAGTTTCAGAGTTTAAAAAAAAAATAAATGTAGAGTCCTCTCTGTGTCATAAGAATGCAAAGCTGATAAAACTGTTAAACACCACAACAAGCAGTTGTAGATCTAAAAGCACTGAACTAAAATATGCTCTGGATATTGTGAGGATACACAAAATTGTCTCCAAGCTCAACTATACCAAAGATATCTAACCATCAATTCACTAATGACCAAGATCTATTGTTGGCCCACATAACCAGAAATGTTTGCAGTTTTCCCACAGAAAGGGAGCATGAGCATAAACAGATAGGATGAGGATGCCTGTAGAGAAATGGATAAGAACCTATCAGCTATAGGCTTCCTCTGAGTATTTGGAACACACAGAAAAAGGCACAACAGCTGCAGGAGAAAGCTACTGTCAGCATCAGTGAATTATGACATAAAGCCATCACATACAAAACACAGTCCGAAACTTCAGGCAACTCACACTCAACTAAGTTGAGCGTGGTAAAACACACAAGGAAACACAATATGGGAATAAGTTTTTTTTTCAATTACAGAAAGTAAATCTGGGTATGTGCTTAGTTCTACCTTCAAAGAACATATTCTTGCTGCTGCAAAAGAAATTAAAGTTATAAATTTCCACGTCAGCTACCTGTGCTAATGTGCCTCCATCTGACTTTCATCAAACTATCAGTTCCATTTTACAGAACAGAGAACACGCCTGCTACTCCACACGCTATTGATATGCAGATATCTCTTGCTCCCTCTAACATCTCTCTGATGTAACAGAGGGGGAAGAAAGGTGATAGGAAATGTGGTAGGAAAAATAATAAGAAGAAAAATAGAATAGAAAATCCCATCAGAAAATTATTTCATGCCAAAAATTGTGGCACAAGTATTTTAGCAGTAGTAGCAGCAGCATCATCACAACAAATGCATTCCCATTGTTTGCATCAAACTTATAAGGAGAAGCTGTATTCTGAAGAGCTTATATTTAAAATCTCAGATCACACAGGAACACATCTAGGCAGGTTTTGAATATCTCCAGAGAGAGAAACTCCACAACCTCCTGGGCAGCCTGCTCAAGTCTTCTGTCAACCTCACAGAGGAAAAAAAACAAAAAAACCTCCTCATGTTTATATGAAACCTCCTATGCCTCAGCTTCCACCTATTGCCCCTTTCTTCTTGTTGGGCATCACCCAGCAGAGCCTGGCTCCATCCTCCCAGCACTCACCCTTGACATATTTATAAACATTGATGAGAAAAAAAAAATGGGAAAGGGAACAAATACACAACAAAGTGAATTGCCTAGAGTCACACTGCACATTGGTGGCTCTCACAGCTCCTAGTTCTGGACTTATAAAGCCATGCTATTCCCCCACTTCCAACCAATCTGCCCTAAGAAAACCTCTGAAAACAAGTACCTGCTGCCCAGATCTTGCAATACCCTTCCAATAGGTAACTACACAGTGTTTAGAAAAAACACCACAGGACTTGTTAACAACCTAGCCCAACACCACTCAGAGTTATGCTTCCAAGCACAAACCGTGCTACAAAATAAATGTTGTGTAACTTGCCCTCTTGTTGCGGGAGGCTTTTTCCCCCCTCATTGTTGGATGAGCTAGAAGCCAGCATCATCTATAGGAAACGAGACTGTAGTTTTGTTCTTTTAGAATGAAGGTAGAACAAAAGAAACTAATCAGGCTGAAGCTTCTGCAATAGCAGACAACTTGGCTTTTCTGCATCACCCTGTATTTTGTTCGAGAATAATTATATATGGTTAAAACTTAAAATCACAAAGCAATACATGAATTGGTAAAGCAGTAAAATTGTACTTGTACACCACCATGAGGCTTGAGGTTAAACTATTTATATAAATAGAAGAATTTTGCAGTTACATGCACAGACCTCAAATAAGCTGCAAGTTAAGTTCTTGCTGCATTGAAAACAGATGAGAAATCTTTAATATGCTATATAACCAATTTAAACTTAGGGACGAAGGCTGGGAGGAGGGTAGATGGCTTGACACCATGCCAAAGTACTGCAAAGTATACAAGCTGGCAGATCTAACTGTAAATCATTGTACTGAAAATGCTGAACAGTAAGAAATTGAGGGGGGTGGGGGGGAAGAAAATAGTCTGTGTAGAAGTCTGGCTTTAAAAAAATCCTATTAAAAATAAAAGTAATAACAAACTGTGTGTAAGATTTTTCTACATATCTAATACAATCTATTTTTCACCAAATGTATTTCTATGCAGAATATTTAGTAGTTAGATAACTGAATTTAAAATGACTGGGATACTTTAGACTTTATTACATTTTTAGTACAAAGCTGACATTCAGAGGTAGGACCACAGTCCCTTTGTAGCTATGAAGAAAATGAAAAATACAAATTTAAAAAAAAAAGCAAATAAATACTCAAGTACATTGACATAAAATATAAACAGAACGTTCCTTACCTGGGTGTTTGGGTAGCTGGGAATAATTTCCATACACCTGCACATAAAACATTATATAATGAGACACGGCGAGGCAAAACTTTCTAAGGGGAATACAAATATATCTCAATACTGACCATATTCAGAACATTACCTGATATTTGTACTGAAAAAAAATCAGTAAAGAGTAATGACAACAGAGCAGAGATAAAAAACTCTCCATGGTCTATTTAAAGTTAAAAGTACAACTGCAATTAAATTCCTCTAAGCTTTCAATCATTAGTTTTTCTTTGCTACTTTTGGTATTAAAAGGGACATTCTCCATGCAGGTTCAAAAAGTCTGTTCCTTTAGCAACGGCAAAATATCCTTCCAGACCCTTTAAGCAGTAGTTGCTTGCTTCACACTTTGGTCTCTTCATTTAACTATAAATAAATTACCATGATTGGAGAAAAATTAAAATAAAAGTGCATCAGATCCAAAAGTTGTACTGTTCCATGGAAAGAAGTCAAATATTTCTCTTACAATCTGTGCCAAAAAAGAAAAGCTCTTGTTTCCAACTTTCTTCCTATGGTTTTCTTTTCCTTTCAATTACTTTCATGTTGTCAGAGATCTGAAGAGAGTTTTCGTTTTGCTAGCAAGAAAATGCACTTCCTTGTAGTACATAGGGAGTGGAACTCTATTTCCTCAGAAACGGAGCAGAAAAGAATTGCTAAATCCTTGCTTGTCCAGCTCACGTTTACACCTCCATCCCAGATCTTTTTGGGTGGAGAGCAAGTCTGAGTGATGTCATGCTTTCTTCTCAAACTTTGTCCCATTCTGGTACTCTATTTATATCACGTTGCTGCTGTCTCTTTTCTGGGTCCTAACACCAGCCAGCTAGGAACAAGTGGAAACAAATTAACGTGCTTCAGCAAACAGATTAAAGGGATTACTGCTCTTAGCAATCTGCACACTTCAAGAAAAAAAAAAAAAAAATCAAAGCCAGAACAAGTGTTCACAATTCAAATTCTTAAGAAAAACAAGCTAGGTTTTGGACAGAAATTCTGGAAGAAAAGCTAAGATCTCTTAAAATAACATATTGTATTCCTCTCTAAAGAAGCATGACATTTTTAAAAATGCTGATTTAAATCACATAGGACTTTGAGAGATTAATTTTATTACAAGAAAGGGAAGAAAGGGAAGGGAATTGAAAGAAAGGGAAACTGAGGCATTAGCCATTTCACTGATTTGCTCAAAGCTGCGAAACAACTAGGATATATATATTTAGCTGCCACTTTAAGCATTTTCATGTGAATTTGTCAATTACAGTCTGAGCTACCTCACAAATTTTAAATGTAAAAGAAAAATAACAGCTTGTTGATAGTCTTCATTTAATCTGCTCCTCTGAGGTAAAATCTTGTTTTCAGCCCACTCCAAGTATTTTTTTCCTTTTAATTTTAATCAAAATAAACTACTAAGAAAAATTTGATAAACTTTCTACACCTGTTCATCTCACCTCTGCATTTCCCTATCAACCCCTTTACCATTTAGAAGGTGACATAGGTGAGATAAAAAACTAAAAGAAGACATCAGACCATGGTAATACCTCAGTAATATTCAAATTATTGTACTTACCTTTTTTTTTTTTTTTGTCAAAAGTTATGCCAGTACATTAAATACGCTTTACACTCCTAGATGTGCACCAAAACACTCTCTGCCTGAAATCGACACATAAAGCACTTACACACAGCAAAAGGTTCACACCCTCCTACTCACACAAACACCACTACCCCTCTCACTTACCTCCTCACCTTTTGTTTTCCTTCCCTCCCCACCTACCCACCCACTCACCCATCCATTTCATGACTCATCTCCTCAGGTGCTTAAATTTGCTTGGTTCCCTTTCTTAGCTCGTTAGCCCTCTTACTTGTCTACTTAAAATTTCTGTATCCAGCTGTTGACTAAATTTGGTTATATTTTTTTAGGATTAAAACAGCTTTCCACTATCTTTATGTGGAGATCATAGAGCTGGAAGCCCAGCAGTCTTGGAGTAGCTGTGGCCCTCATTTACTCAGCTGGTTCCCAGATGTCTGCTGAACTCCCAAAGCTTCTGCTTGTAACTAGCTCCTGGCAGATTGCTGTGAAGAGACCAAAATGAATTTTGGAAGCCTTAAGCCATGTTGCAGGCCTTAAGCCATTCGCGAATGCTTTGACGTTAGCAATGTTTAATACCACAAGTTTCAGTATTGGAATAAAATGGGTATTTTGTTTGAAACCCTGAATCATAGTATCATAGGATCTACAACCTTGAATTTCAGTTTCTACACAGAATTAGCTTCCCACTTAGTCACAGCCAGTCTGACTTTTTCCTTATTTCCCTCTAGGTTTCCTTAGACTTGCTTCCCTTATTACCTATTCGCCACAAATGCCTCTATATCCTGACCAAAAAAAAAAAAAAAATTCAAAAATTGAGGAATTTTGGTCAAAAATTAGGAA
>VWZI01012835.1:370772-428854 GCA_013396835.1 Psilopogon haemacephalus | reverse complement strand
AAAAAAAAAAATTCAAAAATTGAGGAATTCTGTGTCAAAACTAGGAATTCTGCCTCACACCCTTAGAAATAATAGAGACCTGCAGCTAAAAATCCTGAGAAAAGCTGAAATGTGAAAAAGAGAAAGAGAGGAATTTGAAATATTTGCCAAGAGAGGCCTGTCAAGGGAAGGAATATGCTTACCAAAACAATTGTGAGGATCCAAGCAAACATGTACACTGCCAAAAATTTCTGTGGAAACAGCAAATTGCAAGCAGACATCAGAGGGGTTTTTTTTTTATTTGTTTGTTTGGGTTTTTTTGGGTTTTTTTCCAGAAACAAATTCTGAATTTATTCCTGTGATCCTCTGGAAACCTGCTGGGCAAAGCCCCACTGCTCCCACCGCAGAGCAGAGGCAGCAGAGGGCATCCTGCCTGCAAAGCGGAGAAGCTGATCCAGCCCTCGGAAGGCAAACAGCACAGCGGATTGCTCTTGAAGAACCTGCAGACGAATTAATGTTTATTTAAAGTACTTCCATGTCAATGAAAGCGCAAAGGTCTGCATATGCCGGGTAACTGGGCAGCTAAAGGCACTGCAGAGGTTTCTCCCCGGCGCAGCTCTTCCATCCTGCNGGCTTCTAAATTTTCTGCCCCACTTAAACAGAGAGCAGCAAAAAGGCCAGGGAGGAGCTGCTCTGCAGCTGGTATGTTTGCTGACAGGTATAATGAGTTCCACAAAGGAACAGAAAGCCTGCTGACCTGTAGCAACAGATATTTCCAAAGAGCACCACGGCATTACATGCCACAGGTGTCCACTTTTTTTTTTCTTTCCTCCCTCCCCCCAGCTTTTGGTTTGGTTTGGTTTGGGTTTTTTGAGGGGTGGATGACTCTCGAAGACAAGTGTGTAATGACAACAAAAAGCAGCAGATAATCATTCCATGTTGGTCGCATCAGTGGCAACTGCTTCCAGGACAACTGTTGTGGCCTACCAGGCCATAATGAAACTTAACTTCCAGCTGGAGCTTCCCTTCTTTCCCTTTGTCCTCTCTCAGGCTGATATTATTCACATGGAAAATTAGCAAATAGCGCGGCTGACATTTAGCAGGAAATGAAAAATAACCTGAAGTTAAAAAACCCTTATTGCCAAGTATGTAAACACAAGCAGGGAGAATAATTCTCTGAAAAATGTCTTACTCTGCAGAAGACAAACAATCTGTGATAACAGTTTTCTTCCTTTGTTTTCCTTGGAGCCGCTACCTGCCCGCAAGAGAGCTGGTGCTTAGCTGCAATTAAAATATTTTTAACAAAAGTTCTTAGAAAGGGATATTTTAAGAATAAATCTGTCAGATTTGGGGAAACTAATACAGCCGTTTCTATTAGTATATTTAAAATTATTCAGGGTATATCAGTACCTATCCACTGGCTTTTTTTTTTTTTTTTTTAAGGACATCCAGGGAAAATAGTTGTAGAACTGATATTCTTTAATTCACTTGCACAAAAACCTGACAGTTTTGTAAACAAAGTTGTAGAAATGATGCTTTTTAAATCACTTGCACAAAAGCCCAACCCTTTCATAAACTAAGTTGTAGAACTGATATTCTTTAATTCACTTGCACAAAAACCTGATTGTTTTGTAAACTAAGTTGTAGAACTGATATTCTTTAATTCACTTGCACAAAACCCCAACACTTTAGTAAACTAAGTTGTAGAACTGATATTCTTTAATTCACTTGCACAAAAACCTGACAGTTTCATAAACTAATTCAGTTCTCCCTTTCTGCATCCCAGGGAATATCCAGGACAGCTCTCCCAGTTTTCTTGGAACTATTCAGGTGTGCATAAGGTACACTTCGATTAGATTTGCACATCCACAAGGAATCAGAACAAGACTGTGTGTCAGACTTACCACCTTTTGGGTACACACTTTCATACCAGCACAGTTATATTTCTAATGAGTATAAATTATTTACTCACAGAGCTCTGAAGCAGTTTCACAGATAGAGGTCATCTCCAACACAGCTTATTGCCTTTTATTTATACAATCTTATTCCAAAGTAGAACTGTTAACCCACACTAAAGGGGAATTTGGGAATGTTTAACATCAATTTGGTGCTGAAGAAAATCATCCCCAAACCTACAAAGTTGGCCTTGGACAGGACTGCAGCAATGGAAAGGTCTCAGTAGCTCTCAGCCCAGGTCTGCTATGTTCACTAATAAAGCAACACATTGACATTGTAGTGCTCACACTCAACAGGGAGGTCAAGAACTTGGTGAACAAAGTCCACTCCTTCCAATTACTGTACAAGAACAAAATACAATACAAGGTGAAGAACCAGTCCCCACTGATAATTACACTCTCAACATGGGATGGAGAAGCAACCTGTGACATTCACCTAGTCCTTCTTTGACTTGTGCATCCCTATCCTGCAATCTCTGGATTCTGCAGTCACCTTCCTAAGCCAGAGAGTGTGCCTTCAGCTGCCCAAAAGAAGCCTTTCTCTCCCCACTCTAAGGTTTATCTGGCTGCAACCAAAGCCACTTTACCATAGTTCAAACAACCACAGGAGTTAAACTGACAGTACATCTTGCATTTGGTAATATTTTAAAGTGTTGTAGTTTGAATGCTTGGGTTATTTTTTCCTTTTACCACCTCTCATTTCATCTTTGAGCAAAGGAACAGAATATTTACCCAGAGTGAATTGGCTGAAAATATTTCTCTCAAAGCAATCTGCATGTAGGTAATGCTTTTCTTTTGGTATCTCAGGGGGAAAAAAAAGTAGCTCTTTTTTTTTTTTTTTTTTTTTTTTTTTTAATAGTGTAGGTAGTTTAGCTCTACATTGTAAATGAAAACTCAAAAATGAGACCAAAATAATGTGATTTGAAAAGAACTCCTCATCCAGGTGGGTGGATTGACTAATAAAAAAGAATGGAAGTTGACTAATAGTATTCTCACAAGCTTTTTCTTATTTAGAATGAGTGTATTGGAGTAGATTCTTTCAATTTCAACTAGTTTTCTATTTCCATGAAAGGACAATTTTCTCCATGTAGGACTTAATGCTGTCAAGCCATTTTTTCAGGCTGCCCAAAACAAATTCATAATATGCTTTCATAGAGGAAAGCATAAAAGTAATTTTTTTTTTTAAATCGTCATTTGTCAGCTGCACCACCTTCAAAGAGATTAAATTATGTTTTCTTCCCTGTGTTCTTCCTTGGTGTATACCAATAAAATCATGACAAAAGGCAATACTAATTGACTAAGTAACTATGAAATGCTCACTTTAAAGTTATAATGCTGGAGCCTCTTGTTCTAAAGCAGGAAAATGCAAATCTCACTCAAAGACAGAAGGTTGCTGTTTAAATTGCCAACTGCTGCTTAAATAAGCAACAATTCTGTATTATAAAGAGTTTCATTGTATGAATCTGTGTGGATGTATGGATGTATGAAGCAGAAAGAGTCCTGCTTTCTTAAGATTTCCAGCACTGAATCTCTCTCCATCCCTCGTGGAATATGATATGGCCACTAACAAAGCAACCCATTCACACTGTAGTGCTCACACTCAACAGGGAGATCAAGGACCTCCATTCCATCCTCATGGAATGGAGAGCATGTACAGGTGCAGGAACATACTACAACCACTTTTCTTGTGTGCAGGAAGGATTACATCATGTCTGTAATGGAGGGTATTAATATTGTTTATTAATTTTTATACTCAAAACTCTCACTACTCAGTAATTTTTAACAATAATTATCAAGTTCTTTAAAATGGTAATTAAAACATTATACAAAGGAATAAATGGATCTAGAACAAACAACTAACAATAATACAAACATTAAACTCAGTTGAACTGGAGGAGAAGATTCTTTTGGCCAGTATACCACTTGACCACTAGATGCTTAAAGAGGCACCTTTCTGCTCCAGATAGAAGGCTGGCATTCAATTAGATTTAATTACAGAGTTTGCTAAAGAGGCTTTTGGGTATTTACTCACAAAAAATATTATTTCCCAACTTGCAGGGCTAACTACAATTTCAGACACCACTCAAAACACTTGCAGGGGATTCTGTTGGTGTCTTGTAAGCCATTGAGGCTTCTGGTCTTCCCAGGCTCTTAATGGGGATACTGGGAGAAAGCAGACAATCTCTGACTTGGTCCTGGTTCCTCTTGGCTGCAGATTCAGCAGGGAGGCTTGCAGAGGGGCAGACAGGATGTCTTGCAGATGTGCAGTCTTGTCAGGAGACTGGCAGGTGTCACACAAGCCTATTGCGTGCAGGCGGTTATGTCTATTCCCTGGCAAACTTGAGCAAGGCAGTTTCCACACAGATAAGCCCAAATTATCAGGGCTTGTTACTCAGCAGAGCTAACTTACAGCTCAGTAGGGCATGGCAGAAAGCAATGAGGCAGTAGCACTGCCAGAAGCAGAGAGCTCGCTAAGGCAGAAACAATGGTGGCAGCAGCAAGCAGGCAAGCATTGTGTTTACCTGCTCTTTTCTTTTATCAATGTAGATCAAGTCTAATGGGCCTCTAGACACTGATTAGCCAATCAGAGTGGCAGTCAGCCAAGACTAACCACTTTAGGTGAAGTCAGAGCTTACTTTTACCTTTTAGGGCAGAACACAAACAAGTGTATAAAAGTGTCGGTACCCTGTAAACAAGTTTGGCAGATATGGAGGCACCAGGGCCCCCTTGTCTTCCTTTCCCGTGGTTGCTTCTTCCAACAACAGAAGAGAAGAAACAATAACAGAGAAAGAGCAGAAAAACCTGTCTGGGCAAGCCAGGACATGTTCAGGCCAATTTTGGCCCATTTTGACCCTCCATGACAGTTCTCAGAAATTTAACAACTTTTCATTGTTATCCCTTACACAACACACGTCAGGGCTATACCTATCTACCAGTCTACAATAAGTTTTATTTAAGCTGAAGAACTGTACAACCTCCTCTGCTTTCATATCTTCAGGCGAAACAATTCTAAGCAAAACCAAAATACACAACTGAGTATTTTGAAAACTGGTTGTGAGTGCTTATTCATGCAGATGTGTCATCATCTTGTGTCACTGCACTAAGCTCTCCATAGAAATCATCTGCTACAATCCTCATAATATTCTTTTAAATGGTAAACATCCCTGAACTGGGGATGCCTACGAGTGAGCAACAGCTCAAAACACATTCTACCCATTTTCTGAGAGCATTTTAAAAACAATTAATATGCAATATTTAGTCTCTTATATTCTAGCACTTTTCCAGCCAAACAGCTAGCAAATTTAACAGCAGGATTTTTAGGCTTGCATTTTATTCTCCAGGGCTGCAAAAATTGGCCCGCAGCATTAGTTGCTTCTCTTTGCATTGAAAATTTGAAAGGAATAAATCATGTGTGAAAGTGAGTGCAGTTTTATTCAAAGAAGGGGGTTATATAGTTGACATTAAAGATATGCTTTCATAACAACAAAAGCATGACTGTAGTCTGTATAAGAGTAAAAACAAAAATATTGTGGGTGGCACAGACAAAACATGATCTGTTCTATCCCAGTATCCAATCAGTCTTGGTTGATACACTATGCCAAAGCTTGCTCCAGCTTTCACTTCTATTGCTCTTCGTACAATATTTAATATGTTGTTGAGCTACAAAACTCAAATTATTATTTTTGCATATCAGAGCTAATATAAAATTCAAATTTATTTCATAGCTACCATTTTTTAGGTCACCTATTAGAAAGATGTTGGGTGTTGGGGGTTCTTTTGTTGTTTTGTGCAGAGGTTTTTTTTTTAATCAGAAATTAAAAATTAACCCTAAAGTTCTCTGAGGAAAAAACATCATTTCTGAAGTTCGTGTATTGCCTAGACCAGTAAGAGTCTCTTCTGGGTCTCAAACTTTGATGCAACTACCAAAACAATAAACATGAATGAATGTCTGTTCCGTGTTTACAAGCAAATGATTCACTACACAGAGGCAGGTTAAGAACCAGAAGGCTAAGCAGGTCGTTCTTGAGGAAAAAAAAAAAAAAAAAAAGAAAACAAACTTAAAATGTTCTGTGTGCTTTAGAGAGACCACAAGCAGAAATGAAGTCAAGAGTGACAAGCCAGGAAGTACAGAGGGATTTAGTCTCGTGAAAAGGACGTGTGAAAAGAATCAAATCTGGGTTTGAAACTCATTGCAGCGGAGTAAGAGGTCATAAGGCTTCACATCAGTGTAGAGCATTGCAGGAGAAAAGGACAGAAAAGGCTGTGCAATCTCCATTTTTTTGGGATGTCTTGAAGGACAGGCTGGACAAACAGTTGTTACAGGTACTATGGAAACAGTCAGTCCTCCCTTGCAGCATGAGGAAGTGATAAATTAGTTCTTTCAGTCTGTTCCAATTGTATTTTTCCATGATTCTGTGACTTCTGAGATCATTGATTTACTTGTATTTTCTTTTTTTAATTTTTTTTTTCACTTCAGAGGCAAACAATATTAGCTTTGGCTAATATTGACACTAAAGTTTACAGTGCAAATCCTGGAATAATAAATTTTATTTTCAGATATAAAGCCAAAAAAAAAAAATCCAAATAAAGCCCCTTGATCCACTATAAAGAACAATTTTAATACCAACAAAAGTAATAATAATTTATTTTTAAAAATCACAAAACCCAACCAAACAAAAAACCCCACAAGATTTCTCAGACCCTATGGAAAAGGATTATGCATAAAGATTTTATATGGACTATATAGCTAGTGCAGCCTTTGAAGGCATGTATAGTAGCAGGAGAGAAGTTATAAAATATACAGATTTGATTAGCATCTGTGTTACTGTGATTATCAAGAATTATTCTACTGTTAGAGTGCAGCATCTCAGAGTTCTGACCCTCAGTAGCACAAATGTAAAGCTGAATGAGCAGCTGTTGATGTGATGTGTGACAAGCTACTTCATGAGCTCTTAACTGGGCCCCCAACTCTGGTATCCACCTGCATGAAGATGGTTGCTGCTGAGCAACTCAGCAAAGAACCACAAAAGCTTCATAGGATAGGGAGAAACATTTCAGATCTTATGGCTCTTATTTGCACAGGGCAAAACACAATTTGCACAATAGCAAAAGATAATCAAAGGGTGAGAGTGGCCATCCCATGATTGTGGTCTGTAGAACATGTCAATGAGCAAAAGATATTTAGACAAGATTAGTCAAAAAGTAGACTGCACTCATGAAAATATTTCATGAAATTTGTGTTGATTAGACTGAAAAGGACAAACTGAACAGTTCAGAATGAAGAAAAAGCAAACAAATACAAACCCTAGAGCCAACTCAACAAGGCTAACGCTATCATGGAAAAATCTTTTTCTAATTAAGAAAATTAGAAGTTGCTGGTTGATGCCAGAAGACAAAACACAGCGCTTTTTGGCAATAAAATTTAAGCCTAAAGAGTTGCAAATACTTTTCTCATGCTATATATGTAATGTTAATCTGATTTAATTTATACAATCTTTCTGAAAACATTAAGGGCCTCATGATTCAAAGACCAAGTAATCAGGTGAATAACATCATACATTGAATTATATTTAAGTTTCCTTTGGATAAAGTCCTAGTTACTAACTAGCAGTAACTGGATGATTTTTTATTGTCTATTTATTCTATCATCCTGTTCATTAGACTTTGTTGTTGTTGTTGGATTGTGATATTCCTTTGAACATCTCACTCCATACACTGGAGAAAATATTTTTGCAAAATAGTTTAGGATTTTGTGGAGATCCTAAAGATTTAGTTTAATGAGGTCTTTGATTATCTGAGCCTTAATGCCAAGCTTACATAACACTGGATAATTGTATAAACAACTTACACAAATTCTTTATTTAAGCCAAATCTTACTTGTCAAAAAGCCACTGCCTGTAACTGCTTCATTTTTTATATCATCCAGGTAGTCAGATTTTCTTGATTACAGAAGTATTTCAACCATGACACACTTTGGCCTTTGGAAACTGTGCCTTTTTCTCTCTTTGCTCTTCTGGGTAAAAGCAACTCCATGGAAGTTTTATTCAACTACTTTGTGAAACAAATTCACCAGCACAAATGGAGAACACACACAGAAGACAATCTGCAAATTACTTCTCAGTAAGAACATCTGAGCCTATTACAGATGTACATATTAATGACTTTTCGTTCTAGGTGGAATGACACAGTTCCTGTGTTTTTCAGTTTCTTATTTTAGATTTAAGTGTCAAAAGCAATGAGAGGGTGGGAACAGAAATTAGACAGCTGGCTAAAATGTTGGCAGTAGCTTGCAAATTTGTGCTCTTAAGATCTGAAGAGTTTTCAAATTTGAAATGCAACTAATTGAGTACGAAAATTCAATTCTAGATTTAAGATACAGACTAAGCTTCACAACTTTAGGTACTGAGTTTTGAAGTTTTACCTCTTCATCCATAGAAGAGGGTCAATATGTAAACCAAACCTTAGAATAAATTCTCTTCCATGCACTCTTTTGACCACTGTGACTCCTGCTGGTTTGTTCCTTCCTCTGTGTAATGCTTAATAATCTGATTGGAGAAATCACTTACATCTGTTTCCTGTAGCAGCCATCTCAAAGATCCTAAAATCACAAGATACACCCTGTAAGCATGGAACTGGCTAAAAACATATTTCCAAAACAATAAGCAAATGAAAAAATCCCATTTGTATCTGCCACTGTTCTTAATGCATGCTGCAGGAAAGCAAACTAAAGTAAAATCAACCATCTGAAATGTGACTTTAACTATGAAAATGGATGTGACATGGAGATCAGAAAAATCCCCTTTTCTTTTTCTAGAGGATTTGTCAGTCTCTGAGTGATTTCCATAGGCTCCTTAAATAGCTGTCATTTTCAGATGTCACTTGCAGCTTCAGACAACTGATATGACCTCCTTCAGATCCTTTCTAATTAATTAGTAATATTGATTTTTCAAGAGATTTAGTGTTTTCCTTCTTTCTCTGGGGCTCTAAGCCTTTTATAGCACAAGCAAAGTCAGGTAGGGTGAGGAGCAGGAGGCAGAATCACCAAGACATACCACATCAAGTCACATACACACAAATAGGGAGGAAACAGCTTCATAGTCAAGCCAGCACCTATGAAAGTGGCATTACAGAACTTACCATGTTGGATTTTAAACAGGCAGTGATGGATGCCACGTATTTAAAAGTAGAATTTATCCACTGCTCAAACAGGATAAAAGCATTAGTCCTCTGCTAGGGGTAAACCAATAGTAGCACGTACCCACTCAATAGAGGTCAACAGCAACTAAAATGCAAATCAATTTTGAAAGCGTAAGTAACCCAAGCAGATAGCATTACTTTCTTCTATCTGCTTTACAAAGACAGAAGAGAAGGATTTGTATATGCTTACATATGTGTGTATTCCCCAAGGGTGATATGTAACATTTACAAGAAAACATAAATCACTGTTTCATATATGTTGTACTGAAGTCTCTGGGTCAGGAAATGGTCTTAGTTGCACAAAGCACTGTATACACACATCGAAAAGGCTGCACCTATCCATTTTGAATTCCTACAACCAAAGCACTTGAAGAGCACTTGCAAACTACTCAACCAAAATAACAGAAAGGAGTAATCAATTTTCTGTTAGGTCTATTTCTTCTCTTTAAAGCTTTTTGCTATGGTCCCCAGCCGGCACCTCCTAGTTCTTGCAATTTGTTAGATACTAACTTGGTCTTATCTTATTTTATTTGTAGTGGAGAAACATCTAATGAGGCTCCCAGTTATTACAGACTTTTGGCATTTCCTATCTTTCTCTAACCTCTATCTTTCCTTCCCCCTACTGCTTTCTCCTGCTTGGTTTGGTATCTAACAGCAGACTTCCACTAAATATAATTGCTACATATGCTTTGGAATGTTGCATTCACCATTATCATAACTGATGTCTTTCTTCATGTCTTTTCTGGTATGCTAACTTGTGTGTACAATTTCTTCCTCCCACTTTTGAGTTGCCTCTTATTTTTTCTCACAGTCTCAGCTCTTTACACAGCGGTGTCATCTCACTGCCTAAGCCAACATTTTGCCTGTTATTTTATTGAGGCTATGCTTCTGAAGATGCTACTTTGGTTTTGTGCCACATTGCCCAGGCTTTTCCTGTACAACAGCTGCTAGGAGTTCCACAAGTTCTACACCGCCTAGAAATCACCTCTATGGAATCAGTAATTCCACACTGACCTCAGCTGGACAGCACAGATGCAGCTCCTCACCTAAGAAATAAGCAGCGTGCAGTTTGAGAGGAGGAACATCTTTCTCCCTTACTTACTGTCTCCTTGCAGCCAAACAGGAACTATAATACTGTCCTGGGTTGAGATGAATCTGCTGATGATATTCAATATCATGCTATTACCATGGAGTGAGTGGCTTGTGTCAGTAGGCTGTGTTAAGCGAGGACAAATACTCAGGAAAAAAAAAATCCTTAAAGCTTTCTGTTAATTTCACTATTTACACCATAAATTGACTACTAAAACCAAATCATTATTTACAAGACACTGTACTGCACTAGCTGATAATTGCATATTCCTGACCAGGTTTCTGGCTTATATCAAGGTTAAGCAACCAGCACTTAACACACAGGCATATATATATTTTTCAGCTCAAATTTAATGCATTGTCAATTATCAAGACATTGAATAGCTCCATGCAGTAATCTCCAAACTTGACTTTTAACCTAAATTTATTGAAGAAGAAATGATAAAATACACGAGGGCAGTGCCTAATCTTTGCTATGCTAACAAAAAATTCTCCTGCTATTCATGGTTTGGGTCTATTTCACACTGTTAGTGGATTTAATTTAAGGGGAAAGAGAGAGAGAAAGATAAAGAGAGAAAGGGAGAGGGAAAGAGAAACAGAGAAAGAAAAAGGGAAAACTCCAATTCTCATAGCGTTCCACAGATATTAATCTTATTTCGCAACAAATAAAAATACCAGGCACGAAAAAAAAACCAAACAAACCCACCACCAAACTTTAACTTGCTCTGTTTTAAATTTTTATCAGTTAGCGTCTGCTACTGCACATGCATTACAGTAATTTACTCCTGTTAATAATCCCAAAAGAACCCACGTTGCTTCCTTCTTGAGTACACAATGCTTGCGCAACCCCAAGAGGTGCGTTCAAATTTGACAGCCCCGCTGAAGCAAACCAGCTACAGACAGCGTGCCCCATCGTGTGGCTGCGGCTGGTACTACAAACACCATCACGGCTCCTGCAAGCTCTCGCTTCCAAGAAAAAAAACCAACCTTGAAAGTAACCATTTTTTAATTAATCATTTCATTTGTTCTCTTCAGCTTAACACTTTGTGTGGAAGCCTAAACAGCTCTATCGCGAAAGATCCTGATGTTTCAGAATACAGTCAGCGATTTTGTCACTCAAGGACACTGGTTAAAGCTTTCTTTAGGTGTTATTGATCACCTTATCAGGTTCCTGTTTATGACTGTCTACATTGACAGTTTTATTTGCCCTTTTCAGTACCTTATTAATAAAAGGTCAAAGCGAAACAAGTAGCTGAGAGTAACCCAGGAAGTATACCGGTGAAGTTAAACTCCCCATGTTTGCATTTAACATACTAAAGCCATGATTTTGGAGATGGTGCATCAAATGTTATAGGCTTTTGATATAATAAAACACAACATTGTGCGGGGAAAATTGTCTTTCAGATTCTCTGGTTTTTATTCCCCTTAAAGCATGCTGTAGAAATATGGAAATCTGATTCATTTGGTCACAGAATTCCAGCGTCAGTGAGATAACCATCAGGCATGACTACCCAAAACAAAAATCAACCAACCTATTCCTGTACTGCCCTAGTGTCCCAATATGAACATTTGCCCATTCCAGAGACGCACTTCTGTCATGGGTTGAGGTGCACCTGCCGTTGGTATTCAAGACCATGCCACCTTTAAAGGAAAAGTGCTGGCTGGAGCAAAGTACCATGGGGGATGAAGTTCAGATTGCTTCTTGGTTCAATTGCTGCTTCAGAGTTCCCGGCTGCCGATCACGGGAGGGGAGGGCACTGGCTTCTGCTACCGCGGCTTTATTTTGCTGCGCTTTTCTCCAGACTAAGGTGACTGTGTATCTTTACCTCAAGCCAAAGGATTTTTTTCTGTTACCTTCTCAGCCGTCTCTGTGGGAAGGTTTGTGAGAGCTGGCTGTATTAACCTCGAACAGAGACAAAGGAGAACGTTTCCTCTGTCAGTTTCACCTAGTGTTTTTGCCTTACTTCCCCCAACTACTCTAATCCAGTACTGTGGGCTTGGACAATTACTGTTGTATTGCACCTCGTGCTGCTTCTGCAAGTTCAAGCTGATAGAGACTGACGGGGCTGTTCCTGGAACAGTTCATTTTCCTCAGCACTTGTTTAAATAGTTTAGGCAAACCATCTTCCTCCAAACCAGAGAAAAATTTGGTATTTTAATGGAACTTCGAGTGCAGAATTTTCACATGCACATTGGGCTACTTTACGTGTCAATTAAGGACTAGAAAACAGCAAACCAAGCATCATGGTGGAAGAGCTGGACTTCTTCCCCCTCCAAAATATTTCAAGAATATTGCACAGCAGGACTAGTACTTCTAGTCATTGCAAACCCTGGACTAACACTGAGGATTAAAAAGCAAAGCTCAGTTCCATGAAAAATGAAACAGCTGTTTAAAACACTAGTGCAGCTTTTCACATGTTCCATAGGAATTAAGACTAGTACCTGTGTGCAACAGGTGACTTACATATGACACCATACACACTACAGTACAACAGAAACAACTTCAGTGCCCTTTTTTCATCTGAAAGCACATCGAAAATGCAGAACTACTTTTTTTTGTTGTTGTTGTTTTGTTTGGGGTTTGGTTTTTTTATAAAGCAGTGCCTTTTCAGGAGTGAGACAGCTTGAAGACACAAAAGCTACCAAACCTAGTAAGGCAGCAGCAGATAGTGAAGTCAGCAATATTAACCAAGATATGCACAGATAAATTAGTAAACACTACAGGCAAGAACCTACAATATGAAAGTTAAAGCAAGATGACACAGCAAGACTCAACATAGTAAAGTGAGTTTTGGTTGGTTTTTAAACAGGCTAAGTGTATGACATCCCTCATTTTCCTTAATGAGTGTCAGGTCCTAAATACAATTCAGCTTCACCCTCTAAACAGAACACAAAAGCCAAGCCAACTTGCACTAACTTAATGAATCCTTTACAAGAGTACTGCTTAAATAATCATACTCCACTTTTGCTACCATGTACTGCAATAGCTGAATACTCAGATAGGAGTTATGGACACAAACATGCAAGTTAAAAGGAATGAAATGCTCCACTTTATTAAGAAACCAAAAATACAAAACTTAAAGAGTCCAAGGCTTCATGTACTCAAACACTACTGAAAAATGGTATCAGTTTTGTTTACTAGCAGAACTAATATTGACCAAGATCAATCTCTACAAGGTAGTGTTAAAAGTTGACATTTTCCACCATTTGTGCTGTAATAAGCTAGTTTCAAATTAAGAACTTGGTGCAGTAACAGTAAAGTTTAGATATTTTTATATAAATGTGGTTTGACAATATGCTGTTTTGTAGCCAAGAGGTTTTTAGCTCAAACCACAGCTGGTTTCTAATTCGTGAGTTTTAAGATGCTTAGTTTCATCAGCTCTAGCTCTACTGAATGATGGTCCATGCAAAGATAGCTTTTAAGTCACCTACCAGACCTAGATGCCATTTGTTTCTGACTACTGAAGACAGCGCTCCATGAAGGCAAATTGTAGAACATAATAAACAAGAGTCGAGAGACTGCATCTAATGGTAGTATATAGAAGCTGAACTGGACACCTCTCAAGACCCCTGCAGACCATTAACATTCCCTTTCGCATGGGAATACTGACCTAGCCACACTTACCAGTCAAGAGATCAATGCTTTCATTTTACCTGGCATTACCTGGTTAGTTCAGCCTTCCTCAGATGTTTTTTATGCTTCAGGAAATCAAGGGAAGGTTAACTGTTAGCTGTGATTTAGCAAGAGCAGCATAATATGAGAAGCAGGAGGGAAAAGGGGGACAGAATGAGAAATGCAGTAGACAATCAAGTATTAGCCTCCACTGAAGACACTTCAAAGAGTTTTCCTAACAATGCATGAAAGTTCACTTGCTTAGAGATACTTGAAATACAACTTTATTACCTAAACAAAAAAGAATGGGAATGACAGAAACAAGATTTACCACTTAACACTCTGATGTGACTGCAGCAGTCTTATATTTGAAACTCAAAAGGGGAAGTAATTGCAGTCCAAAAAACAGCTAACTATGCAGGTCCAAAATATGAAGTTTTTGGTTTTTTTTTTTCATTTTCTTTTGTTTGTATTTTTTTTAAACTGCCACATTCACTCCGAAGCCCATTCATCTCTTTCAGCATCCCAAAGATTAAGCACATGTTCTGTTCAGCTAGATAATAAAGTGGCAAACACGCTGCACCACTGACATCACAGGACAGTTGCCTATAAAACTAGACTTCTGACGCTGGGCTCCAGCTTCACCCCTCACAGGTCATCATCTTCATCTGGCAGTGCAGTGGTTTGAGCAATCTGTAACAAAGAAGAAGTTACACTTAAGAACTGTTCTTCAGTTATTTGTCCCAGGAGTCCATGTTAATTAACAGGCAACCATTTGACTTGTGTTTCCTTTCTCACTTACCTGTAAGTCTTGCTCATACTGTGCTGCCAGTGCTGGGTCCATAACAACTTCAGGTGGTGCAAGAGCAGGCATGGCAACAAATTCCAAGTTAGGATCTCCAATAAGCTTTCTAGCAAGCCAGAGGAAAGGCTTCTCAAAGTTGTAGTTACTCTTGGCTGAAATGTCGTAATACTGAAAAAGAGTACAAATAGTACATTTTTTTAAAAAGGCTCCTTTAACTGCCATTTAGGCCATACCATAATTGACATGCACATTATCAGCACTACTTTTACCTCAGCATTCTCTTTAACTGCATGACTTCTGTTTATGCTCTCAGAAACATTATGATCTAAGTGTCTAGAAACTTTCAATCAGGCAAAAACTGTTAACTCAAAAGTAAGCCACCCAATATGATCAAAGACAGAACCTTGAGGAGGCAAAAGTGCACCTACTCTTTTCCTGTGACTTGACCTGTTTTAGTCTCACTTGAAGTCATCAGATGACAGTCTGAGCAGTTAAAGTCAAATGCACACCAACTACAAATTTATCATAGCTTCTGCCCATGATCAGTGATGGTAATATTAACAACTCTATCGCTTCTCCCTTCCCTGAATTACATCCAAACTGCCAGCAAGATGTTAATTGTCACTACAGGCTGTAACTCAAAGGCAGAATACCTGTACAACCCACCTGCAGTCAACAGATGCAACAAATTTGATACCTACAAATTCACACTAACATACCTGGAGGTTCTTCTTCCTGTGGAAGACAATGGATTTTGCTTTGACTTTTCTGTCCTTAATATCCACTTTGTTGCCACACAAGACTATAGGGATGTTTTCACATACTCGTACCAGATCTCTATGCCAATTAGGTACATTCTTATAAGTAACTCTTGATGTTACATCAAACATTATGATGGCACATTGAGCTGAAAGAAAATTGAAGTGTTACACATCAGGACAGTAAGCACTTACTCATTAGATGAGACAGAAATTTCACATTATACTTAAGCACCTCAATCTACACTGTGACCATGCCATCTTTCGCTTTTAGAGCTCAAACACCAGCTAACTTTATCAATGTTAACTGTCTCGCTGAGTAACACGGCATTACATTGTGAGCGAATATAAAAGCATTAGAGAAGTCATCTTTGATTTACACAAATATTTGACAGAAATAAGTTAACACATTTAACTAATCTCAGACACCCTATTAATGCTTTCAGGCAGGGTGAGAGCTTGCCATCCACATCTCAGGATGCCCTTGTCAAGAAGGGTTTTCCAAAGAACATGAGGGCCAGACTTGATCCTGATACTGCTAAAAGAAATCCCAAAGTGTCAAATTCTAGTAGTCCTTATCCTAAGGACTCTAAGGATACGTATATGAGTGAAGTACACACAGAACACAGCTTAGCCAAGCAGAAGTAAGGGACAATACAGTATTTCTTCAGAAAGACAACTACACTCTGGTATGGAGATGTACAACTCTATCATAAGTCTGGTAGTTTGTGTGTTCCAAGTCCTTGCCTCAGCAGAGTACATTAACAGAGGCGTACTAACTGAAGCACATGCTTTCACCCTTTAACTATTAAATTTCCGCCAATGGTATCTTGTCATTTAAGACACAGCATTCATTCACGCCAAAGCCTGCAACTGCATATTGAAACAATCTTAAAATATACCTACAGCAGCATACGTTGTCTAGCAAAGGACTGACAGGAAGACCCAGAAACCAGGTCATCACTGCAAGCCACAGTAACAGCTTTTAAAGTAGCCATCATGAACAGAAGGTTTGAAGTGTAAGAGGTAGAGAGCATTTCCACATATATACATCTTACCTTGGATGTAATAACCATCTCGCAGGCCACCAAATTTCTCTTGACCAGCTGTGTCCCATACATTAAATTTAATAGGACCTCTGTTGGTATGGAACACCAGAGGATGAACTTCAACACCCAGCGTTGCTAGTGTAGTAAGAAAAAGCAGTGTAGTTAGCAAGTAATGAATTGCATTTCTAGTTGTAATATATTAGAACTCAAATGCTTCTTCAAAACATACCTACATACTTCTTTTCAAATTCACCAGTCAAATGACGTTTTACAAATGTTGTTTTACCAGTGCCACCATCACCAACCAGAACAAGCTGTTGACAAAGACACAAAGTCAGAGCAATAGACTTCTATAGACATTTAATGGTTATTAAAGTGTAAACGCTAATCATTACTACAGATTTTGATCCCATAAGATACCATAAACAAGCGACTGAATTCCCCAACAAGGACCTAATTGTTAAGCCTATCATGCTTTGACACAAGACTAATCTAGTTTCTGTAGGTGGAAACTACAATACACTGTGAATGCGGTTCTACTAAAGTGTGACTGCATTAAAAATACTTGGGGTTTTCAATACAAATGTGATCATATTTACACAAGAGCTCATTTAAACACCCAAATTGCTGCACCCCACTATAATCTTAGAACCAGAAGACTACACATAAAACCCCCTCATCCACCAACTCAAACTACTGCACTACTAGCAGTAGGAATACTCTAGCCAAGTATGGTAAGAAACACAAGTAACAACCTTTCAATCAAAGGGTGTCAATGACCAAAAAAAGCCACCACACTACCACAAAATTCTGTTTTGAAACGTTTAAAATTTTCTTCCCTAAACAATTAACGCACAACAGAAAACAGACTACTCTAAATCACTTCAATTACTTTTGGCTACGAACTGAAGTTCTAAAAAATAATTAGCTAGGCAAAACACCACTAAAATGTATTACACTGAACTACAAATAGCATCAGACTGACACTGTGCAACAAAATCTTTTGGTACATGTTACATGCAATACTATAATGAACTAAACGCATTGTTAAGGAAACACCAGCACTTCAAAACCAAACCTACTATCCATGATGGCAGTCCAGAGTCACTCGTAGCACTTTTCTACCGAAAGAAGAAAGAAAGAAATCGAAAAAGCACTGAACCACTCCCTTACCTTAAACTGCACTTGAGGGTCTCCTTGGGCGGCCATGCTGGGTCTGCAGGGGAAATGGAAGCATGTGAGCTAACAACGTGCGAGCTGATTCAAGGCCTGGCCGGAAGGGGCCGGGCACCGTTTTCAGTTCCCAAACTGCCTCCTAGGGCGCGTGTAGCGCCCGCGCTAGCCCTCCCCGCCGGCGGAGGCCCAGGCCCAGCCCCCGCCGCGTTCCCTCCTCCCCTCTTTCCTGCCCAGCACGGAGACGCGTGGTCCCGGACCCATTCATGGGGCAGGAAGCGTCTCCACTTCTCCCCACATGCGGCGGGAGTGCGCGCGGTAATGGCGGCGGCCCCTCCCCGCCCACCCCCGAAGACCCAGCAACGCCAGGCTACCGCCACCGCACCCCTTCGACTTTGGGACTCGTAGAAGGCTACCGAACTGCGGCCTCCAAAGGACACATCAGCGAAGGCCGAGCCCTGCCTCATTCCACAGAAAGTGCTCCCGAACCCATCCAGAATCCGTGTCTCATCCTCACAAAAAAAAAAAAAATCCACCTCCTGGTCGAGAAAGCGCAGAACGAGTCCTCTGGGGACGCCAACCGCAGACTTTCTCCCGGGCAGGCCTCGGGCTCCCCCCAGCCCCCACCCACAGGCCCAACACGTTCTCCCCGCCATGAGCCACCATGACTGAGCAGCGCTCGCGCCTCCTCCCCTCCCCCTCGCAGACTCAGGCCACTGGAGGCCCCGCGCCGCTTCCCCGGGACCTTGCCCACCCTTTTATCTAGGACGGTGCACAGCACAGTTCCTACCCTTCTGCCTCTCCCATTCCGAGGGATGAGGGAAGAAAGGCTGCCACGCCAGTCGAGTAGTGCAGCTATAACGCTCGCTCAGGCCCAGCCTCACTGCAACCCAACCCACCTCCTACCCCCACTCCTTAAACAGTAGCTAAGTGTGACCGCCAGGCCCACCGCTCACGCATTTTAAAGCGGCCACACTTCCCCCACGCCTGCTCCTAGAAGAAAGGAGAGGCCGTCCCGACCCCGTTACCTTTGCCAAGGCTTCGCTCCGCGTCGCTCCCCTCAGTGACTGGGCGCTGGGAAGATGGCGGAAGCGCGGTTCAAATACCCGGAGAGCGACGCCGCGCGGCCACAGAGAGGGGGAGGGGTTGGCCGTCACGTGGTGCGGGCGGGCGGGAGGCAGCCGGGCGCGCGTGGAGGCGCCGCGGGGCCCGGCCCTGTGGGCTACGTCCTCTGCTGGCGGCTGCGGCGCTGCGCTCGGCCTCCTACTTCGGAAAGGGCGAGCAGCTCGGTCTTGCTTCTCCACGGGTGGCAGCTGCTTGGCGAGACGTTACCCGTTGGGTTAAAAGGAACGGCTCCTTTGTGGTGTGAGTGGGAGGGCGTGCACGCCCCGTTGCCGGCTGCAGCAAGTTTCAGCCCGCCGAAGTGCCTGGCGTCGACTCTGTGCTGCCATCGGCTGTTGGAGCGGGCGGAACTGTGGGTCTAAGGAGCACCTTCACCCGTAAAAGACTGCGGTTGCTGGTGAGGGTTGGCGACAGAGATTTAATCGAATAGTTTTGTGGTAAAAACATCTGTATTCAAAAGGTTTTTCCTTAACTGTGCATCACGACAATTATTTTCAGTTCTTCATACAGACTACCTGCACTGGCTAGAGTGTGGACAACAAAGTTCTTTGTGAGACCCGGATTTATAACGGCCCTCTAAACGCTCAAATCCAAACATCAGTTGAAGAAAGTTGTTTAAAAAATCACATTCAAAGAACATTAGCGTTTTGCATAGGTCTATAAATGCCAAACTTAGGGCTACACACTGATTTTTAAGGTCCGTTTTTTGTTAGTCCGGTATACTTAAACAACTTCTATGTGATCTGCATAAACTTTTTTTTTTTTTTATGTACCACATAATCCAGAATAAATTAAAATGTGTTTCTGAATTGAATTAACATTTCATGGCAGGTGATACATACAGAGATAGCTTATTTCTTCTTCATTTTCTACAGACATAAGATTGAAGGTACGCAGAAAGTTCTGCAAGAGTGGCTGCACCGAGCTGTGGCTTTTATTTGATAGAGTAATGCCAATCCAAATGTTGCATAAGGTCTTCTATTTGGAAAAAAACAGTGGCTCGTTGACTTTGCCTTCCCTATTTTGGACGAGTTGGGTTTGTGACTTTTTTTTTTTTTTTAGCATTTTTGCTGATCGCCTCTAGGTGTCAGAAAGGATATTTTTCAGAATGTGTAACTCAAAGTTTTCCTCAGCACAAAGCTATCTTTATAAAACCCTTCTGAATTCCACCTCTCTTTTTGACAAATAGGTATGTGTTTATGAATAGGAGCCTATAGAACCACAGTAGTGGAGCTTGGCAGTTTTAAAGAATATAAGCATTTTCGGGGGAGAAAAAAAAGCAATCTGTGTGTATGTACTTTGGAAATTTCTCAGTAGTGTTACAAGTTTATCAGTAAACCACATTTTCCCCCTGCAAACAAACTGGTAATAGTATCTTCAGTTGTATTTCAATTTGGAATAATTAAAAGAGATTTCTAATTTTAAAGTTCCCTACTATAGCATTTGAGCTGCTGGCAAATAGTTATTTTGTTATGAAGAAGATAAATTACTATGTGGTATCCAGGTTTTATCATCTATTTTATCATCGTGGATAAGTAGGTGTTCAGTTCAGAGGATCCACAAAACATCTACTCGATGTAAGCCCATTCAGCAACGGCAACAAAACACTTGCGAGCACCCATCAGGAGCGCTAGATCACTGTAAGATGTTCACAACATGTCACTAAGCAATCAGCAGAATAATTACTTATTTTAAAAGATCTTTAAATTTCCTATCTCTTAACTCAGGCCAACTTTGAACAAAATTAGCGACTCATTTCTGCAGATAAATGCACGAAGACAACAGTTGCCCTTGCAAAATAAAAGTCTCTGAAGACACAAATGAGGACTGGTAGAGAAAGTAATACTGGAGATAAACAGAATGTGTTTTAATATAACGGCTATATTAGTATAACCTAATTTTGTAAATTGTAAATGAAGGTCCTGGTGGATGGAAGGTTGACCATGAACCAGCAACGTGCTCTTGTGGCCAGGAAGGCAAATGCCATTCTGGCGTGTATTAGAAGGGCTGTGGTTAGCAGGTCCAGAGAGGTTCTCCTCCCCTTTCATTCTGCCCTGGTGAGGCCACATCTGAAATATTGTGTTCAGTTCTGGGCCCCTTCGTTCAAAGACAGGGAGCTGCTTGAAAGAGTCCAGTGCGGAGGCACAAAAATTATAAAGGAAGTGGAACATGTTCCTTGAGAGAAGAGACTGAGAGAGCTGGGGCTCTGTAGTTTGAAGGAGACTGAGTTGTGACCGCATTAACGTTTATAAATATGTAAAGGGTGAGTGCCAAGAGAAGGGAGCCAGGCTCTGCTCGGTGATGCCCAGTGACAGGACAAGGGGCAATTGGTGGAAGTTGAGGCATAGGAAGTTCCATGTAAACCTGAGGAATTTTTTTTCTCTGTAAGGGGACACAACAGCGGAACAGAGTGACCAGAGGGGTTGTGGAGTCTCCCTCTCTGGAGATACTCAAGACCTGCCTGGATGCATTCCTGTGTGATCTGCTCTAGATGACCCTGCTCTGGCAGGGGGGTTGGAGTAGATGGTATTTCCAAATCACTTCCAGCCCCTAGCGTTCTGTTATTCTATGGTACATACAGCAAGCCTATGTGCGTGCAAGCAAGCTACAGAAAGGAAGAGAATGGCACTTGCCAGTTAAAAGCACTGATTGCAGAAATGTCTCCAGAATAGGAGCTCAGACAGGAATGGAGATCTGCACACTGGTGTTCAGGGCAACACAGGAAATTACACTAAAAGGTTTGAAGAGGAGATCATACTTTCTGCATGGATAGATAAAATGGATCATAAAGTAGCAAAAATTAATTTAAAACTTTATTAATTTTTGCTACGAAGTAAAACATGGAGTATTTGTCTCTTTTGAAGGCCCCTTCCTAAACGCTGCTGTGGCAACACTCTGCTTAGCCGTACGTTCCTGGCTGCTGTCGCATGCTGCCTCAGAAACTTGGGCGCGACTGTCCAGCCCCTGACGGAGCTTGCCCCGCCGATGAGCGGAGAAGCCGCGGCGCAGCTGAGGCTGTGCCTCTCGGCCGCGGCACAGCTGCTCCCGCCCGCACAGGCGGCTCCGCCGTGACGCCAGCAGCGCGAGGCGGGCTCCCCAGGGGAACAATTGCGGCGCCCGCCCGCTCCGTCTTCCCGGCCTTGCCCTTTCCCCGCATGCGCGGCACGGCGCGGCCCGGGGTTGCTGTGACATTGGACGGGGAGGAGGGGCGTGGCCGCTGCCCCTCGCAGCACGGAAGGAGAGCGGGGAGGTGTCGCGGCCTGGCCCGGCCCGGCCCGTCAGTAGCGCCCGGCGGGGACCGAGCGAGTGACGGGAGGCGGCCCCGGCGACAGCGGGCCGGCCGCGGGCGGCCTGCTGCAGCTAGCGAGGAACAGCAGCTGGGAGAGCCTCGGGGAGGGGCTGAGCCGCTGCGGGGATGAAGGACAGGCTTGCCGACCTGGCAGAGGTGAGGGTGAGGACTCGGGGCAGGTCGGGAGGGATGGGGTGAGAGGGGAGGCTCCTGAAGAAGGGCAACGGTGGGCTGAGGTGAGGAAAGGGGCAGGGGGGGACGAAAGCGATGCGAGGGCCGTGCGGGCCCCTGTCGCCGCCTGAGCTAACGGTCAGCGACGGGACGGCTGGTGTTGTGCTGCGGGACCGTGGAGCCGACGCCTCGGCCGCGTCCCTGGGGGGAGGGAGGTCTCCGCCTGTCGCGCTGGGACTGTTTTCCCACTCCCTGCCCGGGGAGGGGGGTGGCTTCCTCCCGAGAGCCAGGGAGGCGCGGCGAGCCCGTGGATCTGGCAGCAAAGTTCAAGCTCCTCCGATTTTTATAGATCACCTTCCCCCGCTTCCTCCTGACCTCTGGCGCGTTTCAAACCTCAGCGTTTACAGTGACAAGCCGGAGAATAATTTTGTTTTCGGACTGGCTGTTCAGCCAGTGAGAATGGATAAAGCTGTCTGCAGATTTTATTTTCCGTGTGTTTACAAAATGGTAGCTGGACATGTTTATGCGATCTTTTCCTTTCCCTTATTTGTGCTTTGAAAACAGTATCCTAAAAAAGAAGTGAGAGTTGAAGGGAGTTACCATCATGGCCGTCTTCAACAGGATATGGCTTGCTTAAAATAAAAGGCGATTTGATTTTTTTTTTTCTTGTAAAGCAATGGGTAAAAAGAACACAGAGAAGTTCATGTGGTAGGGACACCACATATTTGTAAAAGGTGGCCTGAGCTGCATGTAGGTTTGGGGCTTGTTCATCTTCTAAGTTCGTATCTTCTGGATTATTGAAGAAAAAAAAAAAAAAAACAAAAACCTCCCAAAACATCACAAACCCCAGCAACAACATTTTGGAAGCTCCATCACTTAAGAGATGGAATTGCTAGTCTCTTTGTCTTCATGTTCAAAAGGAAGTTCTAGACATTGGAAAAGTCTTTGCATGGTTAGGTTACATCTTTACCTGGAAAGATGTTTTGGAGTTATTCCAATTAAATGTGTCATTCTTTCAGGTGTACTTCCCTTTTCCTGTTTCTAAACATGTCCAAGCTGTAGGAATGCATGCCAGGTTTCATGCATGCTTCTCAGAAAGATGAAGCAGCAGCAGTGATCTGAATTTGGTTTTTAATTTCTGATCCTGAGCAGGTAGATTTCATTCAGCTTAGGGGAAGCAGCAGTATTCTCTTGTACTTTTGGATTTTTTTTTTAATGAAAAAAGCTCTCAAACAACAAACGCTGCTCTCTCCCCCCTTTTAAATGCTGTTAAAAGATATTAAAGCGACTGTACATAGAGGTTTTAAAGCCACATTTAGTGTTTGGCATCTAACATGACTATACTGCAGCAAGGTACTTCTTTAATGGAAACGTTGTTACAGCAGGCTTCTACTTGAAGCACAACAGTCAGTATCTCTGAAGTACTTCATATGTTCATCAACATAGTTTTCTGTGCCCGTAGAATCACAGAATGATAGGAGTTGGAAGGAACCTCTGGACATGATCTAGTCTACCCTCCTGCCAGAGTGGATTCACCTAGGGCGGGTTGCACAGGACAGCATCCAGGAGGCTTTTGAGTGACTCCAGAGATGGAGATTCCACCACCGCTCTGGGCAACCTGTTGTAATCCTCTACTGTCCTGAAAGTAAAGAAGTTTCTTAACATGTTTAGATGGGCATTCCTATGTTCAGTTTTGTGTCACTGGGCACCACGGAAAAATGATGATTAATGGAAAATAAAGTTGCTTCCCCTTATTTTCTAGCTAGAAAAGGTCATGTGTATACTTTTTCAGAAGATAGCAACCATAATTGTATTTGTCCAATTCCAGAGGATTATTTTAATGTAATTTCTACATCATTCTAAGAAGACCAAAATGAGCTTCTCTTTTATCTCTTTGAATTGTCCTTTGATACAATTAATTGAACAGTTGATCGTGCCCAGACTGGCTTTAGTTATTTTGAGCATAAATGAGCATCAAGTTAAAAGAAGAATAAAAGGGTCTTTCCAAGCCAGTGTGATGTTTTCAGTAGTTGTTGATGGTAGATATTTACTGAAGAAAAAACAACAGGGCAAGTACATAGCAATGATTGTGTGAAATATTTTCCCAGCCTTCAGTGGTTTGCTGTTCACTGATACAAGTCCAGCTTAAAATGGCTTAAAAAGAGCTGTAGGATCTCTGTTCAGACACTCAGTTCAGCACATTTAGCTAGTGCCAGATTAAAAACAGATGTCCTTTCAAAGGCCTGATATTAAAACTCATTCAAACTTTTCTTTTTTTCCTTTTTTTTTTTTTAATCTTAAATGATTTAATAACGGGGTGTAAAACCATTTAAGAAGATATAAACCATCTCTGCCTAAACCTGCTACTTTAGATCTTGGGTTCAGGGTGCAACATTCATGTAGCTCAAAAAAAAAAGAGCTGTCACTTGAAATCCATTACTCTTGCTTGATGAATCATTTTAGAAGTAGACTTTTAATATTTGAATGTTACTGAGGCTGTCTTATAACGTTTGAAATATACATTTATATTTGATTGTAGGTTTTTTTTTTTAACAAGGACTGGAACTGAAATGCATTGGTTTTTTTTTTTTGTAAACTATGTCTTGTGCATTCACTTGGTGACCTCAAAACTGTGTAGGAATAAGTAAAGAACTGCAATGGCACAGAAATTAAAATTGGTAGAATTGGGTGGGATGGGAAAAAATGCAAAAGAAACCTTTTTAGGAGGAAGGAAATGCTACTGAGTTCATTTTTTCCTGAGCTAAGCTCTTACATTAGTCTTTGTTCAAACATGGGATTTTTCTTAAGATGACCCCTGTGTTTTCCCTGTCACAACAGAATAAAGCAATTTCTGGTAGACAGTCACCATATTATGTTTTTTTTCTGATTGTACAATGTATGTTAATAATTGACTTGCCAAAGCTGCCTGACAGACCTCCTTGGCTACTGTAAGAAAAGAATTTATGGAAATGCTGATGCTGTAAGGAGAAACTGGAGCATTCTGCAGTCCACTCCTTAGGTCTGATGCATTGAGATTGATGGTGATCAGTTCTAGGCTTATGGAGTCTGGACTGAGAAATAACTAACCTTGAAAGAAATTCCAAGGACTAGTAGTCCTTATGGTTTTAGTTGAAAAGCTGGTTTAATTTTCAAAGATCAATAATTAATTTAGTAAGATACCTTAAGCTAGAATTATTCCTGCAATTCTGTAAGGTATGGAACATGTCAAAATTTCATAAGCCATCAGGCTAGCTCCTGCATGCAGCTGAAAAATTATGTTGTCTGAATGTAAGCCAACTTTTGAGGGAACTTTATGCATTTTATATGTCTAGTAATGTTTATGGAGTTGTATGGCCCAGACTTTCAGTGCCAAGGTCAATGTATGAGCTGCAAACAGACTTCATTAGATTGCTTTTGGCATTGACGTGAAAGATTTTATGTTTTTTTTGTGATAATGCTTATACTGGGGAGATAAGGTCTAGGAGAAACAGTATGTTTTTGCTAAACTTGATGATAAAAGCAAGCTCTTGGTTGAACTGCATGCTTCTCAAAAGAAGGTGCATTGATGAAGTTAGAGTTAACCAATAAGCTGTAGTTTAGGTAAGTGATGATTTGAGAACATAGGGAGCAGAGGTTGACAAGTCATCAGCTTATTTGGGGTGATGATGTTCCAAGTTCGGCTGTCCTTTCACAAATTGTAGGCAGCAAATTGATCTGTCAGTGGTGTCATTGCAACCAACTGTGATAGTGAAATGAACATGAAACTGAGTGACTGCAGGGTGGGTAGACCTTTACTTCAGTCCAACATCCACAAACTGAGCTTTGATTTGTTTAATATTCTCTCAAGTCACTCACTTTACTGAGATCTCTGATCAAACAAAAAAACTGGCATACTGTCTTAGCTGATACTATTTTCATAATTTTTAGTTCAATTAAGTGTAACATCTGGTTATAAGTAGAACTTTTTTTTTTTTTCAACTGAGTAAATATAAGTAGAAAGTGTTCTTTTACATAGATGAAGAAATTAAATCTTTAAAGTGTAGCTCATACAAGTACTAACTTGGAATTGGTAGCTTTGCAGTCTCTGGAATGGGTATAAGTTCGGTGACTTCATTTGGGCACAGGCTTCCTCATTTAGTTGTATTAAACAATACTTTTAAAGACATATCCTTTAATACTGAGTTTTAGCAACCATTTCCTCAAAATAAGTGACTACAAAACGTCCTTAATGACACACAGCACTAAAAGTGATTGGAGGATGATCCAGGAGACAGAACATCTTAATTTCTCTATTTCAGTTGTGGCATTATGATTTCCCCTGAGCGTTAAAACCAGATGATTTCTTACAAATGTCATCATAGGCCCTTATGCAGTCCCCGAATTTACAGGAAAGGAACCGTCACAGAGTTTAAGTAGTTGCTTTCCTTGAAGATTTGGAATACTCTTAATTTTTATGCATAGATCTTCATTGAGTATAACCTTTCTACTACATCATAGCAGTGTTTGACATTAGATTAAATTGCAGAATAGTCATACAAATAATAGATATCTCACCTAATATAATAAAACAAAAAAAACAAAAGGGCTTACTGGGTGATAGGTTCAGGGTATAGGAGCAGAAAGTGGGTGTTAGAACGTCAAAGGCAGAGGGGCTTATACGAAAAAAGAATCCTGGTTGTGAAAGTCCCTTAATGATACCTTTCTTGCAATTTGTTTTTTTTCTAGCGGATAAACCATTGACTGTATGGTACAACAATGTTTTGTTCTAATTTTGACTTAATGCAGTTCGAACAGTCTGTGCTTTACAGAGGGAACTAGAGAAATGCAAGCTGAAGCTTTGCCTTTATGTGATGTACGCTAATTCTCTCTTTTGCTTTGATAAAATTTGAATCTCATTTCCTGTCGAGATCCATGTATTCCAGGCTTGCTGAAGGTTTAGGGAAGTGTGACTCTGAGAACATGTGCCCTGGAGAGCCTGTCAACTCGAGCTTCTGCCTCTTTGGCTGCTATTCTAAGAGTTGATCTATTATGTAACGCATGTATACTTCAGTGTAGTGTAATTATGTCTCAATTGGTGTGCAGCGGCAGCCTTGAAAACACCTGAGGGCAAAACTAGTAAGCAGATGTTGATAGCTTTTTGTTCTGCTTTCATTAGATATTCAGCTTATTACATCACATGGCAGTGATCAGCATCACTCCTAGTATTAGTTTGAGAGGGTTGAATCACTGCCTCAGTAAACTGAATATTATTTTCAGTTTATGTGGAACTCTGTTTGGAAATATCTTTGTGCTATGAGAGAACAGTCGTGTACCAAATTGTGTTTTAATATTTTTTTATGACACGTAATGAAAACTGAGATCACTTGAGGGCTGGTTCTGGAGTTCATGCCTTAGTATAAACAACTTCATGGTAGTCAGGTGACTTTCTCTGGACTTCTGCTTAGTTGTTTTTAGATTCCAGTCCTCAGAAAAGGAAAACTGAACTTTTGATTTTACATATGGTTGGCAAAAATGTGTGGGCAGTGGCAGCACAGAAAAAAGTCATTGTTTCAGGGCAGCATTCTGCGTTTATTTCATATATTTTGTTTTACTGCTCTTTATAGGGTAAAGGAAATGAAGATGGAGAGACAGTTATTATTGAAAAAGACCACTTTATGGATGACTTCTTCCAACAGGTAAAGTTATATTTTTCACCATGCATCAAAGACTTGACAGGTTTCTCTCTGTGCCTTTTAAATGTCTTTAACAATAATAATAAAATAGTGCAAGCTGTTTAAGTATCAGTGTTTCTGATGGGATTTCTGTCAACTGCTTACAGACATTGCAATGAAATACTTTACAATTTTTATTACCAAAGTGTTTGGGTTTTTTTAGTCATTGACTTAACTTACTGTAACGTTTTCATTGTGCTATTTCTCTTTCTCTAGGTTGAGGAACTTAGAAATAACATAGCAAAAATAGCACAAAATGTGGAAGAAGTGAAGAAGCAGCACAGCATTATCCTGTCAGCACCAAATCCTGAAGGAAGTGAGTACTGCTTTTCTTAGATATCAGATGTGTGGCAAGATACTATGAAGTACTTCTTTCATTTGTTTTAGCTGTCTGTAGGAATAGAACTTCACATATTAAGAATGCAAATTCTAACACAATGTATTTATTTAATTGTTTCCATATTTAATATTGAATTAATATTTTTATTTGCTTTTTAGTACCTTTTTAAAAGTCTCATTTGAGTAAATACATTTTTGGAATATTTTTTGCATGATTCAAGCCTTTGCTAGACCAAAACACTTGTAGTTGATTGTGTCTTCAGAAACTTAGGAGGGTAGTTGCATTTCTTGTAATCTGGATAGTATTTTTTAACAAATAAAGGCTGTGCATGGTACAGTTACATTAATAAATGCCCATGATAAATAACAGAACTAAAAATATGTGAGATACATTTGTATTTTCACTTGATAGATTCCAAAGAACTTTCATTTTGATCAGTAGGTTAATATTAATTACCCTGAAAATTTTAAGAAGAAACATGGGATAATTTTATCACCCAGTTTAATTGGTGATAACATTTTCCAAGTGTAAGGGCCTATAGTAAGAATCAGGAATCTGCTGGTAGGCTGGTATAAAAATCATATTGGAAGTATTTGGGAGGATAGAAAACTTCTCTGCATGGTTGTACTGAATAGAGCTAGAAGATTACAAGATAGAGTTGTAGATGGTTGCTGGTTTATGATTATCAATCATTAACAGGTTTTTTTTTAATGTTTGGTTTTTGTTTGTTCGTTTTTTTGTTTTTTGGGGGTTTTTTTAGGAACAAAGGAAGAACTTGAAGAATTAAATGAGGAAATAAAGAGGATTGCTAATAAAGTCCGAGCCAGGTTAAAGGGTAAGTTGTGACGAGAAAGAAAATTACTGTCCCTTGGAATGATTCAGGATGGTAGCCATTTCACAAACGTAATGCATAACAGCTGAACTCCTAAAGATTAAAAGCTGCATAAATTGTAATATGCAGCTCTTAAAGAGGAGAGAGAACCTCCCAGCTAATGTGCAGCCCCTGTCAGTACAGTATTGTCCACTACTTCATTCCTCCTTGGCTAGCTTCACTGCTGATAAATATCAGGTCTTATCACAGCCTAGTAGTGTGTGGAAGAGGACAAAAAGTTTGCTTGCTTTCAGGTGCAACCTAGAAAATTGTAATGCAGCGTAATTCCTCTCTGTACAAATGTATTCTGTAACAAAAATACTGGCTTTTGTTCATGGTGTTCTGGAAGAAGATTAACTTGAACTGCAAAAAGACAACCTTCATGGTGTGTCTACAAAAGGAATTGCTTTAGAGCTCCTATTTTAAATTCAGGCTGGCTAATTTTACTGTGTTTTTTTCCTGCGAGTTGTCTTACTTGCTGAAATAGATAATTTGAAATATACTGAGTGTTTTAACATTACTTTATTACAATTACTATAAACATTTGTCCTTCCATAAACACTAGGGTATGGTATTTATTGTTTAAGCTGTAAGAGCAACTCATTTTCTTACACCTTTTGAAATTCTCCCATAGTAATTGACAGTAGTGTGACTGCTGAAAGTATTGAAGTAATTACTATGTTTTAAGATCTCCACCAATTATCAAAATGATTTTCAGTTGATGTCTATCTCTGCCACTCTCCTCTTGAATGTTAAAAGGTGTCTATGGGGAGCTTGTACACGGAGAAGGTAGTGATGAACAGGATTTACAAAGTAACTGAGCTGTACTATTAAGTAATTATACTGAATGTTGACTGATATGTATGTGTTGTTCCTAGCTATTGAACAAAGTTTTGATCAGGGTGAAAATACTAATCGGACATCAGTGGACCTCAGAATAAGAAAAACACAGGTATGATCACTTGGTAACCTTAAAGAAAATAAAAAGATTCTAGTAAATCCTAGAATGAGTTTGACTTTTCTGAAGTAGTTTCAGAACTTCATGTTCTGCTTTGCTGGAGTAGAAATATCACTTAGAATTGTTGTGCAGTAGTATCCAAAAAACAACAACAAAAAAAAAATTAATAAATATTTTTGTTCCATGTTTTTAAATCCTTGAAAAACAGCATTCTGTATTAGCTCACAAGTTTGTGGAGGTCATGACGGAATACAACGAGACCCAAACTCTCTTTCGAGAACGCAGCAAAGGTCGGATACAGAGACAGTTAGAGATAAGTAAGTGACCTGAATATGCTTCTTAAAAATATAGCAATTGTGTTGTTAGTACCTCCCTTGTTTCTTACTACAAACGACTGTACATCTTGCACATGTCCTTGAATCATGTGGAGGGGGGGAGAAATATTTTAGCATAGTAATCTTTGATACTGCCCTTCAGAACAGCTGTGAAGAAAACCAGAAAAAATCAACTGTATTTTTTTTATGTTGAAAATTATTAAAGAAAATGCCTTTTTTCTGTGTTATATTTATTTTCAATGTTACAAACTGTTTTAAAAAAGACATTAAGAAAAGTTGCATTCTGAAGATGGGAATGTTACTAAAAGCTATTAAAAAATTAACATCCTAAACAGGGCAGCTGGTTTTGTCAAGAAGAGCGTTTGTTAAATTCAGCTTACATTAGATCAGTGGTGCTATTGTATGTACTAATAATTAGTTGACTGACTCATATTTGACTTACTTAATCATTGGTTATTATGAGGAGTATTCAGAAAGGAACCTGTCTCTACTCTGAATTACAGCATCTGCCTCAGAAGTTGTCTTTAAAAAAAGGCAGTAAAAAGCCTCATTGAACATCTTCACCTAAAAGCAAATACATATATTGATGAAATAGGAAATGCACGCTGAAAAGTTTTAAAATTATAACAGAGCTACTTTTCATGTGCTTTTCCTGTCACTAACCTCTCAAGTTAATGGTTTCATTCAGCAATTCAGTGAAGTTGCATTCTTGTTTGCCTATCCATTTTACGGAAGAGACCCTTGATACTTCAGGACTTGGTTCTTTTAAGTTAATGCTGTTATTACCCAATTAGAGCCTTTAGCTTTTCCTCAGCACTAAAAATGTTATGGCAGGTTATACAGCATTCATGGGTAATAACATCAGAAAGTAATATTCAAGCTGTAACTTTCAACTGGTAGGACAGAAATGTCAAGGTATTTCAGATTTTCCCAGTTTTTAATTTTTAAAACTATACAATACAAATCACTTGAATGTGGTGTGTAGCTCACATTTGCAGTGGTCATACCAGTGTGATCAATAGGGTTCAGTTTGCTTAAACATGAAGTAATAAACTGCATCGATTGCTAAAGCTATTATGAAAAGTAGAAGTGAAGATACATTATGGGTAGTCATCCCTTCCACGTGGAATATAAATGTCATTGGTGAAATCTAATTTGCGTAAAGATTTTTATTGCCCCCTCACTGATGGGAAGTGAGTAAATTAGGCGCCACTGTGAAATGACTGAAGAGGTAAATATTGCATGTTATGTAAATACTCCATCTCAAGCTCTTCCTTCTGAAGAGCACTCAATTTAAAAAGGTTCATATGTATTTTGTAAATGTTTCTGATTAAACTCTTCCAACAAGACACCACCACCCCAAAAAAACAAACAAAAGACCCAGCACCAGCAAAACCAACCAAACTGCCAGCCAGGTTGTTTTTATTGTGTTTTTCTGCATGTAAAATGGCACACTACATTGTTTTGCCCTGAAAAATGTTCAATGCAAGAGTTTTCTTTGAACTGTCATCCTCATATGGTAACATTCTATGTTCAATAATGAGTGAGTGATAGTATGTGAAGTACTGTTGTTTTTATCCTAGCTGGAAAGACCACGACTGATGAGGAACTGGAAGAAATGTTAGAGAGTGGTAATCCTTCAATTTTCACTTCTGATGTATGTATTTCTGGTCCTGTTATGTCTCTTCTGTTCTGCTGTTTTGCTGTTTAAAGAGTGTCAGCACATTCTTTCTTATGTCCATATCTTTTTTTTTCATTCTCTTGAAGATTATATCAGACTCTCAAATAACTAGGCAAGCTCTGAATGAAATTGAGTCACGTCACAAGGATATTATGAAACTGGAATCTAGCATACGGGAATTACACGAAATGTTTATGGACATGGCAATGTTTGTGGAGACTCAGGTAAATGAACCAATTCAAATATGTGTTTTTATTTTATTTTTTTTTTTAATGCAGTCTTCCTCTTTGAGGTATGCAGGAACAATCTATTCTATTCAGATAATACACGCTTAGAGTGTTCTTAATTGTGATTAGAATATACAAAAGTCAATCACTAAAGTTGTTTTGTTTTAGATAAATGTACAATCTAGATTTACTTGAAGTATATACTATGAATAATTAAGCATAGAGTTTCAGTTGGTATATTTAATGTTTTCTTCAGTATATATTGCAGCATGCTTGAACATTTTGAGCATGTTTTAAAACAGCTCTCTCCTGGAATGTTAGCTAATATCTTGGGAATATGGAGTTCTTGCAGACTTGTGGTAGAATAAAATGTATATTAGGATGTACAACTTGCACATTCATTCTGTTTGTAGTCCTTGCACACCAATTATCAAACAAAAATATCTTTTAACATCTGTTCTTTAAATTCTTTCACTTTGAAGGAAAGTGAAAAGAATAATATTCAGGAGAGGAAATTTTCTGGAAAGGATTTTCTTTTTTGATTGGTATTTGTTCTAGAAGTCCTAGAAGTTGCTTTGAAACTAAGTATTTTCATGTCAAATTGGTAGCACTTTTCTTTTGAATTAGAAATGAACAAAAGATATTTTGTGCATCATTCTTTAATGCTTTGCTGTTTACTGCTGCTGATTATTTCTTCTGATGGACAGAAACAAAGGTAATAGACTTACTGTAACTTTTCATCAATCCTCCATTTCATTACCAAATTTCTTTTATCATAATTAATTTAAATTTGTTACGTATTGTCATTCTAAACCCTCAGTTTTGAGTAGCTTTTGAAGTTCTGTTACATGTGTGCATTTTCTTAGAGAACTGTTGAACCTTGTGTCAAAGTAGTCAGTATCCTTTCACACTTCCAGGCACATCAGGGATTTCTGATCTCTCTAGTGTATCAGTTTTAGTTTTAGCTGTTAAAACGTATCTTGCATTCAAAGATATGTTGTCAAGTGTTCAGTATTTTTCCTGCGAGAAGGAGAAATGTGCTTGTCCTGCCCATGTGAATGTTCCTTGTTTGGTTAGAACTTTGAGCCCTTGCTTCTCATTCCCTTTTTCATTTACACATCAAAGTAGAAAAAAATGCCAGCCACTAATATGTACATGATTCATTTGTTTAATATAGCCTTTCATCTCTTAGGTTCATTAAATAAGGATCCATGGGTTCTAATAATATTTTTGCTTTATTTTCAAAATTTCATTTTAAGGGTGAAATGATCAACAACATAGAAAAGAATGTGATGAATGCAACAGATTATGTGGAACACGCAAAAGAAGAGACAAAAAAGGCAGTCAAATATCAAAGTAAAGCACGAAGGGTATGCTGTCTTTCTCTAATTGTGCTAGTCAATATGTTAATATAGTGTGAAACTTCAGTTTCAGTTGATTTCATTGTGGTATTCAATCCTTCAACGTAGAATTAACATATGCATTTTACTTTTCTTTTGTAGTTATGATATTTAAAATTATATTAGTAATAAATTAGCATATGATAAGAGAAGATTTACCAAAGGATTTTACAAAGATACAAAAAAATCCCCCAACCCTGTAATTTAGTAGAGAGCAGAACATTTCCAATGTGAATTAATTTGCTATAGTTAATAATAAAATGCATTACCAATAGAGGACAGAAAAGTCTTGTACTCAGATACGCAGAAACAAGTCATGCACAGCTAAGAATGGGTTCACAATTTTCCACTTAAAAAGCTGTTGTTACAGAGTAAAAAAAACCCAAATTAATACACTATGCTAGTAGAAAAATTCATCAGTGCTTATTATCAATTAGCATGATACCTTAGATTAGTAAGACTCTAAGCTTAAAGGGGTTTGGATCTTTATCACTGCTAAACTTACCTGGATTTGTAGCTATTAAATCACCATGTTAGCAGAAACATTTCCAGTTTTACTGAAGCAGGCTTACTTTTAGAATTCCATCTGTAATTGTTCTGTTTACAGACAACTCCTTTTGTACTCTTGTAAAAGTACTAGATAAAGGGGATCTTCACCCTGAAAAGGGTGTGACGTTAAACCATGACACTCAAGTTTGTGGAGAAATTGAGTTCAAAATAATGTTGAGGCATTTTCCATGGGCATGGAAATTTTTTTTTCTTAATGTCTGTATTTCCATCAGAAAGCCAAACAACGTATTCTGAAATTAAAGTAGTTTTTGTATTTTATGATTGTAGGGTGAATGAAGTGTTCCTCTGACACTATAATTTTCCCTTTTGAGATGCTGTGCAATTTTGTGAGGCTTTTTGTTATGAGTTGGATTTGAGAGACTAATATATATGGAAAGGTTCATCTACAGATAGATAACCTGTTTGGCCAATTTAAAAAAATTTAAGTATCAAAAGAGCCCACTCTACTCTTGTCATCTTTGATAACCATATAGATATTAATGACACTGGTTCACCTGTAAACACTGTTTAAAGATGCTTATTCATGTGCATGCAAGAGTCCACAGATACATTTTATCTCAGCTTGAGAAGCTTTAATAAAAATGACTGTGGATCTAAAAACTATTGTATAAAATTGAAAATAAAAGCAAATCTTAGTGTGCTTAATATTAAAAAAATAACAATACTTTGTTTCTTGACAGAAAATGTGGATAATTATCGTTGTATCATTGGTGTTGATTGCCATAATTGCTCTAATTATTGGTTTGTCTGTTGGTGTTCGGTGATGCTTGGATAATCTCAGCATGCATGACTTCCTGCCAGTCTGGCAGTAAGTAACTAATCAACTAATTTTGCTCTTATTTTACTCTGGTGACTTGTATTGTTCTACTAACCTGTAATATCTGTACAGTTAAGCCTGCCATCCCTTCCCACCCCCAAATAACTGAGATGCATTGGTGGATCTTCTCTGTCTATGCATCCTATGAAAGTGCTGTGCACGGGAATATTAAAAACTGACACCTAGTGGTAAATTGCTAAATTTACAGAAGGCTATTACAAACACAGAAGGAAATGAGAGCAAAAAAATCCACTTACTGTCTTGCAGTCCTTTGAATTTTTATTTTTATCATACTGAAAGTTCACATCAGCAATCTGCATAAGAAACAGAATACTACTTAAACTTTAAAATTCATCAAATCGAGTTTTCTATGATGTAAAGCTTTCATAAAAGGTGTCTGCAGCCTTCCAGTTGGCTATTATGCCTTGCAGAGCATCCTAAAATTTCTTACTTCAAAGCTATTAATACTACACTAAATAAAATGGTGGGACATAACAATGTATTTGGAAAATAAAGTCTGCAGAGATTCCCACTGGAATTTTAGAATATAAAATCGAGAATTGTTTTAATCTTCAAATTTTTGCTCTACTAATCTGCTATTCTTGTCAAGATAACATCTAGTGGGGCTAAGCAGAAAACAGCAATTAACTCTTCGGAGTCCAGTGGAAACTCAGCTTTTTACATACAGTATCTTCAGGCTATACATCAAAACACCGTGAGCAGGCTGTCACTTCAGACAGCTAATCGGGAATTCAGTTTACCATACTAACACTTCTAATACCAACATTTTTAGTTTTGATAAGGTTTCTTCTCAGCTTTGACAGGATTTACTATATCATTGCTTGTACTCAGAAATACTTGACCTAGTATCAGGCTTGATGTGTTTATATAGAACCTGTCTTTTATCCCATGCTGCTCTTCTGAACTGTCTTTTTACTGACTTTTTATTGCATTACACAAAGTACAATTGCAAAGGTTTGAGCAGGCTACAAATATTTATCCAAGGAGGGTGGCAGTAAGCTATGTTACTGTACCTAGTCATGACACAGAAAAGTAAATGTTCACCAGTGCATATGTTTCTATATGTAATGTAGTTGGCTATGAGTAGTAAGTTTCAGTGAAGCAAAATGCAGAAATGCTACAAACCTATAATGTAACCATGGTTACATGTATGTTAGATTACTCACTGCTGTGATTTCCTATCATTAATCTTTAAAAAGAAAATCCAAATACTCAAAATGGAGTATCAGTGTTAATTTTCTGTTGCCATGCATGTATTTAAACAGTTCTGTATCTGACAATGTATTCCAATCTCAACTTTTCTATTTTTGTTTTGTTTCTATTTTCAGAAATTGATGTTCATAATTATATGTGTAACTGTATTGCTTCTGATACTTGGAATTATCCTAGCAACAACATTGTCATAGCAAGCACATTCCAAGAGTTTATGAACCTTCAGAAACTACAAAATACATCTTCAGGAAAACCAAACATTTTTTAATATATGATGCCTTACACTGTTCCACGATGATGACCTATCACTAATGGTTAAAAACAAAAACAAAATCACTTTTAATGTTTACTCATAAATGAATATCAGAATGTGTTTGGATATGTATGGATTTTCATCATAAACAATACATTTGTAAGACTGAAACTTACTCTAACTTGTTTTGAACTAAAATAACTTAGGATTTGTTTTCATATCTCAGGGTTACAGACAGTTGAAATAGGGGAGAGAGAAACTTGAGTTCTGACAGTTTGGCTTTTTCCTATTGCTACTATAAATCTAATAATGAATTTCAGTACCTTACTAGTGCTGCTTTTGTTAGAACTCTTGTTTTCATGAGGTGTAGCCTTAAGTGTATTAATTATTTAGTAACCCTAACCTATCTAAGCTTTATACTTAACAAAATTTACTTCAAGTGCTAAAATATGTTATCCTGAAGGGCTACTTATTTAACTGTCTGCCTGTTGTATTAAACTTCAGAAGAAAAAGCTATTTTTGCACTTTCCAAGTTGTAGTGTTACTTTCTCTTCCAACATGACTAAGGTTAATTGCTTTATTTCCTTGCCTTTATAATGGAAATGGAATTGTAATGCTTCTGGTAAAAGAATGCAGTAATGAAGTGCACCAGATTTGAACTTGAGCAGAAAATTTTACAGATAATCTTTGTGCAAAGGAAATGGATGGATCAGTTTAGCCTTAGTGTTCATACAACAAAAATCCCATGTTTTCTCTGAAGTCAAGATTTCTTATTCAGAAGCTTGCTAATTTTGATGTGTGAATACAGCACGTAGGGATAAACTCCCTCAGAACAGTCTGAGATGTAATACAAACTAAGACACTGATTTGTTATAAAACGTTTGTTACATAACATATATGAAGTGTTTTACTATCTATACACCTGTTGCAATGCTAGCTTGCAAGACTTGAAAGACTTCAACTGTAACCAAATAATTGCATTTTATGTTACAGGTTATTTTTGTATCTTGTGTGTAAAATATTTGTGACTTGAATTTTTGACTTCTCATTGTTTATGGATATCCGTGTAGATATGTAGATACATTTACGCTGTAAAAGCATTAGAGGAAGGTATGTGTTCCTTTTTAAAACACAATCTAAAGCTGTACTTGTCAATGTTAACTTCAATAACGTGATCCTAAAAGCATAAAATCCTTAAACCTATCTTTTATTGATGGTGTCTGAGATCAGTTACTCAGTAAACTATAATTCAGTCTGTTCACTTAATGAAATTGAGCAAAGTTTACAATTTATATTGTATATATTAATATTCTTGCTTTGCTGTCCAAATACACTGTGAATGTGCTGGAGCTATTCAGATGTCAAAACTTGGTTTTTTGTTTAAAAAAAAGAAAGACAAACAAATACAATTATTGATCCTTTTGCCAAGTCAGCCATAAAGAAGTCTGAAAAATTTTTACTTCAATAATGAACAAATTTCTTTACCTCTAAGTCCAGAACACTCACCAATATTTGTGATGAAGTTTACAGGCAAAGTAAGGAAAGACTGCTTGCTTTAGTACTCATTCTAGGTAAAATATATTTTTAATCTATGATTTTGTAGATTTTTGTCTTAACTATTATTTATACAGAGACACAAATTAGAGTGTAGGGGTTGGAAATCAGTTCTGCTGTTTAACAACTGATTACTTAAAATAACCCCTTCATGTTAAGTTTTATTTATAATGTGATAGTTTGCCCATTAAAACCAGAAATTTGAATAGGCCACTACTTGCTGTGTAGCTGCCTCAATGACTTTAAAACAAAACAAAACTTGTTTTTCACATGAACCTTGTTTTGTTAATATGGGAGAGGAGTAATTCTCTAACCTATGCACTAATAAACTTCTGTAAGTATCCTGTGGCTGTTTTATATTTATGTTGTTATTGTGACCTTTGTGAATATTTACAGTAAGTATTTGAATAAGACTGGTATGTTATAGCGAATGGCAACTGTTACTTAGACCAGTAAAGGCAGTGCATTCCCTGAAACTTCGCCAAAAAATACTAGTGCTCCGATCCTGGGGTGTCGGTACGCAGGGCTCTCTTCCCCGAGGGGGCCCCAGGCCTGAGGCTGAAGGGTGGGTGTAGGGCCAGGCAATTTTCGTTCCGCAGCGCACCCCTGCCAAAAACCTTACCTGAGCACCAGGTGCTGGGAGCAGGTGCACAGGCGCTGTCTGCATGTCGATTTTCCTTCGGTTTGGCATGGTGAAAGTCGAAAGCCCAGCTGGGCTCATGTTTATTGTGTACTGTAAGAAGAGGAGCTGCCCTAGCCCCATTCCCTCCCGCACGTCCACCAGTTGGGCTAGGGCGTTCCCAATCTTCACCGAAGGGCCGGATCGCGGCTCCCCATCAGCCGCGGGAAAGAGCAGCACTAGCCCCACCCAGCAGAGCGGCACCGGGGCTCCTTGTCCGCTGCTAGCAGCCCGGCGCGCCCCGGCCTCCCAAAACCGCCGGACCCACCGCCGCGCACCTGTCTTCCGCCCGGTTCCGCTGCCGCAAAGTGCTGGCGCTGAACGACGCTGCCGGAAAAGAAGGCGGTCGGGGGCTGGCTGGGCGGCTCCGGCCTGGAGTAGCAGTCAGCGGCCGTGCTCAGCGGAGCCCGCAGCCTCTGCGCCACGCCTGGCGTCCTACTGCAGTGCCCGTGGCACTGCCTCTGCCTGCCGCACCCCACCCCACCCCCTCCACCCCGATGAGGGTATTCAAGGGCTGCAGTGGGTCCAGAGAAGGGCAACAAAGTTGATGAAGGCTTTGGAGAACGGGTCTGGTGAAGAGCAGCTGAGGGAACTGGGGTTTTCAGTCGTGAGGAGGCTGACGGGAGACCTCGTTTCTCTCTGCGCCTTACTGAAAGGAGGTTGGAGCCAGGCTCCGGCGTGAGTCACTTCCATGTGTGCAGTCCTCTTAGCAACGGACTGCTCCAGAGTGATTCCCACATGCGGGCATAAGTCCTGCCAGCATATCTGCAGAGAACAGGTCCTGCAGGACATTGCTCCAACACGGGCTTCCCACAGGATCACAGACTCCTTTGGGTGCAATCCACTTGCTCCAACCTGGCGTCTTTGATGGGCTGCAAGGGGACAACCTGCCTCACTATGGTCTTCACCATGGGCTACAGTGAAATACCGTCATATATGATGATCGGAGAATGCTGCTGGAGATGATAGGCATAACAAACACATAGTGACTGCTGCATCAGAATGCTGAACTCTGAGGTCTGAGACCGTTCTTAGGTTAATGCTGACTGCATAAAAGGGATGCATCATCTGCATTATTACTGGTGGTTCTGCACTGCTCTCTGACTTCAATGCGTTCATAGTATCTCCTACCTGAAATGAATCCATCCAGCTTTAACACCCAGTTGCTCTTCTTTAACGTAGTGATTTTTTTCAGAGCAATCTTATATTTTGTCTGGGGTTTTTCTGGTTAATTAAGCAGCAGGATATTCCTTCTGTGCTGGTGAATATAAATGTGGTGAATATCAATGTAGCTAGAATAGAAAACAAGTTTCTTATTAGCTGCCGTTTATGATTATCTGTAAATTCTCAGACTTCTTCAAAAGTGCAGCAGCATTAATTGCTTCACAGGTGTGGATGAAGAGCATAGAAACATAACACAAATTGTCATCATTTAACAGGATTCTGGGGACAAGTTGTCTTTCAGTTGGTGAGCCCAAGTTTAAACAGTTCCAAGTTTCCAGATAACCCCCACTGCTACAGTTTAATGCTAATACAGATCTTGTAGTGAATGCCTTTCCTGTCAAGCAGTGGAATAAGGAATGCATTACTGCTTTCCCTTTTTTTGTTCTTGTTTTGTTTGAAAAGCCACGACCTTTTATTTTAATTTTACAATAAACACATCATTATTTTTACAATGGAAAATTTATAGTAATATATACAGAAAATCTATGTTGTTATATACAACACAGAGCCTGAATGTAGAAAAAAGTAAAATTAAAAATACCCAAACCCACAAACTTTGCAGAAGCTTTGCTAATATTGATGCAGAAAATTATTTTTAAAGGTCTTATTTAGCCATAGTGTTTCTGTACCTCAGCCATGTGTCTAGTCTGATCCATGCTTGCATAATTTCAAGATGACTGCACTATGTGTCATGTTTTGTGAATTTGCATTGACATATTTGCCAGCTCTGTATCAAAGGAGAGTGAAAGAAAAAGGAGGAAAAAAAAGGAAACATAATTTTGCTCTGAATATGAAATGGGAAGGGAAGCGAAAGGAAGGGAATGGAGTGAAGCTATTTTTAAAAATTTACCTGTCTGTTCTACTTCTGTTTGCTCTGTAGTGTGAAACAGAACATCTTTCTAGGCAAGGGAGGAGTTTTGATGACTACCAGACTGATAATAAAATCAACCAAATTTTAAATAAAATTTAAAAGACCAAGGGAAGTGAAGAAACTGTTGCCTGTGAAGAAAGATGTTATTCTGTATAAAAATGGTTTTACCCACCCCACACTCTCCCTTTCAGACAGTGGTGCTTAGTCTAGCTTTGAGAGAACAGTTTACATCTGGGGTTTGGTTTGGGGACTTTTGGGGGGATGGTGGTGAATTAGGGTTAAGGACTCAGGTTACCCAATGTTAAATTTGATTTGATGTGTTAATGTGGCCTGCATGCAACTTCTGAAAATAACCATGGCATTCTTCCTGGCGCTGCAGTCAGTGGGGCAGCCCTTGCACCTGTGAATCAGCTCAGTCCCTTCTGTCATGTACAGTAATTGGCTGCTGTGTTACGTAGTGCCATTTGCAGCCTCTTTTAGCCACTTCTGTCAAACATGCTGGGTCCTTCTGCCTGTGGTAAAGCACTTACAAATGAGCACTTTGGAATAAAAAGAGCATTTATAAGGACTGGCAATTAGGTTTGAAGAACAAAAGTACTTCTGGAATAAAAGTTTTTACAAAGGAAAGTACATAGATATGGTAAGTAATTACAAAGTAATTGTTTCTTTTTTTGTGATTGCTTTTACTGGCTCTGTTTGAATCCATTTTACTGCAGAAAGGGGGGCAGGAAGGATTTTGATGTTCAAGAGTAAATACCTCTTTAAAAATGTCCAAGTTATAATGCAAATAGCTTACAATATATAGCAGACTTCATGGGCTGGAAGACAGCAAGGATTATTACGTTTCTTATATCCCTACATTAGAGAGAGCATGAGACTGCTGGGTCAGCCCATACCAGTTATTGTCAATTGAAAATAAATGGACAACACTGAACTAGCACAGGGGTCAATGTGGCTTAGAGAATATGCCAGAATAAGCATGGACTCTACAGAGGTGTTGTTTATGTAACACTTCATAGTTGTTTTATGGAGTCTTACAGAAAATAGACAAATTCAGTACATACTTGACAGGGTTATTTGGTTGTTAGGTTATTTATATTGCATAGGACCATTAACTTCCTGTGGTTACAAGGGTTTTGCTTTGTTGGGTTTTGTGGGGTTTTTTGTTTCGTTGGGTTTGGGTTTTTTTCCGAGTCTATTGTCTTAACCAATGTTCCAAACAATGAAGTGAGTTAAAGGAATTACAGCTAAAAAATCTGCATTGAGATGTGGAGGCTTTTAGATGAGAAGGCACAGAATAATTAATATATGTATAATAATATAATAACAGCTTGTTGTAAAGAAAGGAGGAACTTCTTTACTGTAAAGGTCACAGAGCACTGGCACAGGCTTCTCAGAGAGGCTGTGGAGACTCCTTCTCTGGATGTCTGGATGTCAAGGCCTGTCTGGATGTGTTCCTGTGTGACCTGAGCTAGATTGTCTGGTCCTGCTCTGGCAGGAGGTTTGGACTCGATGATCTCTTTGAGTCTCTTCCAACCACTGATGTCCTGTGAACCTTTTGCCCTGTTTTAAAGCTGCCTCTTTTCCTGAATTGTGAACATCTATGTATCACAACATGAGAGAAGTAGGTTGGAAGCTCCCTCTGCAGGTATCTGCTATGAGCATCTTAAATAGTGATGGTCTGGCTTGCTTAGAAGTTTAGCTTATGGTTGCTGTAAATCTAACTGGAACTCAAGCTCTCAGATGGAAGGATTCAAGTCTTGTGTTTATCTAAACACAAGGTGGGGGAAAAGAGCTCAGTTGTCCTGGTGTATTAGATTCTGGCTGTGAAGTGCTGACAGCTGAAGGTACCACATGAAGATGCACATGCATGTAGGTATCTAAGGTTGAAGTTGTTGTACTTCACAAACAAGGAAGCAAAGGGGAGTTAATAGTCAAATCCTCTTTTTCTAACAGAAATAAAGAGTAAACTGGCTTCAGTTGTGTCAAGGGAGGTTTAGATTGGCTATCAGGAGAAGATCATCTACTGAAAGAGTGATCAGGCATTGGAACAGGCTGCCCAGGAGTCACCACCCCTGGAGGTGTTGAAGAAGCTGTAGATGTGACACTTCAGGATATAGTTTAGTGGTCATGGTAGTTGGGCTCAATGATCTTAAAGTTCTTTCCCAGCCTTAATGATTCTATGAAATATGTTTCTTCTTAAACTATAATCATTAGAATGTAGTTTATCAAAGACTATTAAGTTCACTGTGTTGATGTCTTATGCATTCACTACAGGAGTACCACAGTCTGTTATTAGGTGGAAGGAGGAGGAAAGGAGGAGAACTGGAAATTTCAGAACAAGTCAACACTCCCAGCCTCCCATAGGGATGGACTTCTGCAGGGTTACTGCTCACTCTGGAATGTGCCACCGTGTGGAAACTGCTTGTCAAAGCTGACATGGCAGAAAAAAACGGGCAGTGTAGAGGAATGCTTCACTGGATTTGAGTATTTACTTTTTCCCATGTAGACTAATTAGCAGCACTCGGCTTCTGACAGTGATTGTAAAACCAGAGAGATGAGATTCCTTTCCCCTATGCTATTTACTGGTTGCTTTGGCTTTTGGTTTTGTTTGTTCGTTTTTTTTTTTCTTTAAAAAATGCCAATTACAATAGTATTTGGAAAACAGTTTCTGAGATGCATTTCTTCTAGTCTTTTTTGGTGGCAACTGATTTGTACAGAGCAACATCTCTAAGACAGGCTTCTGAATTTGTCACTAATACGATCTATTTGATGTGTATTACTTCCATCTCCATACACTCACAGCACATATCAGTCTAGTCATGCATATTTACCTACACTTAGCTTTCCAGCCTCAAATAATGTTTATGTAATTGTCCATTAATTTAAATAATTTCACTCTCTCCAAGCCGCTTCTTTGAAGAGGAACTTAAGTGCTCTAAAACTTGCTTCTTCTAACATCAGTATTATTTATAAATATGCATCTCTGCAAAGCATCTCAGCAAAGCATCTCATTCTAGGCTTTGTGGTTACTGCTGATCTCCTTTTTCAACATTTCAGTAACCACTTTTGTGAATTAATTCTCTTTTCTGAGTTTCAAATGTTGCTGATTTGCCTACTGTGCCTTTTCTGTCTAAAGGATTGGATGATTGCTAAACTTGCCATTTTCTTGCCGCTACTTAATTTCTTTAATGGACTTTTGGCAAAGCTCTTTTAAAATACTGTGACCTGTAAGCATAACCCTTCTGCAGTGCTACAGAGTGACTTGGGAAAATATCTCCGGCTTGTTCATGCCATTGCTTTAATTACTGGCAGTACTCATAGAATGCTGTTGCAAAAAAAGCTATTCACTTTTCCAAATGCAGACTTTCTTAGCTATTGAGCCATCTAATTGCAGGTCTTTGATTTTCTGCCCATTTATTCTCTTGGTCTTTGTCTTTCCTTTTGTTTAGGTACTTGCTTTTAGAGGCATAGTCTCTTCTAATACTGAATCTAGCTCATGGTATTTGTAGCAAAGAAAAATGGCAGTATATGTGCTTAGTTAAGAAAGACAGTCATCCATGATATATAGAGTAATCTTGGTTCTGTCCACACTGCTGTCAACCGTCTTTCAATGGATAAATGTAGCCGCTAGCAAAAGATCTTGGCTGCATCAGAAAGCACTCTGAAGAAAACAATAACATAACCTACAAACAAACGCTTTTAACCTTCTGAAAATTTGCAATAAATAAATAAGTAAATAAATCCAAAACATCCTGGGCTTAAATCAGTTCATACAACAAGGACACATTACATTCCCAGCTCGCATACTTGCTCTGCTTTTGCTTTTCCCTTTTGGCAATTTATTCAAAGTGGAGTTAGTGCATGGAATCTCAGAGGAGAATAAAAGCCAGTGTTTTGAGAACTAATGAAGTAATTATCCAGAGCATTATTTACAATGATTATTTGCAAGATACAAGATACTGAGACCCTTTAATTATGCTTGTTCTGCACAGCTAGCCTTTCAATAATTCAGGGTATTGCCCTACAATTTCCCCTATATTTACTTGGCACATTTTTGTTTAGCCAAAATGTTGGAGCTGTCTGCAATGCACAAAGATGGTCCCTGGTTCTGGGTGTCAGGTGACACATGAGAATTGCCACTTCACTTCAGTTGAAGTAGGAGACTTTTAGATTCAGTCTTCTTCAATGTGATGTGGAACAAAATTAATGATGGGTGAAGTGAAGCTGAGCCTATTAAAGGCAGTCACAGCTTTATAGGAGCACTACTACTAGCTCTAGTGGAGGGTGTCCCTGCCTGGGGGTTGGAAATCGATGATCTTTGAGGTTCCTTCCAACCTAAACCATTCTATGATTCTACTATGGAATTAACATACATGCATAAAGTGAGTAATGTTTCTGTTTTAGGAGGTGAAGGTTGACTCGGTTTATTTTCTTAGGAGTCATGTTAATTTTGTTTCAAATGTAAGTCTAAAAGAGCATTACTCGTGTGAATAGGAGTTTCAGAGATTATTAGTGCTTTAGTAGGTCATAAAAAATACCGCCTTTTTCATGTACATCTGTGAACCTGCTGCTGAAATAGACAATTCTACTTAAGCACATCATTAGCAATGCCTAAATAGTATATAGTCCCTGAGGAGATGCACTGTTTGGCTAGATCTTCACTTAGTACACAGTGAAGCATTGCTTCATTGACTGCAGTGATGATGCTCTTGGTTACAATGGCTGATGAAGATTAGAAATCAATATGAAAAACTTTAATCTCAGAGAGGCTCTGAAGACTTGCAATTTCTGTGCCAGTATGACTAGCCCTTTATTTAGAATCAAATCAACTCCTATAGGAATCTTTCCACTCACTTCCAGAGATGCTGCAAAGGGCGGCTGATCTCCTACCTACCTTCTGTTCCTTTGAGGCAAGGAGGCAGCATGAGGAGAATAATTTTAATTTTGCTGGGATATATTTAAATCATATAACACAGGGCTGTTCTAGGCTATGGCAGAAGTTAAAAATTCAAAAGGCTTATTAAGCAGTATAGTCATGGGTTCCCCAAGGTTGCAATGAAATGAAATCTAAAAATAATGTGTTTAAATAGTAGGGAGGACAAGTCATTATGAGTAAGATACAGCTACATGAGCTTCTGAAATACCTGTACATGATAGGCTACAGCAGTATAGTTTCTCTGCTGGACTTTCTGTCTGCTGAAGGAGAGGCAGCCTCTGTTATTGGCATTCACAGCAATACTCCTGTTAGCTTCAAAGGGTCTTGGTTCAGGCCTGCATGTGAAATGGGCTTAAACCTGTGATTCCTGAGATGATTAATTTGTGCATTAATCTATTGTGCCAGTAAGCACAATTCTAATTTAAATCTACTAATTCCCCCAAATGTTTTCTCTCTGTTAACCACAGAAAGCACATCTTTTGTCCTCTGAAGTGTACAAGTACAGACTGCAGAAGAATGCCAGGAAGGGTATTGACACCATCATTAAACAAGCAATACAAGCTCAGCAAACTTGCATCTTCAGTCTGAATCCTTTAGTATGTATCCTGTAGGCATCAGCTTTCCAGTCCCAGCTGGACAACTCAGAATACATTAGCTGGAAAGCTCTGTCTGGTGCTCAGCAGGAGAGGAGCAGTCACGCTTCTGATTGCTTTCTCTCTTCAAATGAGGCAGGAAGGTTAGATTTAATTCCTCTATACAAATGTTACAAGAATAACTTCTCTTAATGTGGGTGTTAGCTGTTACTTAAATGTGAGGGTCATAACTGGACATACATGGCTCAGTGGCTCAGTTCCTGCCTCATGATTTTAGACAAGAGATGTGATTTGTCTTTTGGCGTTGAATCATTGATTCTGTACTGAATTGCTGGAAGGTGTAGCTTTTTTCTTCTTTTCTTTTGTTCTTTTTATTTTTTTTTTAAACTGCAGGTGTGGTTTTTTGGTTGGTTTTTTTTTTTTTTTTCAATTTTCCCATGCACTTTCCTTCGGTTTTTGCATAGCTTTCACAATAAAATAACCAAATTTCTAAACTCAGTGGTGTTTGTATGTTTTCCATGTAGTTTGCAGGTACGCTTTCAATCACTTTTTGCTTGATTTTTTTTAATTAGTCTTTTGCAAAATGCTGTTGAAAGTAAGGAGTGCCCTAATTCATTGCAGTGAAAGCTAGCCGTTGGCTTCTCAGCATAGAAATCACAGGATCAGTCAGGGTTGGAAGGGACCACAAGGATCATCTAGTTCCAACCCCCCTGCCGTGGGCAGGGACACCTCACACTAGATCAGGCTGTCCGGAGCCTCATCCAGACTGCCCTTAAACACCTCCAGGGTTGGGGCTTCCACCACTTCTCTGGGCAATCCATTCCAGGGTCTCACCACACTCATGGTGAAGAACTTCTTCCTAACATCCAGTCAGAATCTACCCATTTCTGGCATTGTTCCATTCCCCCAGTCCTGTCACAACCTGATAGGTTAAAAAGTCCCTCCCCAGCTTTCTTGTAGGCCCTCTTACGATACTGCAAGGCCACAATAAGGTCACCTCGGAGCTTTCTCCTCTCCAGACTAACTAAGCCCCAACTCCCTCAGTCTCTCCTCAGAGGTGTTGCAGCCCTCTAATCATCCTCGTGGGCCTTCTCTGGACACCTTCCAGCACATCCATATACATCTCTGTTCCTTATCCAGGTCATTGATTAATATATTGTATAGTACTGGGCCCAGTACCAAGCCATGAGAGACTCCACTAGATACAGGCCTCTAACTAGACTCTGTCCCATTGACCACAAGTCTCTGACTTCTTTCCTTCACCCAGTTCACATCCCCCTCACTTGCTGCAGCCCAGCACACAGTTGCTCTCTGGGCTGCACTCACACTGCAGGCTCCTGTTGAGCTTTTCATCAACCCAGACCCCCAGGCCTTTTCCTCAGGGCTGCTCTCAGCCATTCCCCACCCAGCTTGGAGCTGTACTTGGGATTGCACCGACCCAGGAGTAGATTATCTGTAAGTGCTGAGGGGCATCTAATTTCCCATCAAAATGAAAGGCACTCTGCTGCTGCTGCTCCTGCTGCTGCTTCTGCTTCTTCTGCTGCTTCTGCTTCTTCTGCTGCTGCTGCTGCTGCTGCTGCTGCTTCTGCTGCTGCTGCTGCTGCTGCTGCTGCTGCTGCTGCTGCTGCTTTTAAGGAGCTGGAGCTGTTGTCTCACAATACCTACCAAACGCTTGGGACACTGCCTTTCTAGAAGTTCTGTCTTCTGAGGTTCAAAAGAGCTTTGGCTGCTCATTTGCAATAAAACTCAGAGGGAAAAGGGGGACTTTGAGACATGCTTATTTATCCTGTGACTATACATCTTGGTTGCCTTTTGAAAAGCCCTAGGAGTAGAAAGGGGAAGGCAATTTCCTTTCCAGCCTCAAAGCTTGAATGAAAGATGCAAGACAGGCTGGGAATGTTTTGGAAAGGAAGGAAGAAACAAAGGCGTAAAGAAAGGAAAGGAGAAACATCCAAGTAATATGTCTGTTACCTTTAAGGTGTAACTGGTGAAATGGTGCTGGCTGACTTTATTAAAAAGTCAGAAGTCCTGTGAGTCAATTTAGGCTTCCCTCTAGAGAGTTTAAATGCTCTGAAGCTATGTTTCCCTCTATTACAGAAGAAGGCTATCAGTCATATTCTGGATCATGGCTATTCTGTACTGGACTCCCCTAAGGAAAATCAATCAGTCTCCAAAATGGATAAGCCCTTGACTAAAGAACAAGAGGAAGACAATGTGGTGAGTAACCCATTTCCAATCCAGGAGATGCCAGAATATGTCTGCAAAACTTGCCTGGGTTTAATTTTGTTTTGGAGGTGTGAGATTATAAGCAAATGTTTAAAACAAGCTCATATCTATATATCTCTATCCATGTACGCAGGTTTGTATGTAGCTATCTATCTACATATATCAATCTTGCCATATAGAGGAACTACGTAAAGCCTTGTGAATAAAAAGGTTCTATGTTGTAAGACGAACCTCTAATACACAAAATAATTGAAATGAACAAACAAGAAATCCCACTATTTGGCAGGCAGCTTAGAAGCTTGGAGACTTCTTCTAAGCAGCAAGTATGTGGACAACAAGCCCAACCAAAATGCAGCTTCTTTATGAGCTATAAGGTCACAGCACTTTCACAGCTCCTTTGGCCACAAAGATGGTGTGTTTTGATTGGGCTGTGGCTGTAAGAAGAGCTCCTCTGAAGCTTGTGAAACTTTTGCTAGCAGGTAAATTTTGATGCCTTGCTAAGTCTGAAGTGAGTTGTAGGTTCAGGTTTTTGAAAGCCAAGCTTACAATCCCAGAAGGCCATGGCTTCCCTTCCAGTCTGTCCCTGTATCTTGCACTTCTGCTGAGGAAATATTTTTATCCCTTTAACAAATAATTCACATTAAAACTCCAGTTTAATATGTGCTTCTATCTCTCCCGGGTTTGCCACAAGGCATAAAAATAAAGGTTTATATAAAATGCTTGCCTGGTTTGTCTTCAGCTCTATTGCCCACATGTGACATCAGCGTTTGTGGTGAACAGCTGTTATGGTCCCTGATGCCTACATTTGAGGCATTCATTGTTAAAATAATTGTAGCTCCTTTTCATGTTCCACACACACACAAAAAAAGTCTCTGCTTCTTAAGCTGCCTACTCAGTGGTACACTCATTTTTAAATAAATTAATTTGCATGTGCAGAAGAGTACATTTAGTCTACTCCTACCATATAAAGCTCTCTCTCACCACGTATTTGCAAAGTTCCTCAATAGTTAGTGATGGCAAGATTTAAAAAAAGTTCACCTAAAATTAGGTTCAGAACCATGACAAGAACTATGGCAAGTTCCTACAAAAGGCTTTCAAAGTGCTTAGCAGAATACTTTGTGATTGGCATTTCTGAAATGAAGCTGGATAGTTGACAGCCCATGTTATGAATTTAGGAGGCTAATTTTAGGTTATAGTAATCTTGCCCTGTGCCTGAAGACTTGCTCCGTCCTGGAGAGCCACCCACGCTGGCTGCCAGGACAAGCTGAGAGAAAAAGCTCTGATGTTCTGCTTGGACCCAAAGGATGACAGCTGGGCACACTTGTGCTCACTTGACTTTGAAGCTATTTAAAAGGCTTTGTCAGAGCTCCCATTTATATAGTTTCCCCCAGTGTATTTTTGGGTCTGATTTACTTCTAATATGAGGCAAATAAAGCCACGGAACAAATTGGTCTTAAAAAGAAAACATATAAAATTACAGGATGATAAAATTCAGCAAGTGTTGGCAGATATTTTTAAATACAGCAGGTAAATTTATTTTGTTACATCCCTGGAACTATCGTAAACTACTGTAAACTTCAACTAAGTTTGTAGAAAATAAAGGCAAAGTCTCTGCTTCCCTTAAATCCAACGATGTTCACATAGCCATATAGAAGATCTGTCAAGTTCTAGATGACATATTTGCTCTCAAGGTTTTTTTCTCATATAAGTTGGTTGCTAAGCTATAGGCAAGCAAGTGCAATACAGAATGACTCACAGACTTGTAGGCCAGGTTGCTTTTCTTGATTTTTCCATTGAGCATTCTTTTTATCCTACACAGATATAAATAAGTGCCCTTGTTAACTTCCCTATCATTCTGAAATTATTTTAATTGCATTAAAAATGTTTTCTGTGATTAAAGGGGAACTATTTCATTACCATCTGTTACAACCTTAAAAGTTCTATTCTGACATACTGATATATACAGTGCCACAACACAATATGGTAACATAAAGAAGGAAAATAAAGCCTGAAATTAATTTCTGTTAAATAGTGGCTGTTTTAAAAAAAGAAAATTAATATATATGTGATCTCTTATTGAGAGAAATTAGACAGCTTTGAGAGGAGGCAGTGAGGTTTCACAGATCTCAGCGATTTGGAAAACAGCTTAGAAGGGAAAATTGTTTTCCCACTTTCTTTACTCTTGGGACATGAGACTTGTGATGGGAACAGAATGGGGAAAAAGAAGATATGAGCAAGGCCAGGAAATAGAAGGTACATTTGAGCAAGCCTGCACTTTTGTTTGGTATAGGGGTAGTAATTTATGGCATCAGTGCCAACTGCTGCTGCGGTGAAGATTGCTTCTGTTGGCAATAAGCAGCATCTCTCTTCTGCACTCGCCATCATCAACTGCAATGAGTTTGCTGACTTTATCTACACCTGGGGCCAACTCAGGTTCCAGCCAAGAGCTCACTCAGATTCATTTATATTTTAATCTCATTTTATTATCCAGGTACAGTGGTCAACTGAATAAAAGGTATTCATACTTGTCCACTGTATTAACTGGGCATATAGAGGTGATCTTGTTCAGAGTCCAGCGTAACTATTTTTATTTTATTTATCTAATGTCTAATTCACATCAAAACACTTGGATGATTATTTCATGTGTGGCAATTTTCTTTGCATATAGCCCTTTGTGCTCTTCCCCCTCAAGTATTTGTTGTGTATGTTTTTTACCCCTCCAATTTCAGTGTCACCTTGGATGTCACAGGTTCCCATCAGTGGAAGGTCAGATGGAAACAGGAAAAACTCAGAGAATATGGGGCAGGGGGACATTGTTTTAATTTTTCGGCAAAGATTTCTGGATTCCCCCCAAGCATCCTGGCCTGTAGCAGAAATCATCACAGCTAAGAGAGTGACAGATGGTTTGTGTTTGTAGTAGGAGCAGTTCTAATGACCACCTTTGGTTCCCAGACAGTGACTGCAGGACAGCTACATTAAAGGTTTCTTTTCAGTTCCAAGAAGCTATTTGCTTTAACAGAACAAATTCACTTTTTGTTTCTGTTTGCTTTGTTTTGTTGTTCTTTCCTCCTACCATTTTCTGCTGGTGGGTAATTAGATAATTTTGAGGGCTGATTAAAGAAAAGAATAGACTCCAAACCTCCTTTTCCAAATAAAGCTTCTTCCTTGGTGCTGCAAGGTTTAGCTTTTCTTGAGCATGAAATCCACACCTCAAATGCTACAAAATACCACATCATGCTGGCCAAATAGAGACAGCCTGACTCACCATCAGCAGAGAAGGGATGAAAATAAGGGTAGTCATGTTTTGAAAAACAGAGATCTCAGTCACTGTTTACCCACTGGGAGAGGTCTTAGTTACCCAAGATTAAATGTTATGTAAAGTAAAAAAAAAAAACAAAAAAAAACCAACAACAAAAAAAGCTGCTTTTCCAGTGCTTGTGGACAGCACAGAGTGAGGGGCAACAGGAAACTATTACAGAATTTCATTTAAAGAATGAGAGATAAACATCCCTAAAAGAAGGGCTCTTGAATTCCCCTGAACTGAGCAGGATGGTATGAGGCCAATTCCTTAGCTGGTTTATGCTGTTTATTTAGATTTGTAAGATCTAGGACACGAGACTGCCTTATGCTGAGTGTAGCACGCTGTAAAATTGCCATGTGGTTTCAGTCATACCTTGACATTTACAAAAGGAACCAATGCTGAAGTCTCGAGCACACTTAATACTGCATATTTATTCTATACCCTGTCGCTCTGTTTTGGGTAACAGCAGAAGGAACAAAGGTCCCTCTTTGTGAGCTTCTTTATCCCACTTAATTCCAGGGATGTAGCAGAAAGTGCCATTTACTATTTAACCACATGCTGCTTAGATCCCTGCTGTTTTATCCATCTTCCACATAAACCTAATAAGAGATTCTCCCTGAGATGAACAAAGAGACAAAATGCCATGTAAGGAACAAATTACTCTTAATAATATTAGTTATTATTTGGATGGCAGTGGTATCTGGTCTCCCACTTTGCAGAGTTCACAGCATGCTAAGCACTGCACAGCCCCAGGATTGCTAAGTAGGCTCTGATGGTTACCAGGAATGTCTTCTGCTACATGTCATGTCCTCTGCTGTTGAATGAATGCCTCAGCCAGTTTGTTCCATTAACCCTCTTGAGCCTCAGGTCTCTACTTTGAAACTTGTGCTTTATCACACAAGAAAAAAATTAACTGAAGGCCCACAGAGTCTCTTAGAATCATCGAATGGTTTAGTTGGAAGAGACCTCAAAGCTCATCCAGTTCCAACTCCCCTGTGCCATAGGCAGGGACACCTCCCACTAGAACAGGTCACCCAAGGCCTCCAGTGAGCAGCAGGCCTCTGTCCACATAGTTGCCCATGAACAGGTAATTTGTGCCTGGTGACTTCCCACCAATTCTAAAGAGCTCCATAAGGTCGTGGAGCCGCCCGAGGACATCTCCACAGATGGTGACAGGGCAACACAGCTCCTGCACATTGGATTCTTTAGTGAGGACTTCTGCGGCCTTCTCGCGGAGGCCGCGGGCCTGGCTGTGGCACAGCTGCAGGCACTCCTGCAGTTGCTCGATCCACCCCTCCAGCTCCTTGGCGAAACCTTTCTCCTCCATGGCGGTGGGGGCCAGGCCGGGCCCTGCTGCTCTCGGGCCCCTGCTGAAGGGTAGCAGTGCAACAAGCGGGAGGCGAGGCCTGCTCCCCTCCATGTCATGGCCACTCCCCCACAGCCGCCTCCCTCTTCAGACATTGTAGATACAATGGAATGCATTTCAATAACCTATTGATGGATTCTCTTCCACAGCCTAAGAAGGGCAAGAAGAAAGCAAAACAAACCTCTGGAAAGTCTCCACACTGCAGATCTGAGGACAGAAGTAAACAGGGAAGTAGCTCAATAAATGTTAAGAAGAGCAAGGTGAGTGTTCCAGTGTCTTTACTGCCAATTGCTGACACATCTGTCACAGCACTGACACCAATCAGAAGTGACCACACTGGGTAAAACAGCTGTCTGCACCTGACACAGATCACAGGATGCCAGGGGTTGGAAGGGACCCAAAGAGAGTCCATTGAGTCCAACCCCCCCTGCTTCATCTCACATTTTGCTTCCCTGACGTGGGTGGTTTGGTTTTGTGGTCCAGCACAAGTTCCTTAACTCTCTGCAATTTCAGGACTTATGCTCTGAATGTTAACAAGTTACAGAACTACATCACTACAATATTTTATGTATGTATTTCTTTCTTTCTTTGTTTATTTAACGTTTTAAATTGCAGTTATTTACTGCTTTAATTGTAAAATACTCTATTTAAAACATTGGTCAATTTGAAGTCATCCCATGGTATTAACAGTACACTCTGATGATAAATCTACAACTCCCTGAAAGGAGGTTGTAGTGAGGTCTTCTCCCTAGTATCAAGAGATAGAATGAGAGAAAATGGCCTGAAATTGCACCAAGGAAAGTTTAGATTGGATATTAGGAAAATTTTCTTTACTGAAGGAGCGGTCAGGCATTGGAATAGGCTGCCCAGGGAGGTGGTGGAGTCGCTCTCCCTGGAGGTGTTCAAGAAATATGCTGGCATGGCACTTTGGGTTAACAGCATTCCAGAAAGCACTGAGTGTGAGGTCAGCATGAGAAAAGGAAGCAGTGAGGAGAACCTGAGGCTGCCCTTGTGATGGAGACAGAGCACCCTGTTTGTCACAGAGGAGACATTGGGGTGCATTAGCAATAGGCAGCTTTATCTGATGTTTACTCTGATTCATCTCTTGTATTCACTAATGGATTTGCTCTCCAGAGCTTTCCATGTGGCTCTCTTCAGCAGATACAAACATGATAAAAATTGCTTTAAAAGAATCAATAAACACTTAAGTGTTTGGCAACTTCTCAGACTTTTTACTGTATCATTTACTCAACAGTTTAATGCTTATTAGGAGAAACTTGCCTGTTAAATATTCATGTGCAGATTTAGCGGAGATAACAGCACAGTTTGATTCAGGTTTTCTGGTTCTTTTCTATCATTCATAACAAAACAAATTGTTTCAGAGTATGGAGGTTGCATTTGGTGGAGAGTAACACCTGATGGATATGTTTGAGGTTAGTGTCAGGATCTATCTTCCTGTATTTCAGTTTGAGATGGGGAAGTCTTCATCATTCAAAATTTGGAGGTTTTTTTGGCTTTAAAAATGGCAAGTAAGCTCAAATTGACCTAGCTTACACAGCTGTACCTCCTTTGTGTTCTTTTCTGGCACCTCATCCTGAGAGACTGTCTCTGTGCTGAGGATGAAGAACACTTCACCATCTCAGTAATAAATCCATTTAATTTTCTCAAGTTGAACCTGTTTTGCCTGTGACAGTGAACAATGATTTCTTTGTCTTACCCCAGCCCATAAGCTTTCTCATCTTAGTTTCTCCTCCCCAACCTGTTGAGAAGGGGAAAGAGCAGCAGGGTGGGCATCTGGCAGTCAGCCAAGGTAAACACATCACACTGCAGGCAAAAGAATTAATGAAACTGTTTGAACAAATCCAACCTAAAATAGAGAATTTGACAGCTGTAGCAGTATTTCAGGTTGCTGTTAAAAAAAGAAAAAGAAAAAAAAGAGTATCTGCGGATATGACTCACTTGGGGACATATTTTTATGAAATGCATATGGCATATCCTTCAAGTTGTTTAATATTTGAGCAATTGTTTATTTCATAGAATCATAGTATCAACCAGGTTGGAAGAGATCTCCGAGCTCATCCAGTCCAACCTAGCACCCAGCCCTAGCCAGTCAACAAGACCATGGCACTGAGTGCCCCATCCAGTCTTTTCCTGAACACTTCCAGGGATGGTGACTCCACCACCTCCCTGGGCAGCCCATTCCAATGCCAATCACTCTCCCTGTGAAGAACTTCCTCCTATACCTCCCCTGGCACAACTTGAGACTGTGTCCCCTTTTTCTGTTGCTGGTTGCCAGTAGTTGTAGACAGCAATGAGGTCTGCCCTGAGCCTCCTCTTCTCCAGGCTAAATTTTATTTATTTATTTTCCTACGGTGTCCCACTGCAGCATGGTCAGACAAACCCTTTGGAATACAGCATCTCAGATGTAGCTGGATCACAGTGAGGTGCATGCTCAGCTGCAAGGGTAACATCTTAATTAGCTGTGAGATACAATGCTAAGCAAAGGAGCAGAAGTAGTGGCTGAGCAGCAGCACTATGTTGCCATCAAGTGGTAAATACATTGGTATCTATGCAGAGTGATCGTGGGTGTCTGGCATCCACTGAATGAAGACAAAATACATATGAAAAGAAACTGCTTTTCATTCCTTTTTGTTATCCCTATCTCTTCACTGGCGATCGATCAAGTGTGCTTGTTTCTTGCTCACTTACTCTTTGAATGAAAGGTCTGGGGAAGTGAATTTTCAAATAATGCACTTAGGGTATGACTTTTGACAGAATCTCTCAGACAGAGCTTCAGCAAAAAAGCCATGAAAAATGTATGTTCTCTTTACCAGGATGTCAGCCCTTCAACTTCATTGGCATTGCCATGCAGTAACACTGCCGGCATCACAAAAGCAATTACCAAAACACTTCCTCTAAAGCAGAAAATGGACTTTGTGAATCTTAAGACCCAGCATCTGCAAAGCATCAACAAGCAATCCAAATGCATAAAAGATCTGGAGGTCCAACTGCTGCAAGTGGAGTGTGAAGAACTCAAAAGTCAGCTAGGATGTCTGAGGGTAGGTAGAAATCCAATCCTGTTCTCAATATCTAACTGTGCTGATAAACAGTTACACCGAAAACAGTTTATTCATAGAGGTGTCAAAATCAAGGGCAACAAACAAACAAAAAGGTGTTTTCTGCTCAGTTTTCATTCAAACAGCTTATTGATATTAATCATGGTGCAAATTATGGTCTGTAGAAGAGCATTTGGGTCTGATTTCACAGTACTTCTGGTTTAGCCTCAAGTTAAGAATTTCAGTAAGTATAGAAGCTTGTACTGAGTGGCACTCCAACAGTTTGTAACTACTGTACTAGCATCACACTCTTCTCAGTGTTATCCTGTACTAAGCTTGTGCCCTACCAACGGCATCTCTAAGCTCTTTGTTACCACAGCATACTACGTTAAGAGGAACTTCTTCCAGTTCCTAAAGGTAGGAATTGTTCATGGTTTTTTCCTACCTTGACCTGGCTTGGCTGATAGACAGAGGAATTTCACTAAAGATGAAGTTTTAGGGTACCCTAAGTGTAGGATGCTGACAGTACGAAGAGACCTCTTACTTTTCAGGTGGCAGAAGATTACCAAAGCGAGCATTAAAAGTCACATGCAGAAATGTAGATTGCCACAGCAGATGTTCTTGTTTAGGTAGAAAAATCAGCTACAAGAAATCATGTTACTATTGCCATATAGTTGAGAATTCAAATTTTTCCTGTCACACAGGAAGGGCTGATGGGGCAGAAGCCAGGTGACACAGAGGAGTTACTGAAGCAATCTCAGAAAGAGCTCCTGTGGCTTCAGAGACAGCTGTCCTTTATCTCCACAGGAGGCCTGGTGGGTGTTCTGGCAGCTAATAAGGTGAGCACCTGTATTAGTTTTTCAGTCTATCGCACTATACAAAGTTGAAGGGAGGGAAGGGAAGGCTTTGTTATCATTTTGACTTCTTTATTTGAAACAAATTCACTGCAGGATTTATTTTCTGTACTAGGGGTACTAAGAGGAAAACTGAAGGAAACTTGAAGTTGAAAATGCTAATGCTGACTGTAAGAGAAAATTAATATTTTAGGGTGCATTTTAAATAATTGCTTCATGTAATTCAGAAAGGCCAGAAAGAATATGGAATTTGCTATGGCCTGTGAAAGGTTACAGAGCTGAAATGGCTTTCCATAGAGACTGATCAGAAAGATCTCTTATGTTCTATCTCATTTTCTGCCTGTCAGAGGGTAGGATTATTATACTGGGATTGTTATTCTGGTGGGATCTTTGGCCTGACATACAGGACAGTTGTTCCCTTTCTTATCTCAGCAGCACTGTTTTAGATGCCTTCTTAGTCACCAGCAACTCCCCATCAGCCTAGCTGCACCCAGCCCTGAACAGACAAAGACGACTGTCAAGCTTGATGCTGATATTTGGCTATGTAAACTAGAAAATATTTCCAAGTATTGAGATGGATTAGCTAATTTTTGTTTTGTCTGTATAAATGCATATAAAGCACCAGATATCTTCAGCCAGTCTCCAGACTAGATAAGATAGATTTCCAGAATGTGTCACCTGGAATCTTCTGGTATCACTTTGCGTCATATGCTGCAGATGTATATTTTTTGCTGAAGCACAGTATGTTAAGTGCTGATAGAGTCATAGTCAGAAGGAATATTTGAATTTGAAGCTTGCATGTAGATCAACTCAGGAAGAAAAA
>VWZI01012835.1:307999-367316 GCA_013396835.1 Psilopogon haemacephalus | reverse complement strand
TCCTCCCTTTTTTTTTTTTTTTTTTTTTTTTTTGTCCAGTGCAGGTAGTGATTCAGAGTTTATATACAAAATAACTCAATAATGAATCGTGTCACTGCATCTAATAAACACAGAGTCAGCTTCTTTAGTGATCTGATATATTTTGAAGAAACACTTAAAATCACAGCCATTGATTTTAATGTTAAGAATTGCACCAAGTGTGCTGAGACTGGGAAAGAATACTATGATTGCCATTGTTAAAATACAAGTAAGGACTATGGCTTAGCAAGACAGATGAGCTGCCTTAAGAAAACTGCATGAAATATTTAAAACACAGACCAGGCAGATCAGTGGAAATGAAAACATCTCCGTAAAACCAGTACCATAAAACCCAGCAGTATACATGAACTGATATGAAAGTTACTGTAGCCACTTTATATTTCAGCTTTTTTGATCAGGATGTGCTGCATCTTTATTAGAGGGGAGCTGCCCAGCTAACAAATGAGGAAAGCAATTCAGATTAAATCTTACAGATGTCAGGCAGGATTCACCACTGTAGACATCCCTTGAAATACTTATGCATTCCCCCTACTACCTTAGCATTAAAGAGAGATGTTGGTTCTTTCTTCTGTGACTCTATTATTGTTGTTGAAGAAGTCTGATGGTCCCAAGCAGTGGCTTTGTGTGTGACACTTTCTTTTAAATAGGAAAAAGACCTACTCTGAATGAAGCCAGTGGTCCTGCTGCCTGCAGCCTAGAGGGCAACCCTGATTTTTCATATCTATATATCTGAATGGGTTCCAGCCTGTGAGCAGACAGCATGACTGTATACTCAAGGCAGTGAGCAGAGGTAATGTTGCTACACACAACTTCATAGATTTGAGGGTACCTGGAGCACCTTTCTGAGGAATTTAATGTGTTGAATTTTCTAGAGTTATAACCAAATTACAGCTTTTAAATGGCACATGGTTTTTAGGGGTAAGAGAGGTGAGATGCAAGAAAATATAGGACAGTGCAATGCCAGAGATTTGTGCATGGAAGTGATCTGAATAGCTGATAGAGGCTATTTAAAGTCAACTGACAATTAGAAGCTCAGAAATGCTAAGTATCTCTATAAGTGGCCAATCTCATACTGATACAAGCTGGATATATACTATTGCTTATCTACAAAATATGTACCTCTGAATGTCAACTCACTCTATTTTAGACATATTAGAGGAGCATACTCACTGTATTTTAGACAGGTGTGTGATGCCGAGTATGAAATGAGTATATATGCACAGCAGTGATCATTCTGATAATGGCTTATTACAGAAGTCTGAGCCATTCTGGATTGCCAGGAGTAGAAATAAGGTGCCTGTGATCACTGGATAATTAGTATCCTCCAGTGTAAGAGATTTTCCTTTCATTGTCAAATGCCCCCACTTCATGTCAAAATTAAATGTCTAAAATTGCACCGACTTTATTCTGCAATAAAAAAGCCCCAACACTAGCTGGTCATGCATCACTGTCCTCTCCTTTCAATATTTATGTTGCATGAAGTACGGTTGGAGAATCAAGGCTGACTTTCATTTAATTAGAGGCCCTTGTCGCTGTTACAAAATATGCCGGAGAGCTGACTGTTGATGTTCTAAGCTGACTCTCCACCAGAGATGAGAACCGTTGAAAGCAGATGAAGCATTGCTGACAGCAGCATTTACCTATTGCCATTATAACAGAAAAAATATGTACCAATGCCATGATTAAAAATAGATTTAGAATGTAGCCACAGTGCTGGGAAAATGCAGCGTCTTCAAAGTAACGTGTCATGAAACCAGTTCTGCTCAGCAGTGAAAAAGAGGGCTTTTCTCAAGCTTATTTTGAACAGAAAATTCAGAATGTAGTGACAGCATGACTCTGGAAGAACAGCTCATGATCTTCCCAGACAGCTGGTTGATGCTGAAGTTTGAATGTGGTCACTGAGAGTTTCCTTTGCTGATGGTGTCCAGCCTGCTCAGTACCATGTGGGAGTAACATTCAGTCTGTAAAGCATGATCGTAAAGCTACCAGAGGCTGGCATTTTGCTGAGGAAATTACAGTGGCTTATAGGCTTCTGGCTCAACGCTTTGACTTGTGCCTGTGACACAGCACTTGATAAGGAAGTCAGAGTGGGACTTCCAGCTCTGCCATGGATACTGTGGATGGCTTTGGGCAAAGCACTTAGTACCTCTTGAGTTCTGTAAATGGGAATAATAATGAACCCTTTCTGTGCATTCTACTTACTTTATCTGCTCAGAAAATGAGGTCTTCAGACCAAAGAGTCTTTTCTCCATTGGGATGCTACATCTAGACACTACTTCTCCATCACTCAATGGTCTGTATTATATGCTGCTGGTCTATAGGAAAATATTTCCAAGTATCAGAAGAATCTGAACTTATTCTGAGATTTTTGGAGTAATTTTTATTAATTTGCTAAACATTCTCTTGTGCTCATAAGCACACTCGGTTTGGAGTGAGATCCTGCTTCTCCTGGTAGTGGCAGAGGTTTGGTAGAAGCCTTAACAGTGTAGAAGCCAGGACAGAGAAAGTGAGATTGTAAAAAAAAAAAAGAAAAGAAAAGAAAAGAAAAAGTATATTTTCTGTGTTACAAACAGTGTAACGCTTGGTTTCTAAGGCAATAAGTATTACTGTGCCAAATGTTTGATGCTGATTAGCAAGCAGCAGTAATGCACAGTATTAGTGCGAGGAAGAAGACGTTGACAATATAACAGTATGGCACAATCTCTCTTTTCTGTTCTCATCTCATCACAGCTAGAGACTATCTTCTGTTTCTCCTTTAAGGATAAGACCATAGAAAGCTCTTCAGTTCAGTGCCTTTCTTGGGGCCTAATCTAAGCAGAGTGGGTTTGCAGGCAGGCAGCCTTTCTGTTGACGCACCACCTCCATAAGCATAAATTGTTTTTCTAGACAGCTTCAATTAAGTTTTTACACTGGATTTTTTGGGGGTAAAATGAAAATAACAGCCCCTCTTGCAAATTTTTGTCGAGAAGATTAGCCCTTTTTAAGAGCCGGGTTAACTTGTTTAGGGTTGACTTAGATAAAATGTTAAATTAGCCCTTTTTAAGCCAAGTGTGTTGGTTTGAGATAATTGGAGGATTTGGGTGCAAACCCACTGCACCAGGTTAATTTGTTTAGAGTTGACTTAGATAAATGTTAAATTGAAACTAAAGTCTTCCAGCATCAGGAGGTTATTCTGAGGGTTCATCATTTAGTTCCTGATGCATATTTCTGTACCTCCTTCCTATACAATTGAAAAGTGTTATTTGTTACTCCTTTGTGGAATATTGTGGTGCCTTTTCACCAATACGGAAAGTGCATCTTTAGTATGTGTGTTGTTCAAGTTGCTTAAAAATAACCCTCTGATACTGATCGGCAGGGATTTTTATAGCTCTGTGCCAGTTTACACCAGGAAGGATTGCTCAGCACAGTGTCTCTGGGAGTGTGCTAATGAGCTAAACTCTTACTGGGGGATGGAGAGAGTTGCTGGTGCTTAGAATGCAGCTGGATGAAGCTCACGGTTGTCACTACACCAAGCAATGCGTGGTTGAATCTGTCCCCTGTTCACTGCGGTTCACCTCGTGTGTGACGATCCGTTTTACCTATTTGTGAAATCCTCATCTCCTTTCTCCCCACTTTCCTGCCCCCAGTGCTGCATATAGTTGAGAATGTTAAGAATATTCCCCATCAGTTGCAGGAGGATATTTCTACCCTTCTCTCTTGTTTACTGCTTGCTAATTAAATTTTGTAGGTGGCAGTTTGAAATCTTAGTGGGATGTGTCATGTGACTGCTAATGCTCTGCAGATCTCTATTACATAACCTTTAAGTAGTTGGGGAAAATGTGCTTGTGTCATACTGGGCCTGACATAAGGCTCTGTCTGAAGCCAACAGTCTGATCAGGGCTTTTTTTTTTATGTATGATGACTGTAGAAATCTTGTGGATGGTTTGTTCTGGCACAAGATTTGTGCCCTCGGATGTCAGGCCAATTGTTTTATTCCCCTGAAACGCTGTGCAGTCTGCACTGCCTGCATCTCCTGCAGGGCAGGAGAGGGGAGGGGTTAGATTTAGACTCTCTGACACGCCAGGTAGTGATCAAGTGAATATGAAATGCAGTTTGCTGGGATCTCTTCTGTTTGTCTAATAGCTTTGCTCACTTTAGTTTTGAAGTGATCAGAGTAAACATAGCATAAACCTCTCAGTCTGTTGTTCCCCTCCCCCCCCTTCCCCTCTTATGGGTCTTAACAGAGCTCTGCTGCATTATGCAAAATAAAAGCATAAATCAATACAGAAGTTTAAGAAAATGCTGCATAGGCAGAGTCAATTTTGAATGCACAATAATTCGTAAGGTTGCTGTTTTGTGAGTGACAGCTGTGTGTCCACACATAGAGTAATAGCTCCTGTCCCTTTTTTCTCTCAACCAGCACCACATTTTTGGTTTAATTCACTTAAGGTTTCACATTTTTGTTGCCCAGAACATATTTACACACTATCAGGTGCAGCTTAGGCACTCCTTTATTGATGGATAAGCTCTGTGCCTTGAAGAAAGTAAGCCTCTTTTTGGTTTCCTGGCCAGGATGTGGGCCTTGGAGCCTGTGTCTTTGTGGCTCTGGCATTTGACATGCTGTGTGCTCTGGTAAATCAACGGAGATCTTTCTGCCTCAGTTTCTTTATCTGCTGGGAAGTCCCAGTGTCAGTGACCTGCTGTAGCCTTAAAATAAAATCTGCAATTAGTAACTAGGAACAGCTAGATCAAAATTTAGGTGCTTGTTGCTATTTTTTTATTTTTTAAATGAGCTTCGATTTTCAAGTTTAGAATTTCTTACTGAAACCTGTGCTTGTGTGAATCTGAATTTTCTTCTAGAGTAGTGCTAAGTTTGTAATAGCAGTTTTCAGCAAGGTTTTTTCAGACAGTACTTAAGAATTAATCATTCTGCTCATTTTGCAGATGAGAAACTTTGAATGTGCTTCAGGTTTATTTGCCCAAGATCATCCAGCTGGGTCACAGCAAATCTATCGACATGGTTTACAAAGTCCTGTCCAACATGTTATCCTTTGTATTGCTTCTCTTAATTAAATGTTGTTTAAGAGAGGAGGAGGAGGAACTATTGATCTAAAACCAGACCTTCTTTTGTTTCACTTAGATTACTTGACTGTATGCCTATGTGCTACTAATACTAAAGTGGTTTTATTATCTTTTATTTTTTAGTTACTACTCTCATAAATTATGCTGGTTAGAGTCAGTTTGTCTGTTCTAATGGCTGCCTGCTTACATGCTGGCTATACTGAATCTACAAACATTTCATTACTGGAAGGGATCTTTGTTGCTGAACAGTCTTAAATCATCTGTACAAACGTATGCACCATACCATGCCCTGCAATTTGGTAGCTTTGGCTTATTTGTAGTTTAAGTGGGTACAGTTATTGCTGCTATGCTGGGGTAGCTTTTGGCTGCTGGATGAATCAGGATAAGAAGCAACTACTAAGCAGTTTTGTGTTTGTGTGATAGGGCATATGGGTATAGCTGCTGCTTTTGTGTTTTAAAGGAAACCTCTCATTAAGGCGATTGTTTCTGTTAGTAAAGTTCATAGATGAGCTCTTCAAGGTCCAGACCTTTTCCAGTTAATGTTCTTTACAGTCATAGAGTGAGAGGAGAGCTGTCACTCTGGAAAGCTCCATCCTCAGTTGTTTCAGGATGCAACAAGTCTCTGATCCAAACCCATAAAGGTATGAAATATGAAGACTTAGAACAGAAGATCTTTTCTTACACTATCAGCAATAATCCAATGTTTGTCTTACGTGAACTGCCTGTGCTGCCTTACCAGTGACAAGTGTTAAGGAGCAGCAGCTGTGACAGTCTTTTCCTGAGGAAACACAAGCACAGATTCTATAAACTTTGGAGTAGCATCCTGTATAAACACTTTTGGTAGGGAGGGGGATTTGGAAGGAAGTGCAGGTCCTTCATGTCGTACCAGCTGTGATAGCTCTGATTGCTCAAATGGACCTAAGTTTTTATTTCCTACAGCAGTGGTAGGTCACACTTGTGTTTCGGAGTTTCTCAGGGTGAAGTATCCCAGGGAGCCCGAGTAAAACAACTCTGCTCAATCACTTCTTTGTAGGTAGTGATCCCAGCTGTTAGATGTAAATGGCAGTTTGGGCAGCTGTGGTACCAAATACCATAAACTGTAAGCTGTATTCTTAGCTTACAACCTTTCTAGCATTCCTTTTGGAAAAATTCTATTTCATTTCACTAAATACTCTTAAAAAGAAATGAAGTATAAAGAGCTCCAAGCTGCTCTTACTTCTGTGATCTAATGATAGAAGTTTTGTATGTACAAATATATAATTTTTTTTCTTTTTTTTTTTTTTTTAAGATAAGAATTATGGAGAATGTCTTAAGACAGACAATTTAGAAAACAGAACAAAACACAATTAAAAGCTGTCTAGGATGATAAGAGCTAAAAGATAAGAGCTAAAAGAATCAACTAGTGGATCATTGTTCTGCTGACCCCAATGGTGTCTGTAGCACCAGAGCTTGCCTGGGTTTATTGATTCTTTATGAAGGGGGCAGTAAACATTACTGTAAATATATAACTGCCAACATTGATGCAGCAAGTGTGTGTCACTAGAAGTGTCACTGAACAGCTGGAGCATTTCCTATTTCTGATCTTCAGGAAGAGCTGCTGGCCAGGTCCTGAGCATCAGTCTCATTATGCCAGGCACTGAGCACTTCTCAAGGCACTGTCAGTCTAAATACACAACTGGACACAGCAGAGTGATTCAGCACTTAAGGAAGCACCTTACTCCACTTCTTAGACACTTTATGATTTTTCTTCTTTCCTCTCCCTCCCCACATTCTGGTTTACGTAACTACAGTTTAGTCCATGAGGTGAAAAGTTACCAGCACATCTAGAAAATATGTTGATTTTTAAATATAATTTTAGTTAATAGCATTTAAGAGACTCTGCTGCTATTGAAAAGGACACTTTCTCAGCTATGATTTCCTGTAACTAAGTAACAAGAAATTTTCTTTAACCATGACTGAGTTATATACTGTTACGTGTGGATGGTACTGCACTGTAGCTGAATTTGAGGGGATATTAAACCCTGTGTGCTTTGTTCTGTTAGCATTTATCATGTCTTATGCCAGACCCTTTAGGAGACTAAAGATTATACTACAGGAATTTACTGTGGGTTTCTTGTGTCTTGTTATTAAGCACCTGATAGCAAATTTTACCCGGACTGCACATGCCTGGAATCTGATTTAGTATGGCTCTGTTTCTTTCAGTCCCAAAGAATGAGGGTCAGAAAAGAATCTTGGTGTACATTATTGTTTGAACAGGGTATGGAATTTTTTTTTTTTTTTAATGGGAGAAACTATGTAACCACAGGAAGCAGAAGCTCAGAAATTAATTTCTCAGTTTATTTTCAAGAGCTGGAAGTAGTGGATTTGTGATTCTGGAAAGGTTATAATGATATGGTTAGTTTTTAGTCCCTTTGGCTACAAGAAATTACTGTGTAGATAAAATGTTATGCTGCCCCTTAGGAGAAGTTGTTAGTAATATATGCATTTCATTCTGCAAAGGAGAGAGGTTTTTTGCAAAGGAGAGAAAGTGTCTGAAGCAAAGCATTCACTTGCACCAGTGTTGTTTTGGGGTTTGGATCAGCCTAATTTACCTCCTTTGTAGTGCTCTGTAATAGATCTTTGTAGAATTTAGATCAGGTGCTATAGGATTGCCCAGGCAATTTTCACCAGGTACTGTAGGATTGCTCAGGCAACTGAAGGAGGAAGGAAGTAGAGGAACTCAGAGAGAAGACAGAGTGGAAAATGAAGGGAGTGAAGTAAATAAGAAATATTGAAGATCACTTACAGAATTAGAAGGTTGGACTGGATGATCTTGGAGGTCTCTTCCAACCTGGTGGATTCTCGGATTGTAAGGTAATATCAATTTGTTTTCCATATGTATCAAAAGATTCTCCTGGTGTCTGTCTAGACTTGAATATTGTAATTTCATATATGTGACAGCTTGGTTGGTTTATTAATGAGTTCAGACATGCCCTTTAATAAATAAATAAATATTGTCATTTATCAGTATTTAATAAATACTGATAAATGACAATATTCTCCTTAATTCCTTGTCATTGTCCTGTCTTTCTACTCAATAGTGAAAACAATTCATCTTTTTTGTAAGCATGTCATTTGTGGTCTGCTGCCCCTTCAAAAGGAAAATTCACAAGTAAGCAAAATGAGACTGACCTTGACATCAGATTTGCCTGGAGGATAAAAATGATGTTGTTTGTGGTGTATAATAGCTGCCGAGAGGACAGAATTTTCATAGCAAGCATGGCTCTTAAAAACATACAGATTTGAGGTATGTAGTGCTATTTATTATTTGCAACGTTCATTAAAAGTAGAATTGCTGACATGAGCTAGTAAGAATAATACATGTCAATGAGCTGCACTGCTTTTGTTGGTTTTATTATCAGAATTTCTGAATCCATTGGAGTAATTTCTAGGGTGAGAAGGTTTTCTATTATAATGGGTCAGTACAGCCTATCTTTTTCTGCTAAGTGGTAAATCTTTTCTTGTGTACATGAATCTCCATTGTTGTAAAGCAGTGCAAGTGTGCATGGGAAGAAATGCATTTGAATTTTTACAGTTCCATCAAACCTGCTTTATGGAAGAAAGCCTGTGAAGTCCCACCGGAACATTTAACTCGCTATCCATCACAATTGGCTTGATTGATATAATGCTATTACATAAATAATACATACATCCAGTAAATACTTCAGGGAAATGATCACAACATCCTACTCTGTGTTGCATGTCTCTTGAAATGATCACATGTGTTTAAAAAGGAAGGAGAGAAATGTAAGAAATGAGACATAGTATTTCTGTCATGAATAAGTGAAATGATTTACATACACTGTGTTATACTTAGGACAGATTTTACCTTTTCGTGTCAGTGTAGGTTTTGTGTTCCAAGAAGATGAACTGAAATGAGCAAAATAGGAAAGTGCCATATGGATAAATAAGGAATTTGGAGAGCTTATGCTAAGAAAGAGTTTATTCTTTGTAGTTTGATACTGAGAAAACAACTAATAGTCTGGTGTGGTCACTAATAGTGCATTTTAGCACTTCTAAAGTGAAGCAAATACTTAGCACATAGTGCTCCAGACACCAGAAGAATGTCAAGAAGATGTGTTAAAAAATGCTATGAAGCTATTCATTTTTAGTGGAATTTGTCACTAGTGCCTGCCTAAGGTTTAACCTAACTCCTATCTTTACCTAAATGCTTCATGGACTTGTTCACTTTCTTGACTTCAGTAATTCTCAACAATTCTCTTTCTTCAGAAAGTGTTCCACCAATGGTATTTATTCAAGAAAAACTCTTCTAGCAGTCTTTACATAGTACCTCTTTAGCTTTGTCCAGTTGACTGAATATTTTGAAATGCAAAGTTCCTGGCTGAAAGAGATGTCTGCTCTGCTGTTTGTTTTCAGGGTTTTCCCAAAGGTGTTTTCAAATTGTTATTCCTGTGGGGTCACATACATGGAGTTATTGTTTGTATTGTCTCAGGATTTATGCCAAATGAAAGCCAAGCATGAAGGTGGGAGGGGAAGTATCCAGGGAAATTTAACACCTTAATGGCAAGCCCCGGGGGAACATCCAATATTAAATTGAAGAGATGGGGAAGTGATTTAAAGAACATAACAGTTGATAGAAGCCACTAATAGCCATGTAAGGGTAATTTAAAACATGGTGTGTCTTCATGCCAGCCAAATGCAAGGCATCAGCAGCTTCTGCATGACAGGCAGTGGAAAACTTGTTAGTGCATCTCTCCAGGTACCTTAAGCTCACAGTTTCTTTTTCTGGAAAGTTAGTAACTATAAGTAGAGGTTGTGTTCTGGTTTGTCTGGCTTACCCATAGACTGCATCTTAAATTCAGGCTGAACTCCTGATGATGAAGTTATTTTTCCTCTGCTTTTTCATTATTGTGGTGAGTTGTGCCTAGCATGGTGCAACCCCAGCCTCTCCTCACAGAGGTTACTGCATCCCTGCTCCCAGAACCTGGGCACGGGCACCCAGTGCCTGCATTCTAAGAGAAAAAAACTTCTGTCTGTGTATGTATTTGTGAGCTTCTCCTAGTAATGTGCCTTGATTTTTTCACTTCCTTGAAAAAAATGCAAGATATTCTGAGTGTGCTTTCAGGAGAACAGTCAGCTGGAGAGGTGGACAGGTGGTTGTTAATGGCAGTAGTGGGTTTGTTCCTTTGATTCAATTAAGCAGGAGCTAAGGGACCTTGTCTCAGTCATATGATAACATGTGAATCCTTGTTTTTAGTGGTGATCTGGGCCTGCTTCTGGAACTAAGGGTTTGAAGAGACCTCCAGCTACTTTAACCTCTAATTATTAATTGCTGCAGATGACTTAGCTTGGATAGCACAGGTGGTATGCTTTTGGCAAAAAAAAAAAAATCTTCAAACTGTAATCTGTAGAGATGCTTTGATTGGGATCTGAATTATGCAAGCCTCTGATGGGTGATAGACAGGAATGTCACCTCTACTGCTACTACCTTAAAAATAAAGAAAAAAAAAGTCCTTTTTCTGTCTGGTAGGGAATTCCCCTAGGTTTAGAAATCCCACTGAGAACCAAGAGGTTGCCAGAGGTTTCTAAGGAATGGTTCTTCCTATGAAAATCAGACTTTTTTTTTTTTTTTTTTCCCTTCCATTTAGAATTTAGAAGAAAACGTTTATTTAAAGACTTCACTCCCTTACTCCATGAAGAGTAGAGTTTAGCATGCTGTCTGCACTGCAAGTTTATTAAATGTAATCACTCAAGCTGCAGATAGTTAAAACATTGAAGGAATCAGGCTGGCAGCAAGCCTAGTCACTGTGCAAAACCAAGCCATACCACAGCAATATTAACCTTTACTGTCTGGAGCATTCTTAGTTTCTCTCTGGTGTGCTTATCTAAGCTTGCCAGCAGAATATGCAAGGTAAAGACTTAAAGGAGATGTGGTGTGGGGTTTTTTGTTAGTTTGTTTTTATGCATGTATTCCAATCTTTGCACCAAAGGCTTTCACGCAGAAATGAACTAGAATGAGTGTTAATCTGCTCAACAGAAGGGAAAGAGGTGGAATGTAAAGATTGTTGCTTGGGTTGTATTGTTCTCTTAATCCAGGAAGGAAATGGCAGTGTAAGTCACTTAGAGATAGTGTGGTGCTCCCTTTAACATGCCAGATCTCTGTTCACAACCTATTTACGGACCTCTCAAATCTGTCACAATGAAGTGAGACTTTCACAAGCTAACTCAGCCTCATTCTTTCCTCTCGCCTGTGGCTGTTTCTCTGTTGTTTACAGCATGATATGGTGTGTTTTGCTGATGTCATATGCTAAGTGTGTCTTGTCTGCCTGACCTGCTTCTTACTTCCTGCATTTGCCAGTGGCGTATGCATGAGGCTGTGGAGTAGGGGAGGGTCCGTGGGTGAAAACGTAACTGGAAATGTGATAGTTTGGAAGGCTTTTTTTCAGCGGAATTACACAGATTGTACATCAGCCAGCAGTAAACAGCCTTGGACTTTGGCCTTTCTTGTGGTGTGCCCTGGTTATCTTCTTGCTCTTGCTTCTTCTTTCCAAGAGTTACTGACATTTTTCCTCATGGCTTGCATGCAGTCGTGTAATGATTATGAATCCATATTCTTGTAGACAAAGGGTGGGTTCCTGAAGAGCTTCGGTACTGACCTATTGGTTGAACCACTAACTTGACAAAGACTCCTTTTCAGCCGTTTTAGTTTGTGCAAGATTGTAGTTTAAATGCTAGCCCAGTTCTTGCACCAGTAGTTAGAAATACATGAGGCTGGTGCATGAGACAGAGAAAGCGGAAAAAACACACCTTTTCTAGAAAACTTTTTATACAAATTCAAGATTGAACTTAAGCTTGTGGAGCTCAACCAGTCTCGACTGCTTTAGACAGGAGATTCGTATTAACTTACAGTGGCAGTGATAAAGAAATAAGATATCCAGGAGAAATAGAATCTGGTTAAGAGGAAAAATATTGTAAGCTTCAAGGAATCTTCAAAGCAACCACATTCCTTAAACGATGGGAAGCAGAAAATTGCAATGAATCTCAGTTTCATTAACTGGATCAAAGAGGGAGATAGATGTGGCCTGCATATCATAAATTCTGTCCGTTCGCTTATACAGGACTGCAGATGGAGGATGGAGAAAAAGAAAATCCTTTAACTAATCTTCATATAACTTAATAGGAAAGTCAGAGTAAATTGATTCTCACTCCCTGGGCTTAATTCTGGGCCTGTGATAATTTAGTTACTTAACTTGCCTTTATTGGAAGAGCTCACCTCAAAAAGGGCAAGTGCCAGTAGCTATTCTAGGTACAGTTTCATGTGAAATGAGGGTGTAAGCCCAGATGTATATGGGGCTCCTAAGAAAAACAAGCGGGAGGTCATGTTAAATTTGCTGTGAGTCTTGCCAGAGAAAGGCCCAGTTAGAGCACCATCACAGGGAGACCGTGACAAATGAGCAGGGCTTGGGCTCTGTGGTACTTCAGTAATAAGTTATCAAAATTAGATGGAGAAAGAAAGCTTTCTAATTTTAGTATCTCTCTTAGAGTGGAGATAAATTACATTTTGGAAGTGCCCATTTTTCCACTGACTGTAAGAGGGCCCAGACAACCCAGTCAAGTGTAGGTGTTTAAATACCTTTAGCCATAAAGGAAATAATCCCATGGAGATTTACATATTCAATTTTGTGTAACAATTTGATTAATTTTTAATACTGAACACCTTTAATCTCTGTAATTGGAAGACATTTTGGAACAAATTTGGTTCTGATAGACATTGATGCATCATTCATAATTTCCATGTAGACGATCCAGAATTCTTGCTATCTGAGAAAACAGTTGTGTTTCCTTTACACAAAGTGGTAGCTAAGACCCAGAGGCTCAAGTCAGGCGTTGACACATCTCTCTCTGATTGTAGAGTGAAGCAGTCACATTTTATACTCCACAGGCTGAAAATCTCTTTTGATTAGCCCATTAGTGCATGGCCAGAGTGACAGATTATTCACCTGTAGAGCTAAAGCTGTGGACTGCAGTGTTTTTGGAACGCAGGGGGAAGCCTGCAGTGCTCAGGTGGCTGTGCTGTAGGGCTAGTCTGTTTGCTAATGTGTTTGGCTGCATATGTAGGCACAGATCCAGTGAGGCTTATGTCAAAGACTTGCATTAGGGAAAAAAAAAAAAAGAGCTTTCTCTCTGCAGGTTCAGTTTCTGTTTTGGCAGAGACATTTAAACTTGTTCATGAAATAATTTATAATTATGAACAGAGCCCTGATACCAAGTGATCAGATATTTAACAGTGGTACTGCTGTTTACCACATGAGTTGATGAAAGTACTCCACATGGGAGAGGATACTAAAACCGTGGACTTTACAATATCGGGTTCAAGAAGCTGTTTGTCTAGTGATGGGAGATTCTGTTTTTGCCAAAATGATACATTTGCTATTGCCAAAATAGGGATGTCACACTCAGATGATTTGGCTATTGAAATCTACCAGCTGTTATCAGATGCCTTCTGGGTTTCAGATTTCTTTGTGGAGATGAATCTTCAGGTTTTGTCCTGTTGTTTATGTCAAAGGGAGTTTGACGTTTTCCTGACTGTCATTTTCTCATAAAAAGTCACCTCCAATACTTTTAAAGGGATTTACATTTTATGTCAATGCTTTGTGCTTGAAGGCCTGATTCTCCTTAGACTTCTGGTTGTATCACTCAGGGATAGTATCATTGAGCACGATAGTAGTTACATGTGTGCAAGCGAAAGAAACATTTGTCTGGCAGATACAGACCTCATTTGAATAAAGATCTGTAGCCTCATGGAAAACAAAGGTTGGGGTTTTTTTGCTATTATGCAGTTTCTGCAGACTGATACACTGGGGATAAAGCTGTGACAGCTCTGATCTCTGGTTTATCTCCTCATGTGTGGACCATTGAATCCTTTACATTTTTATAAAACCTGAATGTGAAGCATGTATTAATACATGATTCTGTGAATTCTCATAATAAAACAAATATTTTGGAAGACATAATATTGGGGGCGTTAGAATCTTTGAAGTCCCTTCCAACCTAAACCATTCTATCATTCACCTTTCATAAAGACTTTTTTCTTAGGAAATTTATGCAGGTTTGAGTTGACAGCTAATTGCAGAGCTTCCTTATAGTGTGTGAAAAATAGTTAGAGATTCACAGATTTCATTGGGTTGGGAGGGACACTAAGGGTCATCTTGACTAAGCCCTCTGCAGCAAGCAACCTGCAGCTAGATCAGGCTGCCCAGGGTCACATTGAATCTGATCTTGAGTGTCTCCAGGAATGGGGCCTCAACAACATTTCTGGGCAACCTGTTAAAGTATTTCACCTTTCTCATTGTAAAGAATTTCTTTCTTCCTTATGCCCAGCCTAAATCTATCCTGCTCCAGTCCCTTCAATACTGAAATGCAGCTATAATGTCTCCTCAGAGCCTTCTCTTCTCCAGGCTGAATATTTATTAGAGAAGTGATTGCTGATACCAGTTTTCCAGTACACAAAGGTTGTCCCTATTTGCAGCAGGAATAAAATGCAAAAACATCTACTCTTATGCTAAATAAACTTTTAATCTAATTTGTAAATTATCTAAATTATTTGATACTCATACTCCATAACTGAAATATGAAGTAGTATAGAGATGCCACTTGCATCTTTATCCTAGTCTATACTTGCAGTTTTTTATTTCAGATTTTACAAAAACTGATAGAGCAAAAAGTTCACCTGGATAGCCAGACTGGAATGCATTTCAGGAACCACATCTCTTGCTCTTGCCACAGTATTTATTGACAAGTTCTGTGATACTCTGGTTGTTGAGACATGTAGTTAGGAGTGCTTTCTAGGTGTAAGACACTAACACAATTCATTCAGATCAGAACCTCATGTCCAGAAGGTACCAAAGTAAAGTGACTTTGAGTTGATTGTAGCAACTCTGACAGCAGACTCTTACATTGAATTTAGGATAGATTTCTGCAGCTAGGTGTTTAACTAATTAAATTCAGAGCAATTTGGCACAGTAGCTAAAAATATGGGAACCCTCAAGACTGCAGTGCTGTGGAAAACTGATGTCAGCTAAAGCTGACATTAAGAAAATTAGAGTGATGGAGAATTTTTAAGCAGAAAGGTCAAATCAATGCAATATTGAATGCATAAAGAAGAGTAAAATTAAAGCAAGGATATGAGAAGTGATAAGAGGTTTCTGTAAACATGAGTTTGCTGAGTGGATCTTCCACCAGTGCTATTTTTTTGTGAAGAGCTATTAGTTTGATGGAGGAAATGTTTGTGTGCTGAGAAGGTTACAGAATAAATGCTTCAAAAAGTGAAGTGAGAGCAGAGAGTGGTTGTGATTATTCATAACACAAAGTGTGGAATAGCAGTTTGGGGATTGCATTAATAGAGTTGTTGAAGGCTTCATGCAGTTTGTCCATTTCCTAGGGAAAGATCTGGCTTGTTTGAAACAATCATTACAATTGAAAGTATTGGAAAGGCAGCCTGCATAGTTGTTGTGCTTGGGATGGACAGCAGATCAGGGAAAAGTATCACAGGCAAAGTGGAATTGTGCAAAGACTTTTTTGCATCTGATGGTCCTGATTCTGAAAGCTGGGGTGCACCATGTTCTACAAAGAGTTTTTCAGGGACCGCACAAACTCAGATCTTCAAAGGTCTTTAAGGGCATATGTTTGAAGTGGCTAAGTGTCTCCAGTTTGCCATTGCTTTGCTGTTCAGGGACCTAAACGGAAGCTGTTTTTTTTTTTTTTTTTGTTTTTCAGTGAGAACTGAGCAGGTATCATAACTTGAGCATACTGAGCTTTTAGAAAACGGGACCAGAAACAGCTGGGGAGTTATGTACTGGTGGGGTATATTACACAGGGGGAATATTTCAGCCCCCACAAGTGCATGTAATCATCCTGATGAAATTCAAGTCTCTCTTATTATCTGAGACAGTAAGATGCTAGCATTTCCCCCAGGGTAATAAAAAGCTGGAACCCTTCAATGAGGATAATGTTACATGCAGGATGCACTGGCGAGGCTGTAAGTGGGAGGTGAACTAAGTGGAGGGAAATGCAGGCCAGTTCCACATCAGTGTGTGTCCCATGCACCTTTCCTTCTAACAACTGCCCCTGCTGGAAAGCACACATGACCTTGGCTGCCAAGTGTCCTGTTTGGGAGAGGAAGGTCAAGCCAGTTTGTCAGGAACATGACCATTGTGTGATTGCCTCAATTACTGTTACTGAGCCCCTGTGCGCAGGATGAATGAGACAAGAGTAACCCTGTTGTTATAGATCCTGTGTTTATTGGCTGTTGAAATACAGCTTTGGGGCCATGAATCAGCTTTCTGAAACAGATGAGTAGAAAAAAGCTCTCTCTCAAATGAGTTATAGGAAGGCTGAGTAAGGTAGGAATAGATCCTAGGGCTCCTCTAATATCGTACCTGGTGTGCTAAACTGCATGCAACACCAAACTGTGTGGTGGTATCGACACACCAGAGGGGGCTAGAGAGGTGGGCCCAGGTGAACCTCATTAAGTTTAACAAGAGCGAGTGCAGGGTCCTGCACCTGGGATGGAACAATCCTCACTGTCGGTACAAGCTGGGGAATGAGGTGTTAGAGAGCAGCCCTGTGGGAAGCGACTTCGGGGTGCTGGTGGACAAGAAGCTGGACATGAGCAGACAGTGTGAGCTTGCAGCCCAGAAGGCAAATCATATCCTGGGCTGCATCAAAAGTGTGGCCAGCAGAGCCGGAGAAGGGATTGTGCCACTTTGCACTGCTCTGCTCAGACCTCACCTGGAGTACCACGTCCAATTTTGGAGGCCTCATTATAGGAAGGTGTGTTGGTTTGAGCAAATTATGGACTTGATGGAGCGGGTCCAGAGGAGGCCACCGTCAGAAGGTAGGAGCAGCTTTGCTATGAGGACAGGCTGAGGGAGCTGGGGGTGTTCAGCCTGGAGAGGAGGAGGCTCTGGGGGGTCCTAATAGCAGCCTGCCATTGCCTGAAGGGGGCCTACAGGAAGGACTGGGAGAAGCTGTTTACAAAGGCCTGCAGTGACAGGATGAGGGGCAATGGGTGCAAGCTTCAGAAGAGCAGATTTAGATTGGATGTGAGGAACAAGTTCTTCACTAGGAGGGTGGTGCAGCACTGGAGCAGGTTGCCCAGAGAGATGGTTGAGACATTCAAGGTGAGGCTTGATGGGGCTCTGGGTGACCTGGGCTTGTGGGGATGTCTCTGCTGACTGCAGGGGCCTGGACTGGATGATCTCTGGAGGTCCCTTCCAGCCCTGACCGTTCTGTGATTCTAACCTATACTGCCTCGCTGTTAATGTTGTGTAGTAGCGGCAAGGTTGTGGTTTTTGTTTTTTTTTATTTGTTGGTCAGGTTTTGGTTGGTTTTTTTTTAATTTTTGTTTGGGGGTTGGTCTTGTTTTGTTTTGTTTTGTTTTGTTTTTCAAAAGCTCAGTTTTCAGCTAATACTCACTATGGTCATTTGCAAGACCAGTTAATCAAATTAAAATAAATAATATTTATTTCCTACCATTTTCCTCATTGATTGGGGTGTGTATTCTATTGCTTATCAAGTGGGTGGTTTTTTTTTTTCGGTGTCAGCTGTTTTTATTTTACCATTTTGGTGATGCAGACCATGGGATGTTTCCGTTCCCAGTGCTGTGATTGCAAGCCTGGATAGCCTCCAGTGCAAGCTATTGTTCTTTCTTTCTTTGAGTTGCAAGTGACAAGTGAGCTCTAATTTTTAAATTTATTTATTAGAAACTCTAAACAGCAATCTTCCCATTTTCAATCAGGGTCACCATTCATCCAGAGCTAGATCTCTATAATTACCCTCAGGCTAAACTTAGCATTTTCGCTTCTGTTTCCTACTTCCTGTCATAATGGGAATTGTTCAGACCAGCTAGGATTGGAAAGATGTTTCAACAGATATACACAAAATCAAGCACCATCAGTGAGTGGATTTACTATTATGGATAATTAGGAATCACTTCCCTGATTGATGCTTAGGTTCTTTTTACAGATGCACAGTTTGCGCTGGGTTGGAAGAGACACTCAAAGGTCATCTTCCCAGCCTCCCTGCAGTGAGCAGGGACACCTTCATCTAGATCAGACTGCCCAGGGCCATGTCAAGTCTGGTCTCAAATGTCTCCAGGGACAGTGCCTCAACCACATCCCTGGGCAACCTGTTCCAGTGTTTCACCACCCTCATTGTGAAGAACGTCCCCTTGATGTCCAGCCTAAGTCTACCATGCTGCGGTTTAAAACCATTGGCCCTCATCCTGTGTTGACAGACCCTTCTAAACAGTCCTTCTCCAGCCTTCCTCTAGGTCCCTACTGAGGTACATGCATAACCTATCATCACTATGGTACTTCTGTGGTTCCATGTCAGTCATATGGTTTGTTCCCAAACTGCTCGGCCTGAACACTTTACTTTCCTCTTTACAAAGAGGCTGAATTAATTATCCAAGGTCAGAGGCTGAGTTTATGGAGCCAAGTAGTATATCTGCATCCCCTGAATTCCATTTATGTGCTGTGATGACTAACATTTCTTACTCATTTATTCTTGATCCTGTGAAAGAGGTGACAGAGTCACCAAAGTGCTTTTCATTAGCAACCCAAACTAGAAGAGGAATATTCACTCTTATTAGGGGTTACAACCTGGTCACAGCTAGGCCAGAGGATGAAGCATTGATTACATTTTAAGCTAGATTTTTGCATATCATCAGAGCTCATCTTCAAAAGCAGGAAGTGTGGGATGCTTTAACTGAAGGCAACAGGGCCTTTGTCATGTCAACTTCTTGAAAACTTTGTTGTCACTAGTTTGAGGTCACTGCCATTTGGTGCTTGTTGCTCTTCTGTCATCTTTGTTGCGTGGCAAACACAAAAGTAAAATTAAAGCACACTGCCTTAAAAATAAATTGAGAGCTGTAGATCAGAAGCCAGTTTGCTGCTAAGCCTAAACAGCAGGCACTCCAAACGTCTCACCCAGAAGAGGGCAGTGGCAATACACCACTCATCTCAGACTGCTCCTACAAAAATGCAGCAGGGCTTCTTCCCTCAAGATGGTAGCCCTTGTGGAAGACCTCTCAGAAATGCCAAGCGTTGGTATGGATTTTATAACAGAGTGTATTGATAGGAGATTTGAGGCACTTAGTGCCAGGGTTTAGTTAATTAGAAGGTGTTAGATGAGAGGTTGGACTTGATGGTCTCAGAGGTCTTTTTCAACCTGTTTGATTCTGTGATTCGGGGTAGGTGTCTTGGGACCGAAAGCTGAGAGCCAATCAGCATCCCACTAATCCATATGAAACTCAGATCCTACTCTATGGAGCCCAATGTTACACATGTTTTGGGCAGTAACATGAGAGTCCAAATAGAAAAAGGATTCACTATTGATATAATCTAATTAGAGTCAGGTGAAATAGTGCCTTTTTCCTTCAATCTCATTATTAGGCCATTCTCTCTGGAAAAAAAATTATATATATATATATATAAATAGTAGTCTGTTGCTTTACTTCAGTAATGTTTTGAACTCCTTTCTTTGTTTCCTTTCAATGACTAATGACATGGGTCATATTTTACTGAAAGAAATGCTGGCATAAAGAGGTTTTACATGTCTTTCCATGAACCTGAGCTAGACTGTGTAGTCCTGCTCTCTCATGGGGGTTCGACTTGATGATCTCTTTGGGTCCTTTCCAACCCCTGACATCCTGTGATCCTGTGAATATATTTTGAATGGATGTTCCAGATAGAAATGCTGAAATGGCAATCTTGAAATATTCTCATGCTTCACAAGCATCAAACTGGAAAAAGAAACAAGAGAGTAGAACCATGAACATTCAGGTAATCATGGTAATGGTGTGAGTGACAGTGAACAGCACCAGCAACAGAATATGCTCAATACTCATTCTCTTCAGATGTTATAGAAGTAATCCTGTCAAGCTCATTGTACACATTTTGGATACAAACACTTTATTATCACTTATCTTGCAATTGCATCCATTTGAAGCATCCCATTTACTGCAAGGTAGTTCTTTAATCATAGAATGGTTTAGGTTGTAAGGGACCTCAAAGATCATCTAGTTCCAACCCTCCACCATAGGCAGGGACACCTCCCACTAGAGCATTATTATGTAAAAATATAATCTCACCTATATAAGCATTTGAGATGCTCTCTTTTAGTGGCTTTGCTCTGTAGAGCCTCTTTTTGGAGTACTTCATGTGACTGGAAGGTAATTTACCAAATGACTGAGCTGGAAATATTTTCCATCATGTGCTCAGGGCATATTTGGGCTTGTGTAAAGGAGGGGAGTGCAGCTAAAGGAGTGCAGTGTGGACCACAGGCATAGTGCATCTCTTTATGATGTTGTAGGCTGCTCACCTTGATTTGTATTATTTGCAGCTCTTTGTAGGAAGAATTAACTGTGAATTTTTGGAGCATTCTTGTTTTTCTTATTGGTGACAAATAGAACAAATTGCTTGGAAATAATCTTCAGTAAACTGGATTTCGAACTAAAGGAACAAGTATAAATTTAGTTTAATTAAAGGCACTAAAATCAGACAGGAAGGGAGATTATCTAGTAAAAACTCTTAATCTGCTGGTCAATAACTCTGTTGCTAACAGCAAGCCCTACTAACAGATGCAACAGAATTTGCAATGTTTTTGTTTGCTCTCTCAACTTTGTTGTGTATGCAACTGTTTTTTCCTCCTTTTTTTTTTTTTTTTGCTTTATCTCATTAAGAAATATTCACAAAAACAAAAGATGGCTCCATCTACTGCTGGTTGTGCTGTCATAATTTGAAACTGTTGGGTTTTTTTAGTGTTTTCACCAGTTTTTAGTGGCTAGTAAGAGTCTCAATTTATTTTCTGTGCCTGAGTCCCATGACAGACCCCAAAGGTAACAGATTTCAGGTCACCTTCTCACGTATCCTAATTCAGAAGTGATTAAAAATTCTATGTTAGTGCTCCTTTCCTTCACCCAAATTTTCCTTTGGTGGAATATCTCCCATGTCATGAATATCTTCAGTTTGCTGTGTTGTACATGCAGAGCTCTCTCACAGCTCTCGACCTGCAATTACAGCTCTCCCTTATAAATATTTAAATGGCAGTTCAGCTTTCAGACAGAGTACACCAGTGACAAGGATCAAGCTTTCTGACCTTTTGTTAATTTGCTCACTGAAATAGGACTCCTTTGGTCTAATTTTTTGTACTTAAGTGAAGAAATTTGCATGTACAGAGGGTGTTGGCATTTCTCATCTTTGTTGCTAGTTTGACTTTGGTATATTTATTCTGATAGATCTTAAAGAAACAAAAAAACTCACTAGAAAGTTTTATCAGTTCTGCATGAGAATATGGAAGATGGGATTTGAGTAAGAAAACATTCAGGTTCTATATCGAGAAATTACAAGAATTTTCTCTCGTGATGGAGACAAAATTCAGCAAACGAAGCAAAAGTGGAAATGTGTCTAGACCAAGAGGAAAGTTTGCCACTCCAAACTGATTTGATATTTCATTGCCTTTTGCATAAGGCTGTTTGGTGTTTCATAGCCCTTCTGGAGAGATCAGTTCCTGCTTAGCACATCAGAAAACTAAAAAGTGATTTGCAGGAACAATTATTGCTTACTTACAGGTGGAAAAGGGCAAATTGTTGTGTTTGGGATGGCAGAGATTTTGCCCTAATCAAGAAAACAGTCTGATGAGAGCCTGGCAACAAGTTCTGGTAATCACAGAGATTTGGAGGGATAGGTTAAAAAGTCAGTGTGTGTATAATGTAAAGTAGAAAGAAATGTCAAAAATAGCTCCCAAATAGTAGAATTTAATGATCAGGAGAATATGGCCGTGCTGTCTGCAATATTACAGTAAGGAAAGAACATAAATTAGCTTTTATCTCTCTCTGAAAGAGAAAAAAAGATTAAGTTAGTAGAGCTAGTTAAAGATAGAAGGGCAGAAGCTATTCCTAGTCATTCCGGTCTCTTTCAATGAATGTCACTGAAGAACCATTACATTTACCTTAGGTCCAGTTAAAAAATGTCACTTAGAAGTTAATTTTCTTAGGAGCCTCTCATGATTCTGATCACATGCCCACCAAATAAGAAGGATTCTTATAATATGGTTAATGAAGAATATTTTTATTCTTTCTTGAAATAATCCTTTTGCACCAATGGTACTATTAAGCTGTTCTACTAAAATGACAGTGCCAAGCCATTAAAATTTATATTCCACTATTGTTAATTATAGTATTAGATATTGAACAATTCTGTGTTGACACAGTAGTCTTTGGATCCAGTATATATTTCTGGCTAGGAGAATGCTTATGGTTTCATACATTCCTGGACTGAACATTTAGTGAACACCTCTACTGATGGCTCTTTCAGAGACAGTGCTTTGTCTTGAAGAGAAGGCTGATGTTTGCTCCTTACCTCTATGGAGAAAGCCCTTGGAATCCTAATAGATGCAAGTTATCCCTGGGCCAGCAATGTGCCCTTGTGGCCAAGAGGGCCAATGGCATTCTGGAATGCATCAAGAGAAGTGTCCAGCAGGTCTAGGGAGGTTCTCTCCCTCTACTCTGCTTCGGTGAGACCACACCTGGAATACTGTGTCCAGATTTGGGCTCCCCAGTTCAAGAGAGACAGGGACCTGCTGGAGAGAGTCCAATGGAGAGCTATGAGAATGACTGGGGAACTGCAACATCTCCTCTACAAATTGAGACTGAAAGACCTGGGGATGTTCAGTCTTGAGAAGACTGAGAGGGGGTCTTATCAACATCTATAAATATCTGAGGGGTAGGTGTCTAGGTGAAGGTGCCAGGCTCTTTTTGGTGGTGCCCAGTGACAGCACAAGGAACAATGGGTATAAGCTGAAACACAGGACACACCTCAGCATGAGGACACACTTCTTCATGGTGATGGTGGCAGAGCAATGAAACAGGCTGCCCAGCGAGGTTGTGAAGTATCCTTCTAAGGAGACTTTGAATGTCTGCCTAGATGTGTTCTTGTGTAGGCTGCCCAAGGTGATCCTGCTTTGGCAAGGAGACTGGAGGTCTCTTCCAACCCCTAAAATTCTGTGATTCAAGGGAAGTTTGTTTTGTGAGTGTTAGCAGAGAGACATTTCTTTTAAAAATAAATCAGATTTGAGAAGTATGAGCAGTGGTTTTGTTTGAGTCAGAATACTCTCCTTTTTATCTGAAACAGCAATTTGCTAAAAAAAAAAAAAATAGTTGTGTAGATTTGGAAATATGAGGGTCTGCTAAAAATGAGATTAAATTTGGGCTTTCCTAGTCAAAGGATTGAGGTCAGGATTTATATACAGCAGCGTGATTTTCAGAGTGCATCTGGAATAGGTTTGAAATACCAAAAAACATTAAGAATAACAAATATTCTGTAAGCCAATATATTTTGGACACTTTAAGTGTCTACGTCTTTGTGCCTGAAACAGACAAAAGCATATACAATATCAAATCAAGCTGAATTTCAAGGAATGTTCAGCATTATATTGAACAGAATATGTTGGGATATTTTTGACCTGAGATCAAACATTAACTACTCCTTAGAACTAGAATTGTGTTTTACTGCAAACTATGTAAAGGGAAAGTATTTATTTTCATTCATTAATGAAAATCTTTTAAAATATATATTGGCACTTCAGTGATTTTAATAACATAAAGAGAAATAAAATCTCCAATACAAATATGTGTATCTTCCTTTATAGAATATACTACTAAGTGAGGTGAAGGACTCTGAATGGCTTCCCCATGTTCACAGTGCGAAATGGTTAAAAAGGGCAGCTTTCAAAGCAAGCAGCATATTCATTTTGTGGCTAAAATCCCTTAATTTGAAAGCACTTAGCTCTGGAAAGAACCACAAATTATTTATGATAATAATAATAAAGTATGATGTTGGAAAATTCCAATTATTGCTTTGCAAATGAAATGATCCATTCAGAAAAATGTAAGCAGCTGCATAGCCTGAAAAGTCTTAACTGTAAAATGTATGCAGAAATACAGGATGGACTTTCTGCAGCCATTGAAGCAAATTGGCGAAAATAAACTTCTGTGGGGGAAAAAAAATCACAGTTGTGTACATGGACATAGCTCTTCCAGTGAGAAATGGAGAGGCTTCTATAAGTCTTTAATATATATGAGTAAAAAGAGATGGTATGTCTAAACAGTTTGCATTACTTTTCTTTGCCAGACAGCTCCTGCTGATTGATTCAGGTGTGGATTTGTGTGAATGAATTTGAACTTGGAGACATCCTAAAAATAGTTTTGCTGACCTAATTGCACTGCTCCGATCAGGTTACCTTAATCAGCTAAGCTTCTTAGAATACATCACCTATTTCCAGTTGACACTCCTTGTCTCAGTATTGATTCGTGTTTTCCTGTGTCAGGACAGGATGTCCAAGTGTGTGATAGAAGTGTGAAAATCCCAGTGTATGGATCAAGGTCCTGCCATCTGAACTTAGCCTTGTGAGTGACTGCAAAACTGTGACAGATTTCAAGAGTCTTCAAATTGACATGAAACTAAACAAACATTCTCTAACTAATTGGATTTTCAGGAACTGCAAGATCAAAAATTTATCAGTTGTAGTTTTGTGAAACTGGAAAATGTTGTCTTTCTATCTATTTGTTTATTATGGATACTTAAAAGGAAAGAATGCTTGCAGCTCTTGGAGCAGAGGTTAAGGCCAGCCACAATACTGTGTGAACTCTTGTGCTGGCTTTGTTGTTTTGCAAGTTGCTCTTTGTTTCTTATTTTATATGCAGCCATAAATGAATGGACATAGCTCTAAAGATGATTAAAGAAGGGTCTTCATTAAGAATTGTAATTAAACTTACGGAAGAAATTACAATAGAATTGAAAATTCAAAATGAGCCTGTGTGATGTAAAGGCTAATGGTGTTAAGGCAATAATCTCTATGAAATAATTGATTCTGTAGCCATTAGTCTTCTCTAATGAGATTAAGGACAAGGTGACATGATCTTACCAATTAATTTGTTTTATGATTTCAAAATATGAAATAACAGTGCAAAACTGGGGGTTGTTATATATACTAGGAGGCTCTTAAATAGCAGGACAAATACCATCAAAGTATTTCGTTATTGCCAGTTGTAGTAAGGATGGAAGATCCTATTTGACTTTTAGGCTTGAAGATGAAAACAGTCATAATTTTTCAAGGGACTAAAAGGTTTCTTCCTTTCTCAAACAGCAGTTTTCATAATTTCTTAATGCTTGCTTCATAGAAGGTACTACTATTTAAAACCTTTTTGGTGTTGAAGAAAGCATCTTACTTCTTCTCCATTCTCTTCCTTGTTTATGGATATACAATTTATACAATTGCTTTACCACAACACAGATAATTAATTTGTTCTCTGTGATATTTCTAACATAAAGAATTAAGAGGCATTCTCACAGTGCTGTTAGTCCAGGGTTTGCCCTATTGTTACCTATTGAGACTTAATAGGATGGTAATAATTTATAATAAATTAATCATAGACAATAAAATATACTGGTCTGCTTGGCATGCGTATTAAATATATTTTTCTCTGCACACATGCATGCACCCACACACTGCAGATCTGTGTACTTATTATACGTTGTAATACTACTGATTATTTCATTGATACCGAATATTTCTCTGATAGAGAAGAAAAGGGCCATGCATTAAAAGCAGAGGCAGGTCAGGGTAACCCTTCCGGTTTAAAAGGAAAGATGGAAATGTTTTGTGAAGGACTTATTGAAGTGTCTTACAGATAGATTGTACAGTCCTGCTCTGGCAGGGGATTGTACTCAATGATCTCTTTGGGTCCCTTCCAACCCCTAACATCCTCTGATCCTGTGAACATTTAAGAACTGCTTCAGCAGACTGGTAACTTTATGATTGTTGACACTTTGCCTTCTGTGCTGAGCATTATTGTCTCGTGTAACTTGGCTACTGATTCTTCATTCACAATACATTTGTCGTTTGCAATAGAAGATCAAAGTTGATTGCTAAATGGTTTTTAATATATAGCTAGGGATTTTAAGATATATGACATGATGAGAGCATCATTTCTAAAACAGTGTTCACACCCTGTCAAGTCAGTAATATTGATGCAATTCGATTTTGTAGCTCCATTGTTTTATCTTCACAGTTGGTAAAGCATTTATACCTCACCAGTCAGAAAAGGTTCAGCTGTGATAAAATACATTGGCTGTTGTAATCTGCATGAAATATTGCTTAAGGCCCTATCCAATGTGACCAAAACAGTTTTTGGTTCTCAAACATTGACTTTTTGCCTCTTACTCCTTTCTGGAGATTAATCACCCTGAAATATTACAGCTTTGGAACTATTTCTTGTGATAAAGTCTACTTTTGATTAATAGACAATAGTGAGCCATATGTATTTAATATATTTTAGATTATATTATGAGTAAGTATTATCAAAAGTTTTTTTCATAGGGATGGGATGAGAAAGAAGATTAAATTAGTTAAGGTTTCTAAAATATATGCAGAAAGGTCAGTTACAAAAGCAACACCCGAGAAAGATAAAATGAAAGATAAATGAAGGTAACAAAGGAAATGTTGGAAGGCAATATCCCTAAGGAAATGTTTGTCAGATAGTCCAGTCAACTGAACACAAGGAGAAGTCACTTCTTACCTGAATTTATAGCATTAGTGTAGATATTAGATCTGTAGACTTGTGAAACTCCTGTTGGCTTCTTCTTTATACTCAGCCTTTTGCAAAGAGGAAAATTTCAGAGGAAAGGCAACAGCTCTGCTTGAAAAGCTGATTGCAAATCCTGTGTTTGAAAACCAGGCCTTGAAAACTTCAGAAATTACTCTGTCCCAGGGTGCCTGCAGCTCTGAGCTTGCATTTTCACAGCCAGTGCCCATAAAGCATCCTACTGTCCATAGTCACAATCCCTGCAGCAAATGTCACTGGCACAGGTGTAAATGTGCTTCACTGAATTTGGTTATCTTTTTAAGAACTAGAGCTATTTCTCCAGCCCAAACTTGGATAAGTTTTGGGAAGCCACCTTATGCAATACGAGTTTATCTTCCCCTAACAAAAGGCTCTGTTACTATGAAACAGAGTTCTTTAGTAGTCACCTCGCACCTTAAGGAGTCCTTCAGATAAAACAGGTTCCACTGAAGATTGAATTACGATCCTATTCATCTGACACAAAGCAACCACCAGTTCTTCTCAGGAAAGTGATGAATAAATAAAAGATCCTGTGCTTCCAGGCCTAAGCCTAACAGAAATGTAAGGATGCCTTCTTACAGTGAGATTTCCCATGTCCTACAAGTACGGCCATGGTGTTGTCATCAGAATTAGGTTGATGCTGATGAAGACATCAAACATTATGTAAGTAAAGGCACTTAAAAATAGGTTGAAACGTGGGGGTATGAGTGGAAGTATCTATCATTAACTCTGAACAATCTGTTAGACAATAACCTCTGATATTTAGCTTAAGCATACAGGATGCAATTCATATGCTTTGCCATTAGATGTGTGGAGGGGCACTATCCAAGGTTATTTTTAGAACTCCAGTTCAGTGACAAAGATGAATTTTAAGGCTTTGCTAGAACATATTCATGCTTATCATCTGCTGAGGCCAATAAGTGTCAGCTCTTCTCTGTTGTTCTATTATGGGCTTTAGCATGAATTCACACTGCAGAGTGTTGTGCTGCATACACCTAACAAGAGTGATGTCTCTGCTAGTTTCCCGGTTTAGCAGGTGATGTAAGATTAATAAGAAAGAAAAAGGGGGTGGGGGGAAGTCACTGATCAAGACTGATGGGGATGATAGTAACCTTGGTGTGTCGCCTGCCTTAGTATAACTTTGCTTTCGTAGGCATCTGTGAATTTTAAGGACAGTTGGATACCTTTGACAGATCTCATAGGGAAGCTTTTCTTGGGCACAAGGAGGAGGCACAGAGGTGCTAATGTGAAAATATAGCTTTTGAAGGATGAAAGGTGGAAATGGTGGCTGAGGAGAGGTTAGAACTGATAATGTTGTGGATCTTGTCTGGTCTACGTTCTGTCAAAAAATAAGTGCTGTTGATTTTGCCAGTATTAGTGTGTCAGCATCAGTTGGCTTCAGTGACTTTGGATTGTGCTTGTTGTCATAACTGATGGTCTCTATCGAGTCATTTTGCAAATGGTTTTTGATTGTTGGCCAGAACACAAATTGCTAAGCAAAGGGTTAAGTAGTTTAGAACTATCCTAAATTCAGGCTCTTTTAAGATTCCTTAGAAATGTGTGCATTTCAAATTCTGATTACATGAAAATGGAGCATATTGGAGGTGGTCGATCCCAAACCTTCTTTAACAAGGAATTTGAGTATGTTGATGTTGCTGACTCGATCCACACACACACAAAAAAGAGTGAAATGCTAAAAAATAATGTTCCCTCTTAAGCTATGGAGCACCATGAGCTGTGTGGGTGAGCTGACAAAGAACCACCAGGATTTCTAAGGGTACTTTGTGTTAAGCTTTGTTGGAACATTGTTAGCATAAAGAGACATTCTGACAAACTTCCAGACCCTAGAGCTAAATTTTAGTCAGAATTTTTTTCTGCTTAGCTCTGTGCCCCTGCATCTTACAGAGAAAATATTGGAACTGATTTTTTTTTTCACTTACCTTCTGAAATTGATTTCCCGTTGGGGACCAGTGACCACATGTTTAAAGTCTTAATTTGGAAGTTGGTTAGATTTCAGTCTTGTTGCTTGCCCTGACAGAATGTTTATTCAGCAGGGTTGAATGTTTTGGTTTAGATTGACTTCTGTTGTATATTTAACTTGTATATTCTTGTGTGTGTGTATATATATTTGTGTGTGTATATATATATATATAAACTGGTATATTCTGATGTATATTTAACTATTGTTTTCAAGCAGCTTTTGGGGACACATGCAGTGAAAAACCTGATAATAAAAGATGCTGTGTTGTAGAAAGAGCAAGGGCTAGTCAGCTAGTGCAAATGCAGCTTTGACAGATTGGTCACTTGACTTGTTTTGTTTTTCTTCTCCACAGTTTGGAAATGATCCATCATGTCTGCAGCCTGCAACATCACAGAAAATATTTGATCAGACCCAGTTGTTAGAAGAAACCCAGATTTCCACGGCTGATGTCACCACCTTAAATCAACAGCATTATTATTGGCAGTTTTTAGTAAGTCCTGGTTTTTTTTTTACCATTCTAAGGCAGCTGGTGAATTTGAAGAGGAATCCAGTTTTGCAGTCCATGCTGCATCTTTCTGGTTGGTTGGGTTCTTTTGTTTACATGTGCACTCACATCAGAGTACTAGGTAGGGTTTCTTGGGGGAGAGGGCATGGATTTGGGAACAGAAGGGTTTTAGTTCCACAGCAAAAAAAATTGTGTTTATTTCTTAGACTCTTGTAGAATGGCAATAGCATTTCAGTGATACACATATGTACCTAGGACGTAGTTTAAGCAGAACCAATATTATATCTGTATTTAAAATCAAGAGGCACTCCAGTAACCACACCCACGTGTTGGTGTATTTGCTACTAACAGCATATGCTTTCATTTTAAAAATGAGTTCTTGTGCCAGCCTAAGGGCATGTATGTCCTGTGTTAACAATATGTGCGTCCTCTGAGTCCTTTAGACCCTTCAGGACTGGCAGGTGTTAGGAAAAATAAGATACTGTGATTTACTTTCCAGTGATAATGAGTTCTAAGGAATATATATTGGTCACTTACTTGATCCACGCCTCTTGGATCAACTTATACGTTGTGTATCAACCTTTGATCTTCAAAGCACTATTTAACCAATAACTAGCAGAGTAACCTAAAGAGAATTTATTAAATGATACCATTTTTCAACCTAATGTTCTCACTATTCTTGTATTGATTTGAACTGAAAGTAAAGGCTTAAAGCTTTGCTTTAGAGCCTGATATTTGAAGCTTGAGGTTCTAAATTTGGTGCTGAATTTATCCATTTGAAGGATATGAGTTTGATTGCATCAGAAGTAATTATATTTAATATGACAAGAGAAAAGTGCATAAATGTGATATTTTGAAGGGCTGCTAATGCCTTCTTTGCATCTCTGCTTCTGGAAAGAATAATTACATAGCTGGGATGTGAACTGAATATTAAGGTCTGGTGAAAGACATTTCTGGTAAAAAGAGTCAAGTTCATCTTTCAATGTTGTGTGCAGAAATTCCTTCAACAGAAGAGAAGGCATTTGAGAAGTTAGGTAGTTCTTTGTAGACCCAGAGCTGATATCCCTGCAAAACACTAACTTGGGGCAAAAAACAGGATGCTACTAAACTCAGGAGGAATTTTCTTGTTAATTTCATCCAGGCAAATAATTTATATTTTCAAGAAGCATAAAGGTGTGTTGCAAAACAAGCCTTGGGGTCTGAGATTGAAAAAAGAATTGATGAATATTGACAGCAGTTTGTTTCAGTCCAGTGCAGGCTGCATGTTTGCATCCATTGCTCAGTTTATCAGGGTTTCAGGAGGAGACAAGATGTCTAAATGATTGCTAGGCAGTAGCAGCCTTCTAGATAAAGGTAAACTTTGGACACCCAGACCAGCCTCTCCTCAAACCACTCCTGTTTACATAGTGTTACAGTGTGGATATTGAGAGGTAGATACTCTCATGCCAGGGTTAAGAATTCCTAACAAAATGTTAAATAATTTTTCTTTCATATTGTACCTACAGTACTTTGGGGCTAAATTTTATATTATTGTTCACTCCTTTTGTGAATTAGTGCTGCAGCTGTGTCAGTAGCAAATACTTTTAATCAGTTCCACTGACAATCAGAAGAAATAAGTGCAGTTTTTCATTCTGCTACAGTGTATTTCAGCAGTGTATGTTAGTAAACAGGGACCAAATTTTTATCTGCAGATGAATGTTCCCTTCGCCTTCTGTCATTAGCTTTCTGGGTACATAAATATAACAGACTTGCAGCAGTTACCTGTTAGTTACCAGGCAACAGCAGCATTTGACACTGGCTGCAGCTGCAGTGAATGACGTGCAGCTCCCTGATTGTAAATTAAAGTGCTCTGAATTTTGAACTGAGGTTGATAAAAAGGACATTAGTACAAGCATAATGCCACCTTCAACGTCGTAGCAACGTGTCAGCAGAGTTTCTATAACAGCAGCATTTTGCTGAGATATAACCCTTTACCACACGTTCATGATGGAAAAACTATTATTGCCTTAGTCTTTTGTGATATGTAGTTTTGTCTAAAACAAACACTGTCCTCCATTTAAGCCTTTTTTAAATTTTGCCACTATGCAAAGCTGGAATTTCATTCTTCCCAAGCATTCACTTGTATTTGTTGTTTGCTGTGGTCAGAGCACTAGGTGTTTGCAATAACACACAAGAACTGGGCTGAAAGAAAAAAAAAATATTTTAATTTATATGTATTTTGAGTATTGCTTCCTGTTCACAGGTGTTTTGCAGTCTCTAAATAGTGACAGAGCAGTGAGACTGGATATTAGTATAATCAATATAGAAACATTTCTGATGATAGTGAATGACATTTAGTCTAGGTAGGTGGCTCTGCAAAAGGAACTCTAAGGTTACCTCTCTTTCTTGTGTCCTCTACTTGGGTGAGAATTTGGACAATGAAATAAACAATATCCATGGCCAAAACCAATATCTAGATTTTGATAAATTCTGAAATATATTGAATCAGAATGTGTTTGCATTTTTATCATTTGGTGGCTCTTTTGAGCCTTTTCACACTTACAGAACTGAGTGCAAATGAGCTATTTTAATAGTTTAATTTCACTTTTACATACCATCAGCAGTTTTCTCCACCATATCAATGGATTGACTTACATAACCTTGCATTTCTAATGATAGTTCCTCAATTAACTGTTGCTTGTGCATATAGAATTTTATTTTGATTTGGTTGATACAGCGCTAGTATAATAAAAGCCTTTCCTATCTGCAGGCTGTGAGGAGAATTTCCATCCAAAATAGACATTAGTGTGATTTTATAAACTTTTTTTTTTTCCTCTAATCACAGTTCCAGCAGATTTTTAAATTCCTGAATGAGTGAAAGTAGTAAAAGACATTTAAAAGCCGAAACAATGAGATATGTTCAGTATAAGATTGGATTAAATTAGAAGCCATGAAAGCAGGTTGACCTTTTTTCTTTCTCCCCTAGAACATAATATTCTTATTCTCTGTTTAAAAAGATTGTTGACTCAAATATGACCTTCTAATAAAAACACTCTTGCAACATACTTTCCATCTTTCTTCCTCTTGGTGGACTGATTGGAGCCGTAGACAGGATAGGTCAAGGTGGGACATCAGCTAGGAGCAGGTACTCTCAAGCACTGTTGCTGTTGCTGCCTGGGACTGGGTGGTTTAAATGCATGGTGGTGGCTGTTAAGGAAGCTCTGGAGAGATGAGGCATGCTCAGATGTTCAAAACAACAAAGGTGAGTAAGGCCTTTAGCAGAATCTGGAAGGTTTTGCCTGTGCTAGATGCAGTGCTGCCTTGTTGTGACTGCGTAAAAAAATAGGCTACCTATTTTTTGAGACTTCTAGGTCTGTAGGTGAAATTTCTCTTAAGACTGTATCCATTAATCCTACTGGATTATAAAATTCAACTGTAAGACCTTCTGATAACCTCTACTGTATAATATATTCAAAGTGTGCAGATTGTTTTAATGAAAGTAAGGCTTTGGGGTTTCATGACTGAAGATTTAGAAAATATTCCAAAATTATATATATATATATATATATATAAATGAGATAAGATGAGCAGTGAATTCAGTGTAAACAGAAAAGAGCAATGAAACATTCTTATCTCTGTTCCTCTATAAGGAAGAAAATAAATGAGCTAATTAAACTCTAAGGAAAGTCAAAGATAGATTCAGGAGCTGAATGCAGATTGTCTCATTCTCAGGTAGTGCTTGCAGAGTGTGGTTTTTCTTCTTGCACCTTGCACTCTCGTCATCTAAATGCATCCATTCAACAAGCAGGCAGTGGTGAAAATCTTCAGAGGTTCTGCCTCCCTCAAAACAATGATATTCTGAACCTGAAATGGGAGTTGGGGTTCTGCTTAGGTGACAGTGTCTAGATCTTTTATTGTTATTATTTTATCTTGATTTTTGTGTTTATGGATGTAGACTGTATTTTCATAAACCTCACTACCCGCTGTTCTGTTCATTGCTCTCTGAAAGGGCATCAGCTGTACAAGCCTAAATATATATATGTTATCGTTCTCCTAAATGTACTGTTTGTTGTCACAGTCTGTTTCCTTATGAATTGCCTCAGCAAATGTAGTGCTTCTATCAGACAAGAAAGCTGGAGAATCTCAGTGTGTTATCACTTACAGCAAAACAAAAGGCATGTGGAGCAAGGTGATTTATTACTTCATTTGTCTGAGACACATTATAAGATTAATTTTTTTGTTTACCCTTTTCCCTGTCCTTATTACATTTGCTTCTTGTTTAACCATCTCTAAGACAAAATAGTATGTCTGAGGAGAGAACATGATTTAATTAACTTTTGTCCTAATTAATCAGACTACAGAGTTTTGCAGTAGCTTCATTTGCAAGGCTTCTTGTCCAGTCAATTGGTTGGAGGCAATGTGAAAACAGGTATATGCTGGGCTGCGGACTGAGAAGCATTGACAGCGTGCTCTCACGTGAATGGAGACTTGTTCTCCTTGGAGAATATTGAAACATCTTTTGGGGCCTTGCTGTGGATATTTTTGTTTTATTTTGTAGAGCTGGAAATTAACTTCCTTGGCTAAGACAAATAGTGTTGAAGCACTTGTCCCTTGGGATGTTCTTTCACCCTCTTTCCTTACACACACAGCTGTCTGTAAGGTACTTGCGTTGCTCTTGTGTGGTGGTTTAGCAGTTACCAGCCCCCCACACTTTGAAATAACCCAGGCTAGGACTCAGATGGCTGGAAGTTGATAAATGAAGCTTTATATTTACAGCTATGCACAATATACAAGCCAATATTTACAACGTATAACAGACATTTACAGATATATACAGTGAAAAGGTAATACAGAAACACCACACCCCTCCCAGAGATGAAAATCCCTAGGAGGGGTTTCTAACCACCCCTACCACTTTTCCCCCCTTCCCCAATCTTATCTCACCATCTGTTGATGCAGCAGATAGGCGAAGGTAGATCAGCCAGGGGGTTAGCAGTAAGAAAGAAGTTAGTGGAATTATTGATAATCAACTACAGAAGGCAGGGAAAAGGAGCCATGCAAGGAGCAGCCACAGCCCAGAGAGGTCTGAAACCGTCTGACTTATCTATATTTGAGTTACAACTCTTAAAACATTTTTTTTTCTTTCTCAGTAAAGCTGTGGATGAAGTGGCATCATGCGTTTTCATTTCTCAGCCTGTAGTCTGATTTCTCACTCAAGTCCTCCAATTAGTTCAAACCAGCACATCTTGGTAGGTGATTTTATGTATTTGGGGGATAGTTGCAGTGCAAGTGCCTTGCTTCTCAAATCTAATCACAATGAGATCTCATTTTTAAAATGTGCCTCAGAAGTTGTTTCACTGGTTAATTTTTTTTCCTCCTTAAGAGGAAAAAAAAAAAAAAGAAAGTGATAGTTTCAGACACATTCAACCATTAGTTCATCCTTACCTGAGAGGCAGTGGGTGGATGAGGGAAATGAGTCGTGCTCAGCATAGCAAGGAGATAATGAGCAATAAAAATAATTAGCAATACATTAAAAAAATATGCTTATATAGAGCCAAAAGTTTCTTGGCTCTGGTGCACGGTCTCAAAGATGTGATTGAGAGTATTCATGTCAGCAAGGCAAATATAATTTAACTCTTTCTCTGTGTGCGCTTTTTAGAATTCATAAAATATGAAATGTTAACAGAATGTGATTGAAAGCAGTGTGCTATGTTAAGACCATGCATGAATGCATTCTGAAACTTTCTGGTTCCTTCCTTAGCAGTCGATGGCATATTTGCTGTAGCTGCCATGAAGATTTGCTCCTCATTCCTAGCAGCTGAAATTCCCAAACCAAAATGGCCTAGGAATCTTCACTTGCAGCACAAAAACCTGAATGTAAACAATCAAAATACACTCTAACAGCTCTGTAATTTCCATTAACAGGAGATAAAATGCAATTCTAAGCAGAACCAATGCTTCCAAAGAAGACTAGAGAGATCAGTTCAATGGGATTTGATCTTTTACCAAAAATCAAGGCTAGTATTTATGAGATTTTTATTTAGCTATGAAACCAGCTGGACCAAGTGATCTTTCAAGGTCCCTTCCAGCCCCTGATATTCTGTGATTCCTGGTGAGTTGCCCAGTAGGTGAGCACCACTTGCTCTCAGAAGAGCAGTGCTGAAGCTAAGATCTAGCAACTTCACCCCAGTGCTTTATTAGATAAAATTCACGTAGTCTTGTAAGTGCCCACTGAAGATTGCATGTGCTGGCCTCAGAGTGGTGTTTGGTGCAGGATTTCAGTGTGCTCTACAAAGCAGCTCATGGGCAGCAGTCCAATCCCAGAAACGCCCTGATTGCTTTGATTACTTTGTCTGCTAGTAAAAATAAGAAGCAAGGCCAAGGATGTGAGCAGGCAGAGTCAGCCTGTGGCTTAGGTTTGTTTTCTCCTTTCCTCATATGGATTTAACTGGAGCTGTGCTGGAGGAAAGCTGGCCCAGTTACTGCCCTGACAGTATCTTGTTTTCTTTCTGGATTAACAGGGAACTCCAATCTGCAAGTCCATCAATCTGGGCCCTCTCATCAGCACAGAATCACTTTAAATTGGAGAACAGTGCATGTGATTACCAAAAAGCATTTCCATTTATAACACACTGTGGTAGTTCAGCTCAGGCACCAGAAAGTGAGGATGTTCTGTATGAGAGGGGTGTTGAATGTGGAAATTAAGGAAACAGAAAAATGTGGCAATAAAATATACATATGGCTGTTGCTTTGTGGGGTTGTGAGTACCTACTGGCACTCTTAAGTGTTGGCGTTGACTTCACTTAGCCTGTTTGTGAGATGTAGAGCAAAGACATTAGAGGCTGGGTTCTGCTGGGTTCTGAAGGAGAAGTGATTAGCATATTTTAAAGTTTCCTGCACTGACTGCTTAATGCAAATGTACTTAGCAGAAAGATGAGGCTCTTCATGATGTTCTCTGCATGACAAAGGCTAAAAATAGTTGTATTAGAACTTTGGCTGCAGTTCTACTAAATTTTAACAGTTTGAGGGAAAGGGAAGTGCTTTTGAAAGGTTATAATTAATGAGTTATGCGTCGTTGTTGTTGGGGTTTTTTAAGTACTTCAAAATAACACGAAAGAATTGGGACAAGGATGCTATTTTGTGCCTGTGGCATTTTGATGGTTTGCAGCCTAGCTTCCCACTTGTGGTGGGGGTGGCCTGTGCTGTTGCCTGCTCTTAGCAGCTAGCCCTCTGCAGCTGTTAGAAAGGAATTTGGTGTGTGCATTTGAAGATGATTGCAGGGAAAGAAACTTCTGTTCTGTATTTACAAAGCAAAATATTATGCCTACCACTCTCTCATGTTGAAAGGAAATCCAGCACAGTGTCACTTTGAGAGAAACTAAGCTGTGTTTTGCACAGTGATGTAGTGCTTCTCTAGAGGCGTGGTGTTTTGCTCTGAATAAATGAGGGGACAAACTGTGAGATTATTTTTTTTTAAAGGAAAAAAAAAAAAAGGGGGGAGCAAAGGGAAAAAAGAGGAAAAAGAAAAAAGAGGGGAAAAAGACCCTATTCAGTCCTCTATGCTGCAAAAGGGAGCATTTGGATATACTAGCATCATTGTGTATCCCCCTATTTCTGGCATAACATTTTGTATTTCAGCACTTAGACTTCTATTATTCTGTCAGTTGGCCTCTAGCAGAAACCATGGATTGATTTCATTTGTAAAGATAATCAAGATCTTTTTAAATTTCAAAATGTTAACAAACAAAAGGCTCAGTTCATGGTTAATTTTATCTCAACTGTCATTTTCAGTCTTAATCTTTTATTTCGATCTTCAGCTGTGCTCCTGTAGGAAGAATTCTGTGATCGTGGTGCCCACTGTAGGGGAAAATTCTGAATAGAGCTAAATGAAGCATTTTCGTGTTAAAACCTTTTGTCTTTTTATTAACAGTTTTCTATATTTACATTATGATTTAAAAGGACAAGAGAGAATGTTAGTCATATGCTGGCCTGCATGTGCTTCTAATCTTAGTATTTAGGCAGGTACAGTTTCTTTGGGATATACAGCTGGAAGAGGAGGCAGGAGTCAAATGTATGCACTGAACTTCAGACCCCTGAGTTATAACTTTGTAATGTAAGCAGTGAGCTTGCTAGAGGCTGTTCCTGATTGTACAGGAAAGATCTTGGATTTGCTGGACGGTGATTACATTATGGATCTCTGAAACCTGTCTTTAGATGCAGCAGGCTCTGGGGCAATATTAGGCTCCAGAGCTCCCTAACAATTTCATCTCAAACTTGATTAAGCCATTAAATTGCAGATCATTGCTGACAGTAAATTAATTCTTAATCCAAGTCCTATTCTGCACTACTTGGGAGACTTTTGCCAGGAGGCCAGTGGCTTGAAAATGGGTAATTAAATTCTGCTGTAAATACATTTTTATCTATCCTTCTGTTTGCAGGAGCTGGCAAACAAGCGAGAGTCATTAATTAATACCTGTAATTTGGTTTAGTGGAATAAGACCTGCTTCTGTCAGATTCTGAAATGTAAACCAAGGCTATAAAGTGGGGAGTAAGTGACAGGTAAAGAAAACCGACAAAAATCTATTCAAGAGAGAATCTGTTCTTATTTCTCTCTGGAAATAATGCTGGCTAGTTTGCAAGTCTGAAATGACTTTGATCTGAAGTCAGTGTCAGAAAGTTAAAAAGCATCTGAATATAGGAAGAGTAACAATAATGGCAAGATGTACTCTGAGCATTTCTCAGTTATGTAATTAATCCCTTATGACCGAACTTGACAACTTCAGGAGGTAATTTTAGCAGGTTGATTATCTCTGGTGCACACAGAATTGTGCATTTGTTGTCATATAAGGATGTTTGTTTTAATTGGGTTTGAACCAAAAAGTATTTTATTCTGGAGCATCAGAAGGAAAGTAGAACCATGTTTTCTAGCATTGTGGTTATATTTCTCTGAAACAAACTCATTTTTTACTGCTTTGCTTGCATAGTTCTTCCCTTTCTTTGAAGTCCTAATAGTTGGACCGTGATGAGAGGCACTCCTTTGTTAAACAAAGATGCTTCTCTCATAAACGAGAACTGGAAGACAAGATTCTCCACGTTATTTGCCTGTTATAGTTTTCAGTATCCTAAGAGTTCAGGGGTGCTTCCAGCTCTCCCAGTGGGTTTAGGTCTTCCATAGGGAGTTTGGCTTTCATTTACATGCTCATAAGATTCCTCTCAGAGGACTGAGGCTCATTCAGCTCTCATGGCAAGTTTGAAGGGAGTCAGAATTGTGACATGTTCTTTAGAAGGGATGGTTTGAGTGACCAGGGGAGAAAGCTGCCTTGGGAAAGGCCTGAATATGAGTAGTTGAGCATGTTGGTATCTGAATACTGGAGGGAAATACATTCATTGCTTTCTAGTACTCATCATTAAATTTTTCGACTACTTTGTAATTATGTGAATAGTTTTCTAGAAAAGGTGGAACAAGAAAGCCTGTGGAGATGTTTTAGCAGCATTACTGGCTGGCTGTCTTTAGCTATGAGTCAATCTGAACTACATTCAAGGTGTCTCTTGGCAACCTAATGACATTAGCCTCAGCAGTGTTGTGGCTCATTTGCTGCTCTGTGTTTAATGCTGCAGGCAGAACTGAGTTTTTGAAAAGAGGCATTGGAAAGGTCAGAAGGTAAAAGACCTGCTTTGCAAAAACATGTCTAGAAACCCTATCTGAAATCAGCAGGTCCTATGGAATGGGCACCACCAGGAAAGTGTCATTTTTCTGTCAAAAATCATAAGAGAAAGATCTGTAGCTCAGTAAAACCCAAAGATGCTATACTTAACCTACCCCTGCTTTCTCAGGTTAGTAAACTCAGAACAAGGGGAGAATAAATGTGAAGATTTAGCAAATTAAGTTGGGATAGCTGATAAAATGCAAGTTAGGGAGAAGTTCTAAGAGGGAGCTACAGAGAGACAAGGAGGAGAACACAGTTGCAGCTATGAGAAGTGCTTTTAAATTGAGATATTTATTGGCAGCTGTCTTTGTACATGGGTAAAAGAATTTACTTCATGTGAGGGTGTTTTTATAATGAGTGCTTTGCATTAGCACTATGAAATATGTAGTCAGCAAGCCTGTTGCACCATTGTTGCTTGCAGCCTCATCATTCTCTTAAGTGCAGATTTCTACATCTGGGGAGGAATAACAAACCGCGTCAGCACAGGTTGGGAGGTGGTGTGCTGGAGAGCAGCCCTGTGGAGAGAGACCTGGGAGTGCTGGTGGATAATATCCATGGCACAGCAGTGTGCCCTTGTGGCCAAGATGGCCAATGAGATCCTGGGGTGTATTAAGAAGAGTGTGTCCAGCAGATCAAGGGAGGTTCTTCTCCCCCTCTACTCTGCTCTGGTGCAACCCCATCTTGACTACTGCCTTCAGTTTTGGGCTCCCCAGTTTAGGAGAGACAGGGATCTGCTGGAGAGGGTCCGGTGGAGGGCTATGAGGATGATGAGAGGACTGGAGCACTGCCTGATGAGGAGAGGCTGAGGGACCTGGGGCTGCTTAGTCTGGAGAAGAGAAGACTGAGAGGGGATCTAACAAATGTTTATAAATATCTGAGGGCTGAAGGTCAGGGAGGGGGTGGAGACAGGCTCTGCTCACTTGCTACCTGGGGTAGGACAAGGAGCAATGGATATAAGCTGCAGCACAACAGGTTCCACTTCAATACTAGGGGGAACTTCTTTACTGTAAGCACTGGCGTAGGCTTCTCAGAGAGGTTGTGAAGTCTACTTCTGTGGAGACTTTCAGTGCCTGTCTGGATGTGCCTGCCTGTGTGACCTGAGCTAGATTGTGTGGTCCTGCTGTGGCAAGGGTGTTGGACTCAATCTCCTTGGGTCCCTGTCATCGAAGATCCATGCCCTAGCTTGCCCAGGCATGATCCCATGGTCCCTTCCCTCTGCTGGAGGGAGGAAGCAGAGTAGGAGGAGAAGACAAAAGGCTTGGAGGCAGCTGCTTGAAGGGTCCAAGACTTGCCCAGACTTGTTCCTCCCAAATAAGGGCAAGCAAGCTCCTGGCTTCACCTAATATGGTCAGGTTTGGCCAAGTGTCATTCTGATTGGTGAGTTTGTATGCCCACGGTAGCCATTTACATTTGGGTAGTCAGTCAATAGGCTTCTGCCACCTGCTTGCTGCTTTTCTTTTACTTTTGCTTTGCCTGCTCTGTCCTGCCACATGCTTTGCCTGCAACAGCTTTCAAGATACCAACAGAATTCCCTTCGCGCTTTGGGTACTGTCTGATACTATTTTGTGAGTAAATATTTCCAAGCCTCTCTCTAAGAAATTCTGTAACTAGATTCTGTTGTGCCTTTCTGTCTTAGCAGCAGAAAGGAGCCTCTCAAGTGCCCTGGTGAGCAAGAGGAATATTTGAAACTAAGAACCTCTTTCTAGTTTTAATGTTTGCATTTGCTAGTTATTTCTCAAAGTGTTCCAGTTTTGCCTGTTCCCTGTGTGTATGGGTATCCAAACCCGGCGTTTTGCACATTGTGAATGTTTTCTGGCAAGATTTAATGTTGTGATGGTTTGGAAGTTACCCCCTCCCCCACACCCAGACTAGGCTCAGCCAGCTGGAAGTTAAGGAATGAAGCTGTATATTTACAGCTTAGCACAATATACCAGCAGATATTTACAATATATTACAAATATTTACAGCTGTATATAGTAAAAAGGTAACACAGAAACACAATACCCCTCCCAGGAATCAGAGTAGCCAAGAGAGGTTCCCAACCACCCTTCCACCTTCCCCCACCTCCCGCTTCCTAATCTTATCCCAAGATCTACCTTACATGCAAGGGAAACAGGGAAGATTGGCCAGGGGGGTTAGAAGCAGAATGGAATAGTTGGGTTACACAGAAGCCAAGGAGAGGGAGAGAACAACAGCCAGAGCTCAGACCAAAGCGACTCTCTCTTATATATGTTCATGTCCTTGCTTTTGTACATCTCAGCAAATCTATGAGTGAAGTACACATCAGCAGTGGTGTTTGTTTTTTGTTTTTTGGGTTTTTTTACAGCTTATAATCTAATTTCTCGTATTAAAATATTCTACTTAGCCTTAAACCAGCACAAATGTTAATAAACAATTTTCATAGTTATTAACAATCTTCACTTGGACATGAAAATTAATATAGAACATTACTTTTTTGCATAATTTGTAACAGTCCCTTCCAACCCCTGACATCCTGTGATCCTGTGACAAAATTCCATGAGTTAAAGGTATGATAGGATAGGCTTTCTGAGGCTCTGTGCTGTCATTTTTGTTAAAGCCTATGGAGCCCAATAGACTTCTGAGCTCGATATTTTATTTTCTGAACAGCATCATCATGAGGTTTCATGAAGAATACGTGCATAAAAACATGTATGTTTTGGTGTTTATATCTTTTATAGGGAGGGGAGACATATTTATATAGATAATATTAAACCTGTAAATACATACAATATTGCATGCATATATGTTTAAAATCCACAGGCTGAGATTTGCTGCTTTGCTTTCTAGCGTTATTAAAAATTTAACCATGTCTCCAGCTGAGACACTTTGTCATTTTGAGAGCAATGTAAATGTTAATAATTAAAAGCAATTAAAAATTGTGTTAAAAGTAATGTAATTTTCATAGACTGGCAGACTGAATAATCAATGCCTCCTAGATTTTCTAGCGTGCCAAAAACATTATTAAACAAAGCCTTCTTCTCTCCTAGAAGTCTTGTAGAATAAAGTAACCTATTTTGTCACTTGTGGAATCCAGCTGAGGTTTTAGACTGAAATTATGAACTATGGTTCCTGGAGAGTGCCACAATCACCATGCTCTGCAGGAGCTACTTCTTTCTAAGAATCCAGATGTGCAGGATTCCAACTGCTAGGTCAAGTAAAAGGAATATAAGTAGAACTCTATCTCAAATGCAATAAGCTTTATGTCTTCTGTAGTGACCATAAAGCATACAATGTAACAAAGTTTTACAGGGCTCAGAAGAAAATACTGCATTTCTTGCAAAGAAGAAATTTTTATCTCGTTTTCTTAGCTCTCTCTGCATTCTTAAAAAAAAAAAAAATTGCCTCCATCCCTCCCTTCCTTGGAAAAGGAAGAGCATTTGCTTGGGCTTTCTGAAGAGTTTACTCTTCTTACAGAGTCCTTAGCATTGGAAGTTGTGGACTGGGGAAGGGCTTTTGGGCTCATACCTTTCTGTGTACTTTCTTTGTGATGGTGGAAGAGAACTCAAAGATCTCTACTGGTATTTTGAAAACACAGAGTTAATATAAAGGAAAGAGTTGATTCTGAATTATTGCAAGCCACATATTTATTCTATTGAAAGCTCCTCTCATTCAGTTAGTAAAATAGTTTATATTTTCCAGTGCGACTAAGCACTGCCTTGAAAAAGAAGAATCACTTACCGAAAAGAAATGATGGAAATGAGTTAAGGAATCTGATTTTCTTCATGTCTCTGCAATGTCTGCATGCCATAATTTTGTGTGCATTTGTGTCTCCTTTGAAACTGTTACCAGCCTCAGAGCTAGATTTTCAAATGATGATTTAGTGAACAAATAAGTTTGATGAAACAAACGTTTGACTTTGTTACTTATTGTCTGTGAACTGTAATTTATGCGTTTTTCCTTGGCGGATAACTGACAGGGGAGAAACTACTTCTGCAGAGCATCACCAATACAGAAAACTTCTGTGAGTTTTCCCTATTCCACACTCTTTTGCTGCTGTATTTGGGCTGGGGGATTTGTGGGCTTTTTATATTTAATTTGGGAATTTAATTTCATTTCTGTTCCTTGGATTCTAGCCTTGCAAGTGCATCTTCTTGTAACAGGAACCAAATCAGATTGATAGAGGAGCTAGGACATACCCTTTACAAGATCTCAACAACTGAGTACTGTGTCCAGTTCTGGGTCCCTCCATTCAAGAGAGATGTTGAGGTACTAGAATGTGTTCAGAGAAGGGTGATGAAGCTGGTGAGGGGCATGGAGCACAGCCCTGTGAGGAAAGGCTGAAGGAGCTGGGGGTGTGCAGCCTGCAGAAGAGGAGGCTCAAGGCAGACCTCATTGCTATCTACAACTACCTGAAGGAAGGTTGTAGCCAGGAAGGGTTGGACTCTTCTCCCAGGCAACCAGTGACAGAATGAGGGGACACAGTCTCAAGTTGTGCCAGGGGAGGTATAGGCTGGATATTAGGAGAAAGTTCTTCCCAGAGACAATGATTGGCATTGGAATGGGCTGCTCAGGGAGGTGGTGGAGTCACCGTCCCTGGAGGTGTTCAAGAAAAGTCTGGATGGGGCACTTAGTGCCATGGTCTAGTTGATTGGATAGGGCTGGGTGCTAGGTTGGACTGGATGAGCTTGGAGGTTATCTTCCAAGCTGTTTGATTCTGTGATTCTATTTGTATTCTGGAAAGAATTTTCCTGAAATAGGCCTGTGTCCTTCTCTGTGAAATGAGTAAGACTGCAGTACTCCCATGTAATAGCATTTTTAGCACATTACCATGTAATTAAGTTTGAAACAACTCCTCAAGTGGGATTGGGAAATCTCTACCTCTGGGAAAAAGTAAAACCATATTTAGTAAGCTAAAAAGCATATCTGGCAAGGCACTGTAAAAAAAATCTGTTTCAGATAAGGTTTAAGAAGCTGCGCACCATTGGGTGGTAGCTAGGTGTGGCATTTTGTCTGCTGTTAGAGTGAAGTTCTTTTTTCTTCAGAGTCATTATTAACCATTTAAAACCGCTCAGGATTGCCATCTTGTTATCTTAGCTGGTGCATGAGAAAGTCATCTGTGCTTTAGCACACTAGATATTTTTGGACTGCAGTTTCTCTTACAGAAAGCACGGATTTAGTAATGTCTTTTTAATTTTTTTTTTCTCTCAGTGAATTCTTGTCAGGAGTTTGATAGAGCTAACAACTAAAAATAAACTCAGAAAAATGTTTAGTCATTTCAAGTTGACAGTGTAGAGTGATTTTTTTTCAGTACCAAATGTCATTTGCAATTTTCAATTTTTACACTTCTGATTTATGACTACAAGTAATAGACATACACTGCTCAATACTGAATAAAAGTGTTATGATGACTTGAATAAAAGCAGAACGTTTTAAATTTTCATATTTCATTCAAAACAACTCTTTTGATGTGAACAGTAATTTTAAAATATTCTCAGTTATCTGAAAATATGTTTCAGGGGCTTAATTTTACTCCTGCAAATAGTGCACATGGTGTTTTGGGAATCCTACGTTAATGGATACTTGATACAAAAATTAGATTTGTTTAAAAACAAGCTCTACAGTTCTGAATACTGATGAAATAAGATGCTACAGAAGCCCTGTAATAATGTATTTATTATAATTTTCCAAGGCCAAGTTGCTAACTTGATCTGTGAATCATTAGAAGTCCTCTGGGCATGTTGCTGCGTTCTCCATCTGGTTTCCATCAATTCTGTCTTTCTCCAGACTTCGTAGTCCTAAGAGCATCTGTCAGTGAACAAGAAGGGAGCTTGTGTCCCAGCTGCAGTGCTGTGATCCGAATGGGACTCAGATGATCACAAGGAAGCTGTGGGGTAGGGATGAGGTGTTCCACACCATTGCAAACAAAGGAGCAGGCTTCTGCAGGAGAATGGTGGCTCACTCCGTGGGCAAATGTTTCTTGCCTGTAGCCTCAGCCCATGAGTGGAATGAAAGATACAGATATTTGATAGAAATTACTTCTATGTATAAGTAGATTGTGCTTTAAGTGGTGCCTTAGAAGAAACAGAGCTTTCTTGGTTTTTTTTTTTCAGTTACAAACACTAAGTCAGTGAATAAAAGTGAGTTAGTTATTTCTACTAATATTTTCCTTTCCCACTTTCTACTCACGATTTCTGTTCCAAGTATTTTCTTTAGAATATGGCAATGAAAGTTCCCAAGCAGGTTTGATTCAATTTCCATTGATGTCTCCCACCATGTAAATGCCTCTTCTGGTTCCTAAGAAGGCTGAAAAAGCAGAGCCTGTTTTGAGCTGTTAGAACCCATGCAGAGATCTGTGGAGGAAAATGAGCCTTCCTCGCAGACTGCAGGAATAGCGAAGAGAAGAATAATGACAGAAGCTATTGCTGAACAAAACAAACTATTTTTAGAAGCCTTGTTCTCTTTGCTCCCCCAGCTGAAAAGAGAAGTCACTCTGTGCCTCTGTATCTGACTGTCAGTGTATAGCATAGATACACTGAGTATGTGTAATAAGCTTCTTCAGAAGAATAGGAATGTCCCTCTCTTACTCCTGTGCTTTCTGTGCTTTTGAGGAGCCACTGATTATAGAGCAGTGAGTTTTAGATCACAGTAACCTAACTGTTCACAGGTTACTGCACTTACAGTGGACACAACATGGTTTGGTAGCCTTGGGTTGTTGCTGCACACTGATCCTCTGTTCTACAGTCAGATAGCAAATTTTTTTAAGACATCGAGAACTAAAGCTAAAAGATAGTAGCTACTTTTTAAACTGAAGGAGTAAAATTCAGAGGAAGAGATTTAGGGATTTCTGTCAAGTTAGTGGCCTAAAGTCTGCAGTGTAATGAATGATTTCCATTTTTCTCTTCCTTTCATGAATGTATTTTCATATATTTTTTGTTAACATCTGTTGAACTCCCACCATTAATGTGTATAGTGATAAACAGGAAAAATCACAGAAGAAATTTTGGGTAGGTGCTTATCATATGCTTTGTACTCATATATGCCAATGTGTTGCCTAGGCTTTGCAAGTTCAGCTTGTACATATGTAGTGACACAGACCTACAAGTGATATACTGCAATGTTTAAAGCTCTGGTCCAGTGTAGTAAGTGTTGTCACTGAAAGTGTAAATACTGCTTTTCTAATCTGTGGTGACATTTTTCTGCCATAGCAAATGATCATCCTGGTGAACAGCAGTGAATTTCTGAATCTGCAGGATTCGACTGGAGACTCACAGGCTTTCTTCCATATGCTAGTTGACAATTTCCCCATGTTCAATGAGAAGCTAGCAGCACCTCAAAAGCAATCAGAAGCATTTTGCCTTGGTAAACTCACCCATGTATAAAGCAGGGTTATCCTTTGCCAGTGGCTAGCAAGGTGGTTGAGTCTGCAAAGGGGGGATATATTCTAGGAGACAGAAGCTATTGTGCATACACACACCAACATTACGAAGAGGAATAATTTGCTCCTTTGCCCTAAGCAACTCAAAGGTAACAGCAGTACTCTGGGAGTTTGCTGTGCTTTCCACACGGGCTTCTGCTTGTTACTGGTTGGTGGGACACTCTTTGATTTGTCTGTTATTTCAGTTCAGAGACTGCACTGTGAAGCTTCATCTGAGTCTCACCTTGATTCTGCTTGAAGATTTATGAGAGTTAAGTGGAAATTTGGTTTCTGGGTTTTCTGTTTTGCCTTTCGAATCCTGACAGCCGGACTGGTGTCCAGTTCTATGAACACCATGGCTTAAATGTGGAATGTGGCTAGCACTGAATCTTTTTCTCTGTATTAATTCATAGAATATCAAACATAAGTGAAGCTAAAACCTGTATGTGATAAATAGATGACTGCTGAAATATCAGGAATTATATTAATTATCTGGTTGGGGATTTGGCAGTATATTTGAAACCCACATTGCAGGGCTGGTGAGAGTAATTTAGATGAGGAGATGGCAAACTATGCTGTTGCCAGCTTGTTCCCTAGCCTTTCAGATTTTAGAAGCAAAGAATTGACTCCTGTGAAATTCTTGAAATCAAAGACTTAATGCTCACAAGATTCTAGGATTCTAGTTGGCAAGAAACTGCTCTAGGGCAACAGTGTCAGACTGTATCTAAAACAAGACATTTTGTTCCTCGCTTTTGCATGAAGAGGTTTGAAAGGTCAAACTTTTGTTCAGACTTCGAATAAAACCACAAATGGGAAGTCAAAATCCTCCACAGGAAGAATATTACCCATGAGATCTGTGCAGTTCTAGTTGCAAAGTGCTGTATAGCTATGTGTTGGCTGACACCTAAGCACTGAGTAGTGTTCCTTTCAATGTGTTGTGATACAAAACAAGTACCAATAAAAACAGTAAGCAGCAACAATGGAATTGTAGAGTTTAGTTGGGGGTTTTTTTGAAGGTTTAGTGCTTGTGTTCACTGAAGTCTGAATCAGTGTTCAGAAGGAGGACTTGCCTAGAGGAGGATAGTTTCTTTCAGTGTACATTTCACTGGACAGGAAAGCAATTATTTCCTAAATTTAGAAATTATTTTCTACCACATTATAGCAGGATTAGATCTATTTTTGGCATTTCAGGTACGTTTCAGCACTCATTTTTCACGTGGGACAAAATAATGCCATTTGACAGTCTGGCAGAGAAGAAAAGTTGAAAATTTGGATTGTTTTCTAACCTGTCCAGGGATCAGGACAGGGATTTTCATGTTTCTATGCCAGAGATGCAGATTGCTATTACATTTGTTTGCCCGTCTGTACTCTGCAAAAGCATATCACATCATTGAGGGCAATTTGGGACCCTCAGGGAAAGCTGCTCTTTCATTTGCTACATGTGGCTCAGCTAGAAATGGTTAAGAGACTGAATTTGAGTACAGAATTCAGTTAAATCCAGTCATTCTTGAAAGAAGAATGAAGTGATGTTAAGTCATTTGTTTAATTATGTATATAAAGACCATTTAAGGTGGTGTAGTCCTGGCAGCACTGAGGCTGAACCATGCTGAATTATGCTGAAAACAGTAAAGCGAAGGCTCAGATTCTGACCCTCGCAATCAGGCATGAAAACTGAATGCAGAACAGGCTGGCAGAGTTTTGTTTCTTCTGGATAAACAAAGCACCATCTGAGTGTTTGAAGGCTGCAGTAGTTTGCATTTGGTCAAGCTCTTAATCAAGTGGCAATTTCCATTTTGACAAGGACTGAAAGAAAATCCTCGGTCTGAAGAAATGGAGCTAACAAGCTTCCTTCAGCTGGTGCCTATTCAGCAGAAAATACAGGCAGAAAGGTAACGTGGGTTCTCTAGCTGGTGCAGTGTCGATAAGAGGTGGAACTCAAAACTTTCTCCTTTGTGGTTCAATTTTACTGCACTTGTATTTTAAAGAGAAATTGCTCCGAGGCTGTATATTTTTCTCTGCTGACTCATTGTGAGCAGCTCCTCAGGTCTCTTAAGGAGAACTAAACTTTGCATAGCTGCATAAAATCTGAAATGCGTGGAGAAAAAAATGGATTAAGCAGATAATCTCCTATGATACATCAAAAAAATTGAAGCATAGGGCTTTAAAAAGCAATAATTTTATATTGTGGTTTAAATATTTTGAAAGGAAGGTTATGTTTATGACATACTGCCAATAATTAATACTGTTCTTAAAAGGATTTCAGAGCATTTTAAAATGATAAAGGAATGTCTTTACCCATAGGTTTGGTGATAGGTAGGTTTCTTGTCCGTAATGGGAAGAATTTATTCTACATCTAATTAAAATGAAGGATACTGATATATTTCTAGTTTGTCTCTCTATTGCTAGTATTGTTTGTGAAAGATGGAAATATGTGAGGATTTTGTGCCTTCTTCCACACACTAGGTGTAGTGCTGTAAAGGGGAAGTAGAAGGGGAAAGAAATTGTCTTCTGTGCGAGTACCACTTTTGGCCTTCACAAGTTGTTCCAGATCAAATCTTTTCTTTGAGAACAAGCCAGAGACAGACAGGAGCAATAATCTTTGAACTATAATAAGCATAAACATCACAAATCAATCTTAAAAATAATTTCCACCATTAAATGTAGCGTGAATTGTAGGAGAAGAAAATGTGATTAAATCAGGCTTGGAGGAGAAAGCCTTTAACATCTTTTTCGATGGAATTCAATTTAGTGTTAATTTGCCGGAAGCTTACAAAATAGACTGACAGTAAACCACTAATAGAGGGAAAGGATCATTAATGAGGGGACAAATGTGCAAATTTAGGAGAAAGTCAGAGCATTATCATTGCTATTGAAGTAAATGATGAATGAAATGCTAGGTCTTGTGTTCTCATCCTGCACTCTGGAAGGTTTCATGGAGGAAAAGATAAAGCATAATTTGTTTCAATCTTGCAGATGGAGACATGTTTGAATTTTGCCTGTGACGTATTTTGTAATTGTAATTGTAATTAAAATGTAATTGTTGTTAGTTTGTCACAAAATTGCTTTGATTGCAAATTCATGGCTTGCTTTAAGCTGGTAGATACACAACTTTTTCTTTTCCTTTATTTGCCACATACTCTTTCCCCAGCACTTCCATCCAGAGGTACTCTTTCTAAGGGCTATCCTGCTAGTGGGTATGCCAGGTCCTATACAGACCCATACTTGTATGCTGCTGAGGTTCACCTGATTTATATATGTGGCTATGTCTGACCTGTGACTATAGCTGCAAGAGTAAGCCTTCAAATTGATAAAAAGCTTGTTTTGGTATTATTTTGGGATCTCTGATCATGGACTTTTTTTTCCTCTTCTCTTGAACAGGAGAACATGCTCAAAAGCAATTCATCTATTTCTAGATTCTGCAAAAATAAATTGTATGACAGACTGGCTTGCACGAAAACTTTACACTCACGTTAATGGTGCTAGTCTTTACAAGTAGGAAAATAGTAGCTTAGTATGAAAACTGAGTTTGCATTCCTAAAAGCAGATATATTTTTTTTAATCTCCAATTTCTATCAGATAGGATTCACACCAAACTGACTATAGTAGAAGGAAAGAACTGGCAGAGTGTCCAGAGATACCCGTAATGAGGTGAGAGGTAGGCTGAGTGTCAGAGCAACAGAACTTAAATAAGCAGCCAAAGTGTGGTTTCCTTTGGGTGAGAAGTGTGATTTCAGAGCTGATGAGCTGTCTGTATTACATTTTGACAGTCAAAAGATAACACAGGTCACAATTCTTCATGTCTGGAATTTTCAATTGGTCCAGCATCAATCTTTAAACAATAGAACTGGAATCAGGAGGTTGCTGAGCTCCATTGCAATTGATTTTTGTTTTTCTGAGTGGAGCCCAAGTGTGTGTCTGGATATAGTTTGGCACATCTGCAAACATGCATAATCTTTTCTACACAATTCACTTTTCAAGGGGGAGTGGCTGATAGAGGGTGTTGAGGGTGGCAGAGACCTTTGAGACCATCAAATCCAACCACTTGCCTAAGGCTTACAATCCCACCACTACCACTGAGCTACTACTACTAAATCAGGTCCCTCAGCACCACATTCACATGTCATTTAAATACCTCTAGAAATGGTGACTCCACTACATCCCTGGGCAGCCTGTTCCAATCTTTGATAACCCTTTTCATGAAGAAACATTTCCTAATACCCAACATGGATGGGGCACTTAATGCTATGGTCTAGTTGATTGGATAGGGCTGGGTGATAGGTTGTACTGGATGATCTGGGAGGTCTCTTCCAACCTGGTTGATTCTATGAACCTTCCTTGGCACAACTTGAGGCAGTTTCCTCTTGTCCTGTCACTTGTTGCTTGTGAGATGAGACTGACTCTCAACTCTATCCAGCCACATTTGATGTAGTTGTAGAGGGAAATGAGGTCTTCCCTCAGCCTCCTCTTCTGAAGACTAAACAACCCCAGTTCTGTTCCTACACTATGAACTGTGCTGCTAGATTGCACCGTGAAATAACTTGAAATAAATGAAGGTTATACAGAATAGTAAAATTATGCAGATTTTGTATGTTGAAATTTCCCTCTGTTGTGGTTATCTCTCTTGGATAGAGATTTTTTTTTTCTTAATGGTTGGAAAAGTCATTTAAGTTCATCAAGTCTAACCATTTGGAGAATTAATCTTATGAAGAGCAACTGAAGGAGCTGGTGCTGTTTAGTTTGAGAAAGAGAAGGCTGAGGGGAGACCTCATCACTGTCTACAGCTACCTGAAATGATGTTGTGGAGAGGTTGGTGCTGGTCTCTTCTCACAGGGAATTAGGGATACAACAAGAGGGAATGGCCTCAAACTGCAACTGGGTAGGTTTAGACTGGACATTAGGAAACATTTTTTCCCAGCAAGAGTGGTCAGGCATTGGAATGGGCTGCCTAGGGAGGTGGTTCATTCATCGACCCTGGATGTGTTTAAAAGTCATTTGGATGTGGTGCTTGGGGGTATGGTTTAGGGTGAACCTTGCAGAGTAGGGATATCAGTTGGACTTGGTGATCCTGAGGGTCTTCTCCAACCTGAATGTTTCTGTAATTCTGTAACTGCCAATTCTGGTGCTAAACCATGTCCCTTGGCACCACATCTCTGCCTCTTTGAAACACCTCCAGGAATGGGGGGGATTCAGCCACCTCCCTGAGGAGCATGTTCCACTATCAATATTGAGATGAAACTTTTTAGCAACTGAAAATGTGAATAAATTTTCTTACATGCATGCCAAGGAAACAAATGAAACTCTGCCTTCCTGTTTGCTTGTGTTTATGGTAGCTTGGGTGCCCACACATGCAGGGAAATAAACAGTGTGTTCATGAGAGCCTCCGTGGGGCTGGATTCAGTCATTTACCTATGAAGGGCTGGAGCATTAAGTCAAAACTGAGTTTATATGATGAAATGTAAAACATATGCAGCATTTTTAGCTGCTGATTTTTTTTTTTTTCAATAAAACGTGACAGTAAGCCCACGGTTTTCACTTATTTACATCAGATTTTCCACAGTCATGGTTCCTCCATTTTACAATGCACATTAATGCTGAAATGGTAATTAACCAAAAGGCAACCTCCTCACAAATGTAGATACCATTTGCAATGAGATGCTAAGAAATAATTCTCTGCAATGTATGTCCCTGTCAAAATGTTTTTGTGAAAACAAGTTAGTTTAGTGCTTCAGGCAGTGGAAATACCTTAAATAGCAGTTCTGGAGCTATGTATTCTGCATTGGAAATTTTGGGAGAAATATTAATCTTTTATGTGCTATTATGCCTATTAGAATGATAGACATTTTGATTGTCACTGGATCAAGGGGATCTGTCAAGACGTCTGATCTCTGGTACCTCAGTGATCTCTGGTAATTAGATTTTTGCAAGCAGGTGCCACTCTTCAGTAGATAGCCGGAAAAAGGAACCAGCGATATGAAATCTGTGGTATGGGAAACCTCATAAATGTGCAGCCATCTGGGGCTATCTGCAATTTTCAGTTTAATTCTTTACTTTGCTGATAGCCATATCAGAGAGAATTTAGTGATGCTCAACTTCATTTAAACCTCGTGTCAGTAATATGAGGTTCATCCAGATCTCAAGAAAATGCCTGGCATCCTTTGCATCTGACATCCCTACTCTACAACATTTAAAATTCATGTATAACTATTCGCACAATCTGCTTAAAAAATGCAGAAGGTAGCTAGCTGATTTACTTCTCTGTTCAAGTGACAGATGAGGCATCATGCAGTGTCCCTTGGAAGCACAGAGGCAGAGCTAATGCTGATGATGCTTTTGAATTAACATGTTGATAAATGCAGCTAAGCTTTATTTCCTTTGAATATTCCCTGCTACCTTGTGGTCTGCTTTCTTGGCTCCTGAGAGCCATCATATGAACATACACATTCTCACTGTCTTTATCAGTTCTTCATGTGCCTAGAAATGCTGCCTGATTTCAAAACCTCTATTCATAACGGGATATAAATTGAGCCTCCCCTTTCATTAACCTCCTGTTTTGAAATTCAGCCCATTGCATTTCAGAAGCGTCACTTAAATTTGTGATATGTTAATATTTAACCCAAACTAATTTTTTCTGGCTATATTAGAGCTAATTAGTTTGCTCGAGGACTGAAGATCTCTCAGTGTTCCTTGCTATAAATAAATAGGAATGGGGAAAAAAATATATGCAATAATTGAAAGTTACTTCAACATGAATAAAAACTATGTATTAATGAGATTCATAATAGACAGTGGGCAGTATGTGGTCTCAAGGGTCTAAAGTGGTGGAAATTTTTGTTCATTTTTAAAAGTGTTCTCCAAGGATTTATTTTGCATGGAAAATTGTAATTACCTTGCCAGATGTCTTGTTTCTTACTTCATGAATAGATTTTCAGCTTCAGGTTTGCTTGTAATTGATGGGATGGGACAACTCAGCAGTGATGCTGTTATTGTCTGTGTGTGGCAGAGGAGGTTTTTATAACAAAGATGAAACAGCAGTATTATTTTAACCAAGTATTACGTTTTCCATGTTTTGTTTTTTTTTCAGTCAACAATTCATGAAGAAAAAAAATATATTATTTTGATAATATCAAGAAAGATGCAACAAACAAATTTTATCTTTAATGAATAACGATACATTATTCCTGCTCATTGTTTCCCTTGGTTACACTGATGATAATGCACAGCATGGTGATGATCAGAAACTGGAAGGAAAAGTAAATTCAGTTGAAATAAAATTGGCAGTGATCTATGCCTTCCCAAAATTTAAACTGACTTCATTCTCTTCAGATTTTGGGCTGTTGTATATTACTGTTGGTATTGATTAAAAAATGGTCTGTGAATGGGGAAAAAAAGACAATTGTTGAAGTAGATGGCAGTGTAACTTGATTTTATTACTTGTGCTTAGAATGTGGAGCACAGCTCTATAAGGAGTGGCTGAGGGAGCTGGGATGGTTTAGCCTGGAGAAGAGGAGGCTCGGGGGGGATCCTTATAGCTGTTTACGACTACCTGAAAGGAGGTTTTAGCAGCATGGGGCTTGATCTCTTCTTCCAGGCAATCAGTGACAGAATGAGGGGACACAGCCTCAATGTGCATCAGGGGAGGTTTAAGCTGGATGTTAGGAAGAAGTTCTTCACAGAGAGAGTGACTGGCATTTGAATGGGCTGCCTGGGGAGGTGGTGGAGTCACCATCCCTGGAGGTGTTTAAAAAGAGTCTGGATGTGGCACATAGTGCCATGGGTTAGTTGGTTAGATGGTGTTGGGTGATAGGTTGGACTTGATGATCTCAAAGCTCTTTTCCAACCTGACTGATTCTGTGATTCTCTGGTGTTAGGGTTTATATCATATCACATCCTTTATTAAACAGAATTATTATTTTGTTAATCTGTTTCTCAAACTGGCTTTATATACTTGCTCAAAACTTAAAATAACCTTGGATATCAGCCTTGGACTTTTCAGCCCTGTGCAGCCTTGGACTTATTTTAAAGCTCTCCAGTGGCTCAGACCAAATCGGAGATTTGTTAGTAATTTACAATTCTAAATTGTTTGACCAGTTAATGTTGATACAATAGAAAAATGTGAGCATTTTGAGGTTTCTAGATGAAGGCATTGTTCAGATTAAAAGCTATTCAAATGCAGGTGTGGAGAGTGTTACCATTAAAAGCATCCTCATTTCTCTCACACAATGAAGCCCAGAAGCTTCTATTTGAACTATATTTGTTAGCATATAATAGTTGGCAATATCTTTCAATTAGATTAAAAGGAGATTGAAGTAATGATTTATTTAGAAGTATTTTTTTAAATACACAAGGTTAGGATCAATTCTTTACATTGTTTTGGGGATTAGCAAAATGGGGGAAATAAGACATTTGTGACTAGAGTTGTTCAATATGTCTCTCTTTTTTTTTTTTTTCTGTCTTTTTTCCCTGTCCTCAAAGTGTTTCCTGAGAACTCCACAGAGCTCCAAATCTGTAGCTGCCACAGCAACTGATTTTTATTAGCTGAAAAAATTAAATACAACAAGCCCTAGAGCTAAATATTATTGACATTGGAATTATTTTCTTCATTTTAATTCAGCATGAAATGTTTTCAACACTTTATTTTGTCAAGTGCAGTACTATATTCCGGTAGTAGTAGTGATCCCTTTGCATTATGTCACCATTTAAGAGATTTCCTTGAGTTGGAACTGTCCACAGTTGTTTGGTTATTTTTCTGTTTCCCTTTCATATATAATTTGAGTCAAGATTTTACTTTTTCAGTCAGTTGACAAATCGGAAATATTTTACATCATTAATCTTCCTCTTCCCATTTCTCTCTTTAAGTAAGATTATTTGCTAATCAGCTGGTATTTTTTACAGGAGATGAATTCTGTGTTCCAGTCAGACTCTTTCTTCTTGGCTGCCCTGGTGGTGTCCAGAATTCTGAACTGTTTTCACATTGCTGGTATTTTAAATATATATTTTTATGAAGTATCAGCAAATGTACAAATCAGGATATCAAGGATTTTTCTATGTTTTTATGGAGGATATAATGTGAATTTGATATGAAGTGACAGCGAGCAAGATTTTAAAAGCTATATACACCGTATGAGTAGTGCATGCTTGTATTGAAAAGGTTTTATGGGCAAAATCAAATTTCCTAGCGCTCAGGTTGGTTTGGGTGACAGAGGGCAAAATCCTTTTTCTGTATCTCTGTTTTATTCATCTTGTTTCATAAATGAGCAAGCAGGAAAAACATGAATTCTGTGATTCCCTAATGTGGCAAGGTTTTATCTTGGAAATGACTATGAATAAACTTTGATTATTTAAACAAATACAGATGCCTGAAGTCCCAGAATGTCCTGGTGTAGTTCAGAGATATAGCAATAGCAAACCAGGAATAGAGTGAAAGCTTACAAAATCTTTCTGTTCATCCTCAAGCAGTTAATTATCAACCTTCAAACAATAAACCAAAATGCAAATATTTACTGATGTTACAGATCACAAAAAGCTTCCCTGCCTCAGGTACTTAAGGGATCGAGAAGCTCAGCATGGCTCGACAGTTTTCCTTACATAAATAATATTAATCATACCTTACCAAATTACCCATTTTAATGTGCTTTTGCCTCATCTCATCGGGTGGCTGAGAGGTGTCAGGCACAAGAAGGCCCTCCCCCTGAACAGCCCCCAGGGGAGTGATGTTCTCTTTCCAGGCAGTGGCTAAAAGGTCAGCTTCAGCTAGTAAGGCAGATTAATTTTAATTTAAGAGTATGATGCGGTACAGCTTGAATGAGCAGAAAGCAACTCTTGACTCTTTGTTTGCCTGCGTGACTGAGGAGGGAAGATGGATGAAGTTGCATGTGCACAGGACTGCTTTCTGAGTAAGTGGGGGTGAAATGTGTTTCTTTGCTACCACATGTAAGCCTAAGTAATGAAGTAATTAATGGTTTGAGACTGAGGGTAATATATACCTAATTAGTCATGTAGAAGCAAATTTAAAATTAATTGGTGATGCCAAATAATATGTTTGCTAAGACTTGGAAATGGCAAAGAAATAGGTTTGATTGCAACTTCAATGGAGATTTCTAGCTGATGATTTTCTACCCTGTTAAAAACAGTCAAGACTTTATCAGGATTAGTGTGAATAAAGGGGCAAATACTAGGGGGTTCCAATAAATCTCTTCAATATTCCACTGCTCTTACGAAGTTAGTTCCTTGCCTGAATTGGGGCCTTGAAGATTTAGTTTCCTTTTGATTATACTAAGCAGAATAGTATATAAATATCTTCCTGTCAACATTCATTAGATTAAGGAAAGAGAAGATACGGAGAAGTAACACAGGAAATATATTGTTTAGATTTTCTGTTGTATCTTGTAATGTTAACACAAAGTATTTTGTCTGTGCTCTGCTCCATTCAAAAATGCCTGGGGAATTGTTCTTATAGACTACAGGGCTGTAGAGCAGATTTATAACAGCTAAATAAGAAGTTGTAGTAGTTCTTTAAAGGCTTAAAAGACCTCCATGTCTGTGTAGGGTATGATACACAGGAGGATTGTTCATGTTAGTATCTGCCTCTGACTGCTTTCATAGAGCCCTTCGGTGCCAGAGCAATCATCTAAGAGCACATTTCCAAAGTGTTCTCTGCTGGTGACTGCTTCAGCTTCTCAGGGATCTCTACAACCAGCAGAGGAATCCAAAATGAACATTTATTTTTGGTCTTCATTACCCAGTTTCTCTCTGTGGCAAACACCTATCATCTATTCCTCCCAGGCTTACCATACAAACTATTGACAAACTCAGCACGTAATACGTGTATGTGTATCAATATATATAAGCATTATTCTTGTGGAGATACTGTTCTCATCCTTTTTGTTTGCTGCAAATTGTCTTCGAGCAGCCATTCTTTAAATATTTTAATACTACTTCTCTTTTTCCATACGCAGAAGATTTCTTGCCTCCAGAATTAATATATTAAGTAGAATTGATTCTAGTGCCTGGTTTGTCTTGTGCTTTGAAAAATAACATCATATATTTAGGCAGGGATTTTCTTCTAGTTGGGTAGTGTCTAAATGTGGAGTTTGGTAAATTACTGGCGTTTGAGGCTGAACTAAAGTTCAGGTAATAAAATAGTGGCACATTGCTTGGAAAAACGTCACTTGTGGTGAACACTAGCGTTTGCCAGCTATTGTCTTGCTGCTTCATGTCCTTGTGACAGGGCTTTAGATGATATTGAATAGAAAAGTAAGAAACAGCCTTGGTTTAGTTAGGTGGTAGAGCCATCTTCTCTCTTTTATGGCACTGGGGAAGGATGAATGTGTTATTCACTCGTTGCTTGCTCAAGGACTGTGAGTAATGAATATACTCCAAGTTCTGACTGGCAAACTGTTCAAAGCCATTGTTGTGTGATGTATTTTTCTTTTCCTGAAAATCCTTAGAAAAATTGCATTTGCAATTTTTCACACCTGGAAATACGCAGTAAAAATACTAAGCTTTGTTAAGGTCATTGCATTTTGCTAAACAGAGAAAATATCTGTATTGTTTAGAACAAACTGTGTAGCCCTTTCAGATTTAATATTGTATTACCTAAGAAATCACATAAAGTTCCNTAGTTTTCAAGTCATGTTAAAAAAGATTTGAAAACAGACTTGATTAATAGAATCTGATGGATGGTAATCTCCCATTGTTGGAGAGCCCTGCTGAGGAAAAGAAGGCTTTGTGACTTAGCTGCATGTTTGTTCTCTCTAAGGAAGGACTGGAAAGTGTTGTTCTGATCTCTGCAAATAGCAATTAAGTGTTTTGAGGTGAGCATGCACTTGCAGACTTTTTTTGTTCAGAAAGATTTGGTTGGGCCAAAGAAGGACAAATCCACAGTTTTGTACAGCTTTATTTAAAAAGCATATATTGAAAGGATGGTGTGTTTTGGTTACCTCATAGATAGGTTTAGTGTTTCTATATACAATCTTAGCTTAACAGATGATGAAAAATTGATTGTTCAATCTTACTCGAAGGCTGTAACAGAACATTTAGAGCATGAAGAGCTGGTTTTGAATGATGCTTCTGGCATCTAACCCTGAAAATTATTCAGCGTATTTTTCTATTAGTTGTCTTGAAATGAAAAATGATCTCCTGTTTTCAAGTCACTTACCAATTTTACAGGTTGTCCTAAACACTGCAATTTTCACAGTCATCCAACATACCAATATATATTCCTACCTAATAAAATTATTGAGACAGCTGAATGCCATCAGAATTCACACCTGTTTTTTTAAACATTTGCTTAAAAAATACTCCAGTGTATGAGGGAGAAGCATGTAACTTCTTGAGCTTTACTTGATACTGTGCTTAGGTTCAGTACATTTCATCCTTTTTTAGTGCCACTGGACTGAGTTTTTCACCTGCTGGGGCATGATGTTACCATGACAACAGTTGATCCTGTTTGCTGTTCTCTCCTCTTTGTGCATGTCAAAAAGGAAAGCCTTTTGAGAAATATTTGTGAAAGCTGATCTAATTGCATTTCACTGATAATTAAAATAACAGCAAGGAATGGCTTGCTCTATTTCAGTAAGAATAAGAAATTTCTGTTAGAAGAAATAGCACAATAGGCTTGACAATTTAATCAAAGTTGACAAGATCCCTCCACAAGCTCTATTCCTACATAAAAGTGTCTGCAGCTGATGTGTTAAGCAGAATGCTAACATACATGGTCCTTAGAAGATCCTCTGAGGTATTCTTCTGAGACATCTCCAAGTTCACATTGTCATTCACCAGTTTTCTCTGTTCTGTCAGCAAATGGAAGCCTTAATGCTTTAGCAGGTAATTGAGTAGAGGCCTTCTGTTGCAGCCTTCTCCCTAACGAGCTCCAGTGGTGATCAGAACAATTTTGTTGATGTGTTTTAGCTGATGAATGTAGCTTGCCTTACAAGTTCCTTATGAATTATTACAAATTGTGAGTGGGAATTCATGCACCTGCAGA
>VWZI01012835.1:195870-307949 GCA_013396835.1 Psilopogon haemacephalus | reverse complement strand
AAGAAAAAAAAAAAAGTAGTATGAGGGTAAAATAAAGAGAAAAATATTTGTTAGGGGGGCAGTAAGGAATTTTCCCTTCAGACCCTGCCAGCTAAATACCAGGATTCAAACAGGGTTAAATGTTTAAGCCAGGCTGTGTTTTCCTTTGTTCCTTTATACAGGACCCAGGGACATTGGTCACTGCTTTCTCTCTTAGCAGTGGATAATTTTTCTTTCCCTTGGGTGTCAGTTATCCCTGAAGGAACTGGGACTTTGCCATGGTAAATGAGAATTTGTCCCTCTGTCTCTCAGATACACAGATTAATTTATTGTGTTGGGAAGTGAGTGTAAAAGTAATTGAAGGAAAATACCCTGAATAAATATTGATTTTGCTTTAGCCCACAAATCAAATTATCTTTCTAATACTGTCAAAGGGAAAACACTGCTCTATTATTAAATTTGAAAGGTAAACCACAAATGTGGTTATTCTTGAAGGAATACTTTGGCTAACTTGAGGTGAGGGGGTGTCTTCAGGAGGGTACCTTGAACAAAAGCTAAAGAGAGCTCATTGTACAGGTGCTGAATTAGGATCAGCTCTGTTCTCAGACAGTGGTAGAATTACTTTGGTACAAATGGCATATTTAAAGTTAAACCTATCAAAATGTTTATGTTTAATGTTTATGTGGTCTCTGATGAAAACATTATCAATATTGCATAATTTTAATTATCTGAACAGCCTCTGCCTGAAGTATGGCAGTGCTAACATTACATCAGTAACTTGTTATTGATGAGAATTGACCTCTCCATTGCCCCTTATTTTATTTTGTAGCTGATAGACCTAAAGTTATCTTGAACTGATTGTTCAGTTATCAGTTCTGTTTGTATGTTGTGGGGGGTTTTATCCTACAACAAAATTAAGTGTGGTTTTGTCATTAAGGAATTCAGCAGCTACCCAATAAAAACAACATTTAGTTGAGAAGGTTTTAAAAGATAATACTGAAAACCGAAGTGACAGAATTTCTGTCTTTGCTTGTTGGGATACTGTTGCTTTCTGTGGAAGCTAACAAGAAAAAAGTAATTCTGCTTACTGACAGAGGCTTCACTCCATCTCTGTTGTGAACTGGAAGTGTGCAAAGACATTTGGTCTTTTGCTTTTGAATGTAAAGTTTAGCTGTTGCATACCTCATGGAGAAAGCAAGGCATCATAAAATACAAGATCCAATGCTATGTAATGTTATTGTGTCTGCTTTTTAAATGTTTTCATGGCTGCTTCCTTCAGCCACAGTACACGCAAAGTCGAAAAGCAATGTCTTGAAGAGAACCTGCATATGTAGTAATTCATTATAAGCAGCTGCAGCTAGGATGTCTGCTGGGTTATTTATTCACGAGTGTGGATGCTTTAATAAAATCATTGCACTTAGGTATACATAGATTTATCACTTGGTCCATTTTCTTTATTAAAAGAGATGAGAGGTTCTTGCTATGTTCACACTATGTGCCGCAGGTGAAGAAAATAAGATGGAGATTGTAATGATCTGAGCTGCAGCAAATCAGAGATCAGTACTGGGTCCAGTTTTGTTCAATATCTTTATCAACGACCTAGATGAGGGCATTGAGTGTACCCTTAGCAAGTTCACTGATGATACAAAACTGGGAGGGGTGGATGACAGCCCTCAGGCTGTGCTGCCATCCAATGAGACCTGCACTGGCTGGAGAGCTGGGGGAAGGCAAATCTTATGAAGCTCAATAAGGACAAGTGCAGGGTCCTCTATCTGGGGCAAATAACAACAGGCACCAGTATGGACTGGGGGCTGCCCTACTGGAAAGCAGTTCCATGGAGAAAGACGTTGGAGTGCTGGTGGACAGCATGTCCTTTATGGGACAACAATGTGCCCTTGTGCCCAAGAGAGCCAATGCCATCCTGGAGTGCATCAGGAAAAGTGTGGCCAGCAGGTCTAGAGAGTTTTTTCTTCCTCTACTCTGCCCTCTTGAGACCATACCTGGAATACTGTGTCCAGTTTTGGGCTCCCTAGTTCAAAAGAGACAGGGAAGGAGCAGGAAGGAGTCCAGCGGAGAGCCATGAGGATGACTGGGGGACTTGAGCATCTGCCCTATGGAGAGAGACTGAGAGACCTGGGGCTCTTTAGTCTGGAGAAGACTGAGAGGAGATCTCATCAATATACAAATATACAGTATACAAATATCTGAGGGGTTGGTGTTGAGTGGCTGGGACCAATCTTTTTTGACTGCAGTAAGACAAGGAGCATCAACTACAAATTGGAACATAGAAGGATTCATCTCAACATGAGAAGAAACTTCTTTGTAGCGAGGGTGATAGAGCACTGGAACAGGCTGCCCAGAGAGGTTGTGGAGTCTTCTCTCAAGACTTTCAAAACCCTAGATGTGTTCCTGAGCAAACTATCCTGGGTGATCCTGCCTTAGAAAGGAGGTTGGACTCCATGATCTCTGGAGATCCCTTCCAAGCTCTGAGGTTCTGTGATTCTGTGAAATCAAATGTGATAATATATAGGATTCTGAAACTGGAGAATCTTCCAGAAGCTCAGGTGCATCTGATATTAATCTTTTCCTTTCTGATCCTGCGAAACATGGCAGCGATTACCTTGTAATCGTGTAAGTTGGTGTTCTTATGGAGGTGTTGGATTGGAGGTAGTAAAAAAGATTGAGAAGCAATTGCATGAAAAGCTAATACTCCAAAGGACAAGATGAAAAAAGTCAATGTAATGAGCTGGTAGCACAAAGCTTGTTAACTTAGGAGTCTTACTGAAGTGAAAAATAAAGCCATACATTAATTGTTTGTGCTTCCTCCGCAACATCTGGTCCTAGCCACTGTAGTGCCAAGACAGTGGTGATTTCCAAGTCCAATAAACTGCTGCAGTTCCTGTGTTCTTTATTTAGTAGTGCTTTTTAAGAAGCACTATTTTTATGTAGTGTTTCTTATGCTAAATTCAGCCTACTGATTAGAGGAGTAAAGCTGCATTTGTTTTCCTTTGTTAGAACAAAGTATAATTTGCCTGGGTGAGTTCCTATTTTTAAAATTAAGGAAATGCAGGAATTTCTGAGTAGATCTTTCTTTATCTTAAGAGTGATTGGTGGGTAAAAAATATCTGCATGCATGTAGAATTCTGTATCTTTCTGTAGAAATTCCTGAAATTTTACATGTTAGCATCAGAAAACCTCCCAACTCCTTTCCTGTACTACTTGCTAATATATACTTCGTCATGATAATTGAGAGGAAGCATCAAATGAAGTAGGATAATGCTTCAGAAAAAAAAACAACCCAACTTTAGTTTGATTATTTTTCATTGCATTTGATAGTTTTCCATTAACTTATAATATGTAATTTTTCAGAAGTGCAACTTTCTAACTGTCAGAGTGGATGACTGTGGGAGCCTGTGCTGCACATAACTACCCTTTATTGAACAAGGAAGGGACATTCCAGCACCTTTCAAGTGCTTTCTTTGAACCCACTTTTATTTTACAGGGATGCATCCGGTAATATAAGATACAATGGAAGTGGTGTGAGAACATGAACTAACAGTATTAGAACAGCAGCATCTCTTGTCAAAGCCATTTTTTTGTGCCTGCTTCTGATTACTCTTTGCTCAGAGCTGTATTACTTAGTGGTTAGACCTATGCATGACAGCCTATATTGTTCTTGCATCATTCACATGCTAATTACAAAGAGAAAATCAGAAAGGTTTTAATGTCAGAGTTAGAGTGAGAGGCACAGCCTGTACAACAAACTGTTAGCTTGTCCGTGTTAAAGTTCTTAAACAGATGTACTGTGTGATATCCCAGATGAGTCAGCTTTGCATTTGAAATCTAACTCTTACATGAAGGAAAAAAATGAATTGGTGGTGGTGAACCTGACCTTAGAAGTGAGTCATTTACAGGGAGAAAATACATGAGAAAAGATCAAAAGATTCTTCGTTTTTCCTTTTTACATAGCTGTAGGCTACAGGTCTTGGATTAATTCTATTCTTGTATCACTAGAGTTGAGAATTATCACAGGATACTATAATCAAAGTGTTCCAGCAGTCATTCCAGGTTACTGCGGAAGTAACTCTCAAACAAAAAGGAGCTACAAATAAGTGAATAGTGTATAACATGTTTTAAAGCAAAAAATAATTGATGGAGGAGCAAAGTAGCACACAGGGCAACAGATGCCTTTCTCCAGGCAATATAGAACCTTGTTACCCAGACAGTTGTGTCACATTGTATTAAATCTACAGAAGTCATCCTCCTACCATGAATTTTTACAGTCAGTCCTCATAACCATAGGAGGATTTTTACTTTTGTTCTTTTATGCACACAAATGTTTTTCCCTCATTTCTGCACTTAAAAAGATGCAACTACTACACAAGGTAGCACAGTTTATTTTTTATTTCTGATATTTTTTTTTTTTTATGGGTGCTTCTTTATTAATTACCTTATGTTTCATGAAGTATGTAGTGGTCTGTGAGCCTTTAAATCTGTGCAGTGCTCTGGGCACCCCTTTAAAAATAGCACACTGCAGGACTGCTTGTGTTTGTGTCCATTTGGGAGGGCTGTCAAATTTCTGATTCAGTTTACTTCACAGAGTATGAAAAGATATCTCTAGTGTTGTTTTCTTAAACCAAAATACCTGTCCAACCCGAGAAATGTTCCTTTCACCCAGTAAGAAATATCCTTGCTGATAGAATTTTTGTCTGACATGCTAAAGACATTTCAGATTCTTTCGGCAAATTCTGCTTATGGTCCTGACATGAATACAGAATGACTCACATAGTACCACATATGTAAGATGTGTTAGTATGATTTAAGCTTCTTGTTTTTAACTTGGTGAAAAAGTTTAAGCAGGAGCAATCCAACATCTGTGCAGCCTCTGTCCTCACATGTAAAAAGTTTGGATTTGGTTTTCTCTGTAGCTACTTAGAATCATAGAATCAGTCAGGGTTGGAAAGGACCACAAGGATCATCCAGTTCCAACCCCCCTGCCATGGGCAGAGACACCTCACACTAGATCAGGCTGTCTAGAGTCTCATCCAGCCTGGCCATAAACACCTTCAGAGATGGGGCTTCCACCACCTCCCTGGGCAATCTGTTCCAGGATCTCACCACCCTCATGGTGGAGAACTTCTTCCTAACATCCAGTCTAAATCTACCCATTTCTGACTTTGTTCCATTTCCCCTAGTCCTGTCACTACCTGACAGCCTAAAAAGTCCCTCCCCAGCTTTCTTGTAAGCCCCCCAGAGATACTGAAAGGCCACAATAATACTTGATGCTAATTTGTGGCAATACGTTTTCTGGAGGAAGATGTAATATTCTTCTTACAGGTTCTACTGTTTCTTTAATTTTTCATAGTAATTTTTTATTTTAAAAAAATTCAGATGCATTATAAACTAGTAAATAAATTGCTTCAAGCCCCTAATGTTTCTAAAGTGGACATTAGAAAAGGGATGATGGTTCAAGTAGTAGTTGAAACCCAGTGTCAAGACGGGTGAGAAAGTGTTTTGGAAGGATGAAGTACTGCTTCCCCTTCCCTTGCACATTAGCCTCCTAACATTTACTCAGCATTTGCTGTCATACTGTGGCTTGGACTAAGTGGCTTGCTGAGTTTTCAGTCTTCACTCTGCTTGTCTTCATAAACATCTGCAGTGGATTCATTTGCATAGGTTAAATGGTAGACCTCATCTGACTCTAGTAAAATGCTGTTTCTTAGGCACAATTAAATTGTCAGAGTTGTTACACACAGTGAATAAATGAAGAAAAGGGGAGAGGGCAGCAGTGGGGAGGAAAAAGACCAAACTCTCATTCAGTTTGTAAAAATGAGTCAAAAGCTATTTGTATTTAAAAACAGGATAAGAGAGGAATTCATGTTAATGCTTTCCACAGATGTTTTGGGTTTTTTTGGGGGGGGGTGGGGACACACACTGGTACTAGTGTATTATTAAGAAGTCCTAATCATGTGAAATTTTGAAATGAGCCGTGATATCCTACAATATCTCCTCTTAGGTCCAAGGAATAAGAAAGTGGTGCCTCTTTGTGCTGCCTTCAGAATTTTAATTATTAAATCGAAGTGGGGGAATCTGCAGCAGAGAATCCCTGGCATCCACAGGCAAGCTGGAGGGAAGTAGCATGTATCCAGCCTATTGGCAGTGTGTCTGTCATTTGTGATGGCTGCCCTATGTATTTGCTGACCTCTTCTTTCTGTTGACTTGGAGGATCTGTTTAGAATTGGCAGTTGTAAGAGCTGAAGTGAGAAGTGTTGCCCTGTTGTTAATGCATTCAGTGCCAGCTGCCAAGTGAAGAGAATGGAAAAATACTTCCTTTATTTCAGCGTAGCATCTTATGGAAGTGTAGCCTTCATGTGAGAGAAGCTGGGATTTTCAAAAGGTATCTCTCTCTCTTAAACTGTGTTTGAAGTTTAAAAGCTCTTTCAGTATCCAGCCATAAAATTCTGATGAAAACAACTCACAACATGTTAAAATCATAATCAGATGTGGTAGATTGTCTCTCGAATGTGTGTGCCACTGTAGTCCAAGTGAAATGGCTGTACACCCAATGGTGGTATGACAGCACCTTTAGGAAGAGCAGCCATGAACCAGCAACTTTCAGGGACTGTGGGGCAAATACGATTTATACTGGAAATCTGAGTTTTCTGGTTTGTAGATGGAAGCAAGCGGTAAAAATATCATTTTGCTCTGTCTTACTGGAGTTTAGTTCTAGAGTACTTGGGATTAACTTTGGGTTTTTGGTGTTTGTTTGGGGTTTGTTTTGTTTTGCTTTTATTTTAAGGCTTATATTTAACTAATCAGGAAAACATTGAGGTATATATTAAGGGACCAAATCACTGAAGTCAGTGGATTAGACAGAAAGTCACAAAATGTGGTGGTGCATAACTATTGTTTGCAGAAACCTAAGTGGCGTTTCAACAGCCATAAGACAAGAGGAGATGGTGAGGAGTTGGCTAATGAGAACTCTAAGTGTATTTCTCCAAGTAAGCGTGTCTGGAAACTGATCATGAGGCATTTTGAGAGGGAATTTAACTGTCTGTTGAAGTACTATTCCTGTATGCTGCACAGAAACCAGCCTGTGTTCCCCTTTGGGTAGTCATGTGTGCTGCTTCACTTAACAGCATCATGAGTTACTTTGAGGTAATAGAGTGCAGTAGATAAGCTTCTGTGGCTGAATGTGCCAGAATTCTTCTGTCAGAGTCTCTGTTGCAAGGGTTTGTTGTTGCTGAGATATGACTCAAGTCAACAAATTGCAACTAATATTATGGGAATTTGAGTTGACAGTAATTATGACTTGAATTATTTCCAGAAAACACAGCCAATAAAGAACTTGGCTGAGATGTTCAAGACTTTGGTTATTTTTGGCCTTTGCCACGTGTCGTTACTCCGAGACCTTTGATGAGCCATTTATTCTTTATTCCTTAATACTGTTTTTGAGAGCAAGCAATTTAAATGTTAAAAGTGTACATGCATTGACTTCACTTTCAAAGACACTGATAATATATACAAATACATTCTATCTTTATTGCAAACACTGCAAGTGGAAATTTTGCACCTGAATTTTAGTTGCTGGCTTTCTCTCGTGTGTTTTTTTGTAGGCTGGAAGTGTGCCATTAGCTCTTGGTTTTCACAGATTGAGTTGGGACGGGAGACATTGGTAGGCAAATGCAGAGGAACGCTGAGAGAAATAGTCACTATATTGAGCAGAGATTCATGTGAAAACAAGCAGGACCAGTGAAACTAGGATAGTTAGTGCCCTACTTCTCTTCATCCTTGCAAATAACATGATAAAGTGTATTTTCTTCAGGTAGGACTAACAGCCAGCTCAGTTGTGGTGTCTTCTCTCATAAAATGTTTTCCATTCTAGAGAATTTAAGTAGGGTGTGAAAGAAGCTGTCCTAGATTGCCTTCAATAACTCCTCCTCTCCTCACTCCTTCCCCTACCATTTCTGTTTAAATTCCTTTTAAAAACTTTATTAAAACCTGCTAATGTGTTGTCACTTGTTCCCCATTCAAGTCATCTGAGCAGTATTGATTTGTAACAAATGCAGATTGATCCATTGAAGTCAGTGCTGAATATGCCTTGGCAAAAGGCTATATTTATAGTGGTCTCCAAGCTGGAAGTGTAGCTTATTTTCACCTCATCAAGTGCAAAAGAGATTAAAAAAATGCTTTACAAGTGACTGTCAGCGATTAATGGGACCCAAGGATTTATTTGCATATCCAAGGAACTGTTCAGTGCAGTTTGTTAGTATTATAAAAATATTTACTGATTTAATTCACACCTTTGAAAACACGCCCTGAGCTAGGAAATCATCTTTCTTTTGGCCCTCAGAGCTGTCTAGCATCTCACACAGCCTGGCTGCCACTTTTAATTGCACCCTGAACAGCAGATTTAACAGACTTGAGAAATTCTAATTGCTGAGCTCCTTGTGTGCCAGGTGATAGGTTTCTGCAATCAGGAAACTGTGAATATTCTGCAGTTTGTCATCTTAGATTGATTCAGTGTGGTAAGCACTTAACGCTTCCCACAGATGATGAGGTGTTCTGATACTGCATGATGGTGGTGCTGTAACTTGCAATTATTTAAGCCAAACTGATTCTCACTATGCTTTGTGTTCAAATTTAACTATTAGTCTGACAGTCCAGGTGTGGGCAGAAATGCAGTGGTATCTTTAAAAAATGCTGCTGCTGAGAACGGCCTTTATTGTGTGAAATGTTTTGATAAAAACTGACATTTTGATCTCATTTTTGATAGAAGAAGAACGTTCACTTGATCATCTGTTTAGGTGACTGCATGACTTTGGAACCCAGTGGATAGTTTCAGTCAGATTTAGATGTCACACCTATTAAGATGTCAAGTTGTTAGGCAGCAATCTGTAAGCTTCACTAATTATGATGTTGAAGTAGTCACGGAAACATAGGATGACCTAGGCTGGAAGAGACCTTAGAGATATCTAATCCAACCTCCCTGCCATGGACAGGGACGCCTCTTAACTAGACCAGATTACTCAAGGCTCCACCCAACCTAGCCTTGAACAGCTCTAGGGAGGGGATGCCCACAAACTCAATGGACAATCCATTCCAGAGTCTTGCCACCTTCGTAGTGAAGAATTTCTTCCTAAGATCCAATCTAAACCTATTCTCCTTCAATTTAAATCCATTTCCTCTTATCCTGTCAGTGGACATTCTTGTAGAATGTCCCTCTGCAGCCTCCCAGTAGATTCCCTTCAGGTATAGGAAGGCAGTTATAAGGTCCCCTCTGGAGTCTCCCTTTTCTCCAAGCTAAGCAATCCCAGTTCCCTTAGCCTATCCTCATAGCAGAGGTGTTACAGCCCATGGATCCTCTTTGTGGCCCTCCTTTCGACTTGTTCCAACAGATCTATGTCCTTCTTATGGTGGGGACACTAGAACTGGTGGTATTTCACAAGAGATATGTTTGGCCTTCTGGGCTGAATGAGCACCCTGAAGTAATGCAGTGTAGGAAACAGTTTAGATAAACAGTTTAACAATTTTTCTTGTTCATTTAAAACAAATTTTGTGTGCAAAGAGAGAGATATGATTAAAATAGCTTTTTTTTGTTGTTGTTGTATACAAAACACTTAAATATTGGAATCTTAAATTCCCCTTTTAGGGCGTACATTGGTAAACCCAAATTTGGCAATTTATTATTTTTCTTTTATATTGAGAATTTTAAAAAGAAATAAAAGCATTATTTGAACAGTTTTTCTTAAGACCTCAGATGGATTAGTGGACAAGTCTGCAAATAATGTGGATTTTAGTGGTACAAAATAATGAATTCCAAATCATTCAAAAGTAGTCCCAGTTTTGCCCACCTTATTGTAGGTTTTTGTTTGTTTTTTTAAGAAAGATAACCAATGTTTTCAGAAGATGTGTAATGCAGATTGACCAGTGTGACGGATTGCAGCTTTCATTAGGAATTCAGTCTGAGATAACTACCTTTGTGAACTTGTGCACAGAAGAGCTGGTCAGAAATAGCAGAGGGTGCTACGTTTTTTTTCCTGAGCTGTGTGAATTTGTGTAACCTGATAGAGCATTTCCACCCCTCTATGTTGACTTTTGACTGTGTATTTGAGTTTTACTTACTTTTCCTTTCTTTGTCCCTATAGTGCTGTCTAAATTAATAAAAATACATTCCTGAGGTTGTAGCTAATACCTTGATCTTTACTTAACTTTTGACTTCCATCGGCATTTATTTGCCAGCTTCTGTAGTACGTAGATGCTCTACCCAGATTATAACAATGTTCCTATTACAATGTGTATACATGCAGATATTATAAATAGATCTACATTAGAAGTTAAGCAACATATGTGGCTATGAAAATGGGTACATTAATATACATTCCAGGTTTGAGTTTTTGGCATCAAAATGTGTTCTAAAGACCTAAGTTTGACAGCATTGGGGTGGTTTTTTTTTTTGGGAGCCAGATCTCTCTCTCTTCCCAGCTCTGTGTGAGGCAGCCAGCTTTGAGCCCTTCCTTACATCCACAGGGAGATACTTACTGTGGTTTTTTTTACAGACACCAGGCCCACAAAGTGAGGCCACCTCTCTCTGCTTGTACATCTTTAATCAGATCATCTACTGAAAACATATGGAGCCAACTGGAATTGCAGACTAATCTGCTGCTTCTGCACCTTCAGTGCCTCTGGCTCTGTGCCTGATATTGCTCTTAATAGTTTGTTAATACCAAATAATGCAAAAACATTGCTTCCTTAAGAACTTAATAGGATGTACTGTAATAGAGACAAATGGTTTATAACAGTCTTTACTTCTGCTTTAGGAAAATGAACTGAAGGATGCTGTGCAAGAAAAGAATCGCCTGAGCCTTCAGTATGCAAATGTATCTCACAAAGCACTGCAACATGACCAGGTAACATCATGGGCACAGCCCTCAGACATTATTTGTTACAGAGATCGGACTGCAGAGTGGATAAAAATTGGATTGTATGTCTTTTTTGTAATCCCCCCCCCCCCCCACTCACTTCTTTCTACTTGAGAACATAAAATATTTTATTTTAAAATAAATTGCCCAAAATTATCTTATTAAAAAAATGTTACAGCTTAAGACACTAATAGACCTTAGAGAGCTGCATCACTCCTCTGATTCCTGTTTATTTAGTATTGTGAATTGTATTAGGATTTTAGTAAATTTTGTGATTTTGATCAGATTTGATTGAAAAATTATAATTTTCTGAAAAATAGATATAAATAATTAGTATCCAGCAGATTTTTTTTTCCCTACCCTTTTTAATTTTTAAATTTCTCAAGAAAAATGTTTTAAAAGCTCTTCTCCAGCAGCAGATTCCCAAAACTCTATTTAGGAGTTATTTCCCCTGTATGTATGCACATGGCATAGTCTCAAGTATTCCAGGTCCTAATTTCAAATCTATTTCAAAAGTGAGCATTTTTTCCAGTTATTTTTTTGTGCCTTTTATGGGACAAAAAAAAATTATCTTTCTGACTACAGTGTGATTATACCTATGGCAAATACTGCATGGCGTCACTAGCATGGGAGGAGAGGTTGATGTGGCTTACCTCATCATATATGCATTCAGTGGAAGAAACACTGTGAACCAGCCACTTTACAGGGCTACATTTAGCTAAAAATAAAACTCCAATCTGGGATTTCTACAGGGCTCAAGTGAGTTGCTCGGCAACCTCATTCATATCTCAAGAGCTGTAACTCACATAGGCTCTGATGAGAGCCCATCCTCAAAGCCTGCAGAACAGTGGTAGCTATTTACTTGGGTATCTCTGACGTGCATGGGTCACCAAGTAGCCTGCTATTGAATTCCCCAACCAAAGGAGGTCTGAACAAGTCCCTGATACAATGGAGATTACTGAGATTCAGAGATGGCTGAGCCTGTACTCTAGATTTTGTGTGTAGCACCTGGTATTGAACCAGACTTGAAATTTCCTGTTGCTGGGAAATTGAACTTGTTTTTACATAGAGAGACAGTGTGATAGTATTTTCTGATAGGAGGAAGCCATGTGTATCACAGCATCACTTAATTTTATTCATCCGTCTGTCTAGAATTTCTCCCTTTCCTAATGTTTTTTTCCTCTTTATTGTTGTTTATATATAGCCTTTACTTCACGAGGCACATAAAGATAAAATCTCTTTTAGGCAGGTTTATATTCTGTCTGACACAGGAATCACATCAATGGAGTGAAGGCTCCATGCTTTGGTGACACTAAAAACATTATCCCTCTTACTATCAGAAAGTGAAGAACTATGCAGTTAATGATTTATTATAGGTAATGTTTGTCTCCTACTGCAGTGAGTGTGAGGTACACCTAGTAAGAGCAATTTAACCTATAAAGGTAAAATGTCAATCTTCGATGCATTAGCCTCTAAGTCAGGAATTAAATTACCTTCTGCTACTGTAGTGTCAGAATTTGCTGTAGTGTGTTTGTTTCTTCAAATATAGTAAATACTGTGAAAGGCATCATACAGCAATTCTGGATGCCTGTATTACTAATTTAATATCACAGCCTCAGCAGGATGAAAGACTTACACTTAAAGTAAGTGTATCCTCTCCCTTTTAACGATACAAACAATATGCATCTTTGCAGAATACTCTGAGTGTTAACAAACCAGGTGTTTTCCTCCTTGCGTAAGAAGCCTTCTTAGGGAGTTATTTGGGGTGGTCTGTTTGTTTGTTGGCTTTTTTTTTTACCACACATAATGAGATTAAGGACAGATTGTGCAGTTTAGATTCCATTTTACTATTCAGAAAGTGTTAAGCAATACCGCTTTGGATGTGGAGGTTAGAGCAGAATTATAACAAAGTTTAGGGCTCAGCCCTGAAGGGGGAAACCTGCCTAAAATAATTTATTCTTTATCACCCTTGAGAGCTGGCCTGAAAACCAGGCCAACTTTATCTAAGCAATTGGGACTGGAGGAGTGTTTATGCATTCTGTTATGTAGCAGAGAGAAAGCTCCTGCTCATTTTTGCACAATGCATTTTGCTGAAATTTGACTTTAGAAAGGAATAGATAGAAGGCTGGATACCTTTACATTCACAGATTCAAGCTAAGTGGGGCATACCTTACAACATTAAGTTTGGGTGCTCTGCAGGAGAGAAACAAAGGTGCTTGCCTGGAGTGGAATACTTGTGAGAAGATTTTGTGTCCTTACGAGTGCTGTAACACTGGGCTCTGACTCATTTTCCTGCTCATCTAAGTATACATATATATATATGTATGAGTGTTTTTATGTAAAAGAGACCAGACATGACACAGTCAGATTTTTTGTTCCCACAATACCTGAAATCATACCATTTTCATGGTACTTTCTGAACAATGTCAGTAGTTTGAGAAATTGGCAAGTGTCTGAAGTCTGGGTTATGAGGCTGATGGAGCTTTTCACCAATGAAATAAAATGCCAGCTTGTTTTAGTGGGCTGGTTTTCAATAACTAGTTTCTGTTGAAATGTTCAAGAAGGGGGAGATATTTGAGCACTGTTCTGCCATCCATAACTGACTCAATGAGGATACATTTATTAAGTGTGTAAGTATGGGACAAAAGATGAATTGGTGGTTGCACTGAACGGGGAAGCATCACAGATCAAAATGTTCCCCATTTCTGTCATGAAATTAAAACTGCTTATGATGACCCCCTATTTAGGTCAACTGTTTTTGCCACTGGGAACATTGATGTTTTGATGTGCTCTCTGTGCAATTCAAATTCATGTATACCACATATGTTCTTAAACAGCCTGCTTGGAGAAAGCGTTAAATTCGCATTTAAGAACAAATGTTGTCTAAGCAACAACAAGGAAAAAAAAAAAAAAGGCAAATGATAAACTCATCAAGTTTTGTGCTGCCTTATGGATTGTATAAATGTGTATATCACAGCATTTTATGTGATACACAATCTTTAGAGGAGTAAGTCCTGGCAAGAATGCCCTAGAGAAATACAAAAATATACCAGTTGCCACTGGAAGTAACAAGAGTAATTACTGGAAGGTAGTTGGTAGGTTTGGTTGTGTTCTTTCCAATCTGCAAAACTGAGATAGACACAGAACTTTGTTCAAAACTGATCTGCCAAATGAGAAGGCGTAGAAATTATTAGAACCATTTTAGTGAACCTAAAATTTGACTGCTTTAGGTATGTGCTTTGGGATCTAAATGAAAGATTCTACAGTTCTACCTTTCCCCAATTCACCTGTATCCAAAATTACATTAGAAGCTTGATAGGTACCATGTGTTGTCATAGCCCCTTCATTGCTGACAGGGCAAAGCACGTAGCAGAAAGGTCCTGTGCTCACTTGCTCCCCAAAATATTTTCAGACTGTAGTGACCAATAAGTTTTGGAAAATTCTTTACAAAGGTAGTCAGTTGGTATCAGTTGTTTTAGAGAGAGAGAAAGCTAAAAAGCCTGAGGAAAATAACCTTTTCTTGAAAGTTGTTCAAAATACTGCACTTACTGAGGATAAATTGAGAATCCAAGCAATAACAAAATAGCATTGTTGATAGTGATACCCACTCCATTATTCTTCAGCAATATACACTGACTTATCTGAGCAATGATATACAATGCAAAGGATATGGGAAGTTAATAGATTCTGAAAATCAATTGTTTGATAGTTCCCTTAGTTATAAAGAAATGAGGGAAGAGGAAAAGAAAAATCCTTGTGCAGGGAAAAAGAAGAAATCCTGAGATTGACAATAATTGCCTCAGTTCTTGTGGAAAACATGATTTGTTCCCTTTTCCCTTTTCTTTTTTCCAGTCCACTGCACTCTAAAGAGCCCTCTTGCAAAGATGAATACGAAGGCTGGCTGCAACCATTTAGATTGTTTGGTCCATGGCAAAATTTGCAAGTTAACAAACTGGAGCCAGAAGGCAAATAGAAAGGCTGAATCAGTCTCTAAAACATCACTTTAGAAAATGGCCAGGAGATACTCATGTCACAGATTGCTTAATGCTAGTCATTCTTTAAAAGACAAAACAAACTACAACAACAACCATCCACAAAAACAATCAAACATAACCCCCACCAACAAAAAAAACCCCACCAAACAAAAGTGCCAAAAAACAACAGACACAAAACAAACAAACACGAGTAATTTGCACTTCCTCTAAGTGTAGTTAGAATGAGACATGATCTGCACCAAGATTAACACACCTATGCCTTATCCCAACCCCTTGGACTTTGCCTTTCCCTAGCCAGTAATCCTGCCAGCATTCTTTATGCCTCTGTGCTGTGTTGCAGCTACCAAAGGAAACGATATACTTGGAACTCTGTCCACCAAAATTATTATGGCTCACTCTTTTGCTTTCTTACCCTCTATCAGCATTGCAGGGAAGTGGAAATAGTTTGTCAGTGTGTTTTTGCTTTGTTTTTTTTTTTTTTAACCTAAGTGTTTATTACCGGTGTTTCCACTAAATGTAAAATGCTGCAAGCCGAGCCAATCCCATTGTTATAGATCAATTCAGGACATGAAGTTATCAAATGATCAGGGATAAGAAATCAAAATTTCGAGTGATCTGAGCTGATAAAAGAACTTTTCCACAGTAGGATGAAATAGTTTAATAATAAATTTTCTGCGTGTCTATGAAGTAGTCTCTATCACTACTGATTCATAAAATGCTGTATAAAAAGACACAGACATATTGATGGCTAAGCTGGCACCAAGTAAAGTACATAGGAAAACAAATCCTATTTGATGAGTATCTGAACCTTTCAAGGCCTTCTGTGTGCAAATACATTAAGGGAGACCAAAGGTTTTGTTGCAGAAGAGTATTTTTTAATTGTAGACACTGATTACAAGTGTTAGCACAGGCTGATCATGTATATTTGGATTTATTCTGTTGTCCATTTACATCGGAGAATAGTGCTGAAAAATGAACATTTGAGTTGTATTTCCACACTTATGTTAGATCTCTCTGCCTTTCCATAGCACACCCATCTCCAAAGCCTCTGAGATCCAGAGAAATGAGGAGTTTTTTGATAAGTACAGTTTGATTGACAAACTGCAGTCCTTGTCAAAAGAAAATGTTTAATGCATATATGTATATGAGTTACAATTTCTTCCATGAACATTCCCTTCCATTTCTTACCTTTTCAGTTTCAATATGCAGTAATGTTTGTGTCAGACACTGTTTTCCCTTAAATAGTGATCTGTTTGGGCAATAATCACTTTTTTCCCCCTCCCTAGGTAAAATCAGACTATGACCATCTTAGAGAAACCCTTCTCAAAGTGACCAAAGAACGAGATTTGGCTATAAAGGGAAAACACCAGCTCCAAGCCAAGCTGGAGAACTTAGAGCAGGTCCTAAAGGTATGTATAATGCATGAAGTCCAACAGTCCAGTACTTCTATTTCTTGTTTAATATTCCTGGCATTCATTTAGTGAGTCACTGATACAGAAGTGCATTGCGAACTAGGGGACTTAATGCCCCTATTAGTTATGATGAAACACATGAAATACAGTAGACCAAGTACCTACAAGAGATCTCAAACTGTCAGAGGAGAGACATCTTTAGAGGTCTTTACCTGATACATTATAAATAATTGGATGTAAGTTTTAACTATAGAGGTAAGTAAGATGAGAAGCGACTATGCTGATGGAGGAAATATTAACAACAGCCAAGATATTTTGCTTTAGAGAGAACTACACCTGCCAATCTAATTTCTTACAGCTTTATGAAACAAGCTTTTCTACTAGTTTGTATTGCCTGTGCAGAGTGTATCTCATTGTTAGGACAGGGTTGAAAAACTTGCCTGGGAGAGCATTAAGAAACTAAGATGATTAGGAAAAAAAACAAAAGGGGGAAGAAAAAAAGGGCATGCAGTTTCAGCTGTTTGCATCAGTGGAGGAACTGCACTGAAGAGAGTAACACTTGTAAACACTTGTCTGTAGTTCAGGCCACTCAGAAAAATGAAGGATGTGTTTGGTTAGAATGGAGCATTGATCCAGTGCTGAACCTTTTTTATTTATTTTTTTTTTTATAGACTGCCAAGGAGCTCCTTATTTTTCTTCTCAAACCCAAAGTTGTCCTTTTTCAAACCACTGAAGTGTCTAGTAAAGGAGGGGGTGGATGCCCTAAGAGTAGGAAGAGGTGGAAATGAAAATAAGACTTTAAAATTTGGGCAAGCCTTTTGCTTGCAGAGTGCTTTAGTAATGCTAAGTGGCTTCAGCCAATGCTTGTTGTAAGTACAGTCGCATACTAAAAGTTTGATCTGTTAATTATTTTGGCTTGAGTCAGACCCACTGTAAAGGGGAAAATTAGTTTTGCTGTTGGCTGCATCAGAGCAGATCTGGACATTTGAAGATTGTAGTGTTGAAAATGGCTACCTGTCTGACTTTCAAGGAGAGGTTTTTCTTTTTAGTGTGTTACACTGGTAAGTACATTGTTGAAACCACCTCTCCGGCTTTATTTGATACTGCTCAAGAGATGAGAAGGTTTTTAATGCAGATGGAAACAAAAGGTGGTTATACATTTCCACCCCTCTTGCTGAGCCTGTAAAAGACTGGAGGGTTATCAAAAGTAAGTTGTCTGCTTCATAAACCAACATATTCCAGCAGCTCCTGGAAATATGAGCTGTTGAAATCATATGCTAGGCAATGCCATGGGCAGTACTCTGTTATGTGTTTTGTTGTACAGTGAATTATCAATGTCCTATTCCTGCCTGTCAAGAGGTAGCACTGATGCAATATATCTGGAGTTATAAGCAAATAAGTAATACATCCACTGGGGAAGGAAAAATAAACTACTTAGTTAAATAGAAGAGTGGTACACTGTTATCTGTCTTAAGACTTTCCCTGGGAACAAGTAGAAAGTTTTTCTCTAGCTCTGGAAGATAATTTACTCTTTCTGTTTTCTTCTTTTCCTTCTGGGGAATACAAATCTGACAGTTCCACAGACCTTTATCACTAATTTTCTGTGTTACTGTGTGCCATGTGCTAGTACCTATAGAAAACAGGATCAACAGCTGGAAGCTATTTCAACAGATATGGCTTGCCTGTGCTCTCTGTATAATGATTGTAGGATTCCAGCTTGATAACTGCAGAAACTCACTTCTTCAAGTAGCACGTAATAGAAAGATAAGGGGAAAAAAAACCAAACTAGAAAAGATACAAAATATGAATTCATGGCTCATGAGACAGCTGAGGATTGGACTTTGCTCTGAGTAAATTAAAATTAATTCCAATTTCACCAAATCGAAATACAAGTTATTATTGGCTGGGCTTCTATGCTGCTAAAAGCCCCAGCTTTCCCAAGCAATAAAACTCATCTCATACCTCATTCAGATACTGATTTTGTTAGGTTTGTATGGTTTTGAACATGAAACTCTTTTAATGCTGGACAGTGTTGTATTTTCTTAAAGCAAATTAAAATACATACTTTATTCTTTGGCCATGCCAAACAGTGTTCATTTTGCCACTGTTTAATTAGCCTATTTATTTGGATTTGACTGAATGCTTCCTCTAAATTTCTTCTGCAGAAGAGCTTAATCTAGTTATTTAACGACTTTTTGCTTAACTTCTACTGTAACAATATTTCTAATAGATGTGGTAGAAAGCTTCTGCAAATCTCACTGTTCTGCTTAAGAATGTCTTCAGATGTTTTCCTTCACTGATTCCGTGATCCTGGCTCTTCATATTCAGTAGTTCTCTGTCTTGAGCTGAAGCCATCTGAGCTGTTAGACTACCTTGAACAGATTTGAAATCCTGAATTTCCTTTTTAGCATTAAGCCATGCCCAAGCAGATGCAGTTAATTGTGAATTTCATGTGTGTTAGCATATGGTTGGGAAATTAGTAGTTTGAAGAAATGGTTTGCAGCTTTCCAGCCATTGGAAAAGTTTGAGGAGTATTTAGCCTAGTTTCTCTGTCAAAAGAGAAACTCAGTTTCTCTTTTGAGAACTTCAGGATGTATCAACTGAGCAGAAAAAGGAAGATGAAGAACTGCTGAATTTGCTGACTTCTGAGAATTTTCACAGTGCCTCTCACATAGAACAGTTCTGATTTTTTTGTGTGTTCAGCCAGCTTTTCCCATTCATTCCACTGTAATGGTGCTCACCCATCTGCAGGCACAGATGACAAGTCCTTTGATAAGAGTACTTGGGTGCAAATTAAATTTGCTCCCCATTCAGTATTATGTATGGGTTCTGCCTCATAAATAAGGGTTTAGTATTTGAAAGCCATTTGAGTTTGTTCTAGCATTAACCAGTTGTGCGTTTTAGGACTGTGAAAGTCACTGCTACAGGGAAGAATGGATTTCTTTGTTCCCTTTGCAGCTGTAGGTAATACAGTGCAACCAGTGAAGCGCTTGGAGCTAGCATGGACTACTTATTGTCAGTCCTCCTGCTGCCCATGAGGAAGCTGGAAAAACAAAAGCTGTTCTGGCAGATCTCTTAAATGCTATTTCAGAAACGGTTTATACTGCACAGCTGCCTTGCTCTAAGGTTTCACAGGAAACTGCAATATGTGTGATGTCCCCAACCCTTTCTTTGCCACACAGCAGGGTTCTTGCCTTTGATCTGGAAGACACACTGAAAAGGTTCCATTTTCACACTTTCTTTGAAGGATGTATTTGCCCATCGTTTTGAAACATGAAGTCCTTACTGTAGTTTTTCCTGTGCAACTTCTAGATGTGGATTTGCTTTCAGATCTTAGGGTAATATTACTAGAAGCTCTAGAAAGGGTGCAGAAAGGGAAGTGCAATTTTGCACTAACCTGCCTTGCATTAGCAACAGCAGCAGCATGGACAAATGCATCACCACCACCTCACAAACTTAAGGCAATATGGCTGTTGTGTAAATCAGCCCAGTGATATGCAGTAGCCATATGCAGGATAGGATACACAGATCAGATCTCTAGACAGAACTGATCTTTGAGCAAAGCAGAAGAGCAGTTGCTTCTGGATTGGGGAAGATTTAGTTGTTGTGCCAGGGGAGGGACAGATACTGGGATGAAGAGATCCTTGCTGCTTTAAACACTAAATACAACATAGCAATACTAGAATGACTGAGAGGGATTTTTAGGTTGACATGGATGACCAATGGTCTTTTCTGACACTAACATCTATGAGCTGTATGTTTAGGAATCAAATTAAAAGCTGGGGAGAATCACAGATCGTGTATCAAAATCTTTTTCTTCAGTACATTTTACAGATTCACTGTATGGTCGTGACATTAATTATTCATTGATCTCTGCAAAGGACTGAAAATCATTCTTTAGTGCCTTTTGTAAAACTACTATCAAAATACACTCTACCAAATCTGGTATTAAATCTTGAGCAAGTGAAGTGAGACCTTTGTTGTTTTTCTGATAATTAAAGATTTTAATTAAAGGTGTGGGAATGACTTAATTTTCTCTCCACATAAGGAATGTGCTGATTCTCCACTGCTGTCAAGTTTTACATAAGACTTGATGGAAGCTGCTGGGCTCAGCAAATGTCACTTCATGCTAATTTAAAACATGAGTAATACTAGCCTGCAAAATAGGTTATATTCATTCCCATGAGATGAGGATCAGAACCATTATTTTTGGTCATTATTAAACACTGAGAATAGATATTACCCATTAACAGATCCATTTCACTTTTGTGCATAATGCAGTGTTTAGAAATGTCGACAGTCAGAATACTGAACCCTCACAAAGCTCCTAGAAAACAAGGCAGAACAGATGAACTGGAAAAATATTTGATGATTTTGTTGTTGCTGTTGTTATTAATCAGTACAACAAATGAAAATAAATAAATCCCAAGCAGAGGTGAAGACATTTCTGCTTCCTTTGCAAACAAATCCTGATTGAAGGAAGTCAGCCTCACTGTACTGTCCCTCTATTGTGAGCATGGGAGAACAGCTTGTTGAGGGTTAGCAATAAAGAGATATTTTGGTCTGTTCTTGTCAATTTTAGCCACCTATTTGTCTAAGTGCTGTCTCCTAATAGCTTTGTGTGCAATAACTTATGGTGCTGCAGATAAGACATCGTGTCTGCTCTGAGAGTATTATGGGAATAATATGTAATTTAGAAAATAAAACTCTTTAATACAAGTTCCACCAGAGAAGAGATCAGAATCTGTAAAGAGATCTTTCTTAACTCCCTTTTATTAACACAGTGTTTGAAAGTTATAATGATACTGGGAGAACGATATTAACCTGTAATGAAAAAGATTCCTATCTGCAAAGGGTATCTTGACATTGTTCAATTTGTGCTCTTCCCAAGAACCTTTCTCATATTGCTTTGAGTCATTGGTAGCAACCCTGCTTTGAAAGTTGGTTTTGAGTATGGCACTTTTGCCCAGATCCATGTGTTAGTGTTGCTCTGGGTAATTTGCTGCAAATAATAGGCAGAGATAAGCAAAAGTAAGCTGTTTCTTTTGGGTCATCGTTTGCAAAACAAATCACAGAACAGTTTCCTAGATAAAGAGGCATTTAGGGAATTGTCAAGCTAATTTTTTTCCCAAGCTTTGATTTTTCAGCACAATACCACATACAAATGTGTGCCTGGTGGATAAAACGGGTGCTGCTCACTTCTGCATCACAGAAGCCATGTTGCTAGCAACGACAGAGTCATGCATCCTAAAAGAGATTGCTGGCAAAATGCCTGAGTTTAGCGATGGCAATATGCCTCTAAGTGCTGACCAAATTAAAATCCTCTCCAGTTTCTTGCTTGTCTACCAGTGATACCAGAGAACTTTTATGTTGAGATGGACACCTGCATGGCTGGGAGTGGCAGCAAGTCTGCCTGCAGATAGAATATGTTAAAGTCTCTTGATAGTTTTTCTGCTTCCTTTGAAACAGCATATGCGAGAGGCTGCTGAACGGCGGCAACAGTTGGAGTTGGAGCATGAGCAAGCCTTGGCTGTTCTCAACGCCAAACAGCAGGAAATTGAACTCCTGCAGAAGGTAAGTGGAGAAAGGGAAACCAGGTGAAGTAGCAATTTGCAATGACATAGTACAGGCCATGAAACAGATCTCCCGATTTAAAGGAACTGGTTGCTGTTTCTGGAACATTCTGTGTGATTCTTGATGCAGTTGTTCCAGGGTGATGCTTGCTCTTGGGTTTACGTGACTGTACTACTGATATACAAATGTTCATGCCAGTGAAGATTAACCTGATCAGGTTCTCATATTTACCAATAGGAAAAAAGTGGATACAAATACGTGGTTTTTTCTTTGTATTTCCACTGCCTCTCTCTATATTTGGCTCAGAAATATTTGTGTATTCCTTACATGTCAAGAAGGAAACTGATCTTAGTTTCATGATGATCAAAATGTAGGGAATCCACTATTTTCTTGTCAGTTTGCTGAAGCAGTTAAACATTTCTACTGTTTTGTTAGGATTTCCCTGATTCCCTCTTCCAGACATTTGCAATTCTTACTACCTTTCTCCACTAAATTAAAGTAAGTCCTTGTCAAGGCATTTATGCTTCACAGCTGATCTTGTTTTTCATAAAGTAAACAGTTGGTTAAGTATCTCATTTTCAAACTCATTCTCTAATTTACAAATCACTTTCAGATTTTTTTTCCTTTTCACACTGCAACTTCTCAGCTTTTATGATGCTAGAAAGAATATTATACTGAATTGCAGTCTCACCAAAGTCACTTAAAGCTGCAATTGTCTGAATACTGATGTTGATTTTTCCAATTGCTTGAATAGATCAAAACACAGAAATAATAACATTAATGATAATTTAGTAGAGAATTGGCATGGAAGAACATTCTCAGCAGGAGAAAACAAAATGTATCTAATAGAGTTTGCTTGAAATAGGAAGTTTCACTCGACCAAATGAAATCTTCCAGTTCATTTTCTGTTAGCCCTTCACAATTAATCTGTTCAGGCATATTTCCAAATGCCATTTCTTGTTATAGTCAGCTGTTATAAAAAATTATTGGACTGAAATTTCTGGGCAAAGCAAAGAAATCAAAGCATTGTACAGCTTTTCTCCTTGCTATTTTTCGTGACATTCATCTAATAAATCCACGTGACCTGGGTCTTTTTGTTACGAGTTGGAAATAGGAAACAAATCTCTGCAATTCTGTTTTTCTCCAGTCATTTTTGCTAAGCTGTGGCATGAGACTTCAGGCACAAATGAGTTGTATTGTGTTTGGTGTTTTACTCGATGTGACTAGCTCAGCATCTGTAGCCAGTGATTAAATTCTTGTTCAGTAGCCCTGAAGCAGCATGGCATGCAAGATCACTTACGTTAAAAAATTATTATCTACTGATCATTTGCCACTAGGTTCCGCTGGAATTTTAGCTTAGGGTTCCTGTGCAGAAGTCTATTGTTAACAATTTGTCTATGCTCTACTTAAGGATTTAAGAAATAATTCATCATTCTTACTGGTTTCATTCATTAGCCTGAAATATTTAGTCTAGTGCTTTGCACAGACACTTATTTCACCCTGAAACATCTAATTCTTCATGTGATTAAGCTGATATTGTGTGTTTTTAATTTATTATTGCATTTCATAATAAGGATCTGTGACAACTTAACTGAGAATTCTACCTATCACATCTCTGGGCAAAGTCTGCATGTGATATTCACTCAAGATATCACTCAAAAAGAAAAAAATCTTTTCAGCCCTTCCAAGCTCAGATTCTTTTCCATTCTGGCATGTTGAGATCTCAGCTTGGTCGAGCTAATTAGTTGCTTCTGTAATGCTGTTATTAATCACAGCATGTTACGGGTTGGAAGGGACCTTCAAAGATTGTCTGGTACAACCCTCCTGCCAGAGCAGGACCACCTAGAACAGGTCATGCAGGAATGCATCCAAGTGGGATGCATCAAGCAGGAATTTCTGGCTTGCATTTTATCCAGAGCTGACCTCAGTGTACCTAGTACATGTGTGTTCATTCCTTCTTTTTTTTCATTCCTTTTTTTTTTTTTTTTTTTTTTTAATTTATTATTATTATTAGAGTCATCTAATAACTTGAAAAAGTACCGTGAAATGAAAGTTGTAACTCCAGGCAGTAACAGGATGACATTTGACAGCATATCTTGTTGCTATCAGAAAGTTGCTGATGAACCACAGGAATGTGCCCTTCAAAACAAAGCAAGTTCTTGTTGCAGTCTGCTGCACTTGCTGTCACATCTTGATATTATAAATAAAAATTCATTGTGTTCTTCATATATGCACAGACTGATCAGATTTTCAGCCTAAAAGGAGGAATATGATATTGTTCATCAAGGAAGCTGATGTGCTTTTTTCTCTAAGAAAGCCTCAATACAAGTCAGTTCGATGCAAAAGAGAGATAACTATTCATGCAGGTTTTCTAATCATTTGTCAAGAACTCATATTTTGGGCAAACTTTATTAAACTTGTAATGATGAATAGCACAAGGCTTTCTGCTACCTGTCATCTTATGCTTGCTAATGCTTGTGGAGCCAGTATTTTATCAGATGCTAGCAACAAGACTGCTGTAGTACAGGAAGAAATATGACTGTGCTTGCAGGACTGAAAGTGAGGTTATTACCATCCATGACAGTGAAATATAGTTTGGGTGTATGTTTTTCATTGTGGTGTTATGGCCTGACCCAGCTTCTGTTGAAACCAGTAATGGAATAGGGTATTGGTCATGGTACTATCTCAGCCATTAAATCAGAATGTCTGTGAGGGGTTTTCCTCTGCTAAACTGCAGAGTTTTAATACTTTTCTCCAAGGTGAAGCATGCAGAATGTGAATCTGTGGGTTACAGTAATATGGAGCTACAAGGTAAAGTTAGTGCATCACACTGCCATCAACCTGATACAATGGTTAATATCAAGTTTTGCTTATAAGGAAGAGAGTGAAATCTTAAATGAAAATGAAGTGAGCATAACACAAGTTACTGTGTATGTGTGTGTTTGTATAAAGGTTTAGACTACGCAACCAAAATTTGATAACTGAGTTTCTAAGCAACATAAGCACACCCCCCCCAAACGCTTTCTGCTTTTACTGATTCCCTCTTTTCTTCTTTGACTCAATTGATTGGACCCTGAATGTTGCACTCACGTTCACAGACAACTTTTCTTGTGTTTGGCCTTGAAGTGTTTTGTGAGCTGTTTGCTTAGAAGATAAATACTGCTGCTGCATGTAAAGAATGAGGTGGATTTGTGTGTTCCTTTCTCCTAGCTAGTATGGTAGGTTTCTGCACGATGAACCTCCTACAGGGCAGAATGACAAGCTCATTTTTCAGTTTTAACTTAGAGGGTTTCAGAGAGACTTCTGATGTGTTCTTGCAGTATGTTGAGCATGCTTGTCTTGCTCTTAACAAAATACCCTTGCTAGTGAGCTTTACTGAGGTTCAATCTCCTCAAAATAAGCAGTTATTTCAGTGGCTTGTAACCAAAGCACTGTAATAATATTGGTGGAGTCATCCCTACAAGACTGTCATTTGCTCTGGATTTGAGCATACAGTATGCTGCTTTAGGTGGTTAGAGCATACTATATGTGACATGACTAATTGATCTCTCTTTTTTTTTTTCCCCCTCCTCTCTTCTTTTCTTTGTTATATAAACAAGGCTCAGGTTGAAGCTAAGAAGGAACATGAAGGAGCAGTTCAGCTGCTAGAGGTAAGATATCTATTGTTACCTTGGAATTCCTATGAAATTTCCATTCTGAATGTGTTCAATTTACAGTACCATAATTTTTTAAAGTTTCAGGTGATGCATAAGCAAAGTGTTTTGTTTTTTTTCTCTTGTTATGTCATTGCATCCTTTAAAGATTATAATTCAATTAGGAGTGCATTAAGCTGAGATGTTGGAAATTACATGTAAACCTCAATTTCTCTTTGTATAGAAAACCAAACTTTCTGGCTGAGGAAATGAAAAGGCATTAAATGGTTGTTAGGTATTAATGTACATAACATAAAGAACACACAGAACCATAAATTGATGATGGCAAGGGCATTGTCAATATTTCATTTAGAAGTCTGGTTTTAGCAGAAGGTAATTTCTAGTCTATTTACCTTCTCACAGTTGTTTTCTCTTTGTACTTGCCATGCACTGGTGGAAAGCGATTTTTGTGGAGCCCTGGTCATATTTTTTAAAAAATAATAAAATAAATATTAAAATTGTGTATTTGTATCTATAAAAGTTAATATTCCCACAGAAATGGTTTGCTCATAAGCTTTCATTATCATCATACATATTAAGTTTGTTTTGCCTTTGAGAATGTGAGATTAAATTATTATTTAATGCCTGGTGAAGGAAAACATAAGCAGAAACAAAGCAAGCAAGTGATTAGTTATCTCCCTCAAGCTAACCAAATTCCTATTTAGTTGATTTATCTGCAACTTCCAATTTGCATAACCCCATCAAAGTTTCCTAAGCTTTTGCTTTTTATTGCTGTAAGCCCCTTAATTTTTAGCATTTCTTTTAATCTGCTTTTTGCAATTTGAGATCAGCAGTGGTATTGATTTCTGAAATGTTGTATGGTGTGGCTTGTGTTAATGCATGCTTTTAACACGTGTTAACTGTTCTAATATATTTTTGCTTTGAAATGTAAACCTGTTCACAACAGTTTTTATTTCTTTTATTTCACATCTCTTTGTTTACTGTGTCTTGTTTGGAATTTATTGCTTTGCACTTCATCCAGAACACCCTGGACAGCATGCAGGTATTTTAGGGCATAAATTCTCCTTTCCTGTCCTGAACCCTGTACTTCTTCCTTTAAGATGAGTACGATAGTCCTGCCTAACCTTGCATGAGATGTGTGCTAGAGCCATTGTTATGCAAGCATGCTTGGCATTTAGTGGCCTAATACCAAATTGCCAAAATCAGGTTTTTTTTCCTACAAGAGAGTAATCTTCAGATTTGGCATGGTCTAATGCGAACTCAGACACTGGTTTTGAAAGATGATTTTCTGTGAGCATGCCCAATAAGAATGGTTTGATGGTTTATTCAAGATTGTAGCTTTCTGACCATGTGGATTTTGTCTGAATTCAGACTATTTCTTTGTCAAAGCAGAGTTTTATGTGATATTTTCACCTGAGGTTGATCTGTTGAGCCACTTACTGAAAGCCATTGCTGCTACATAAACAGTTAAGCTATGTGATTGTATCTCCGTAACAGAATGTGTGAGCTAATGACTAGTCTGAATTCAAGCCTGACCACCTGGAAAGTTGTTCGTCCTCTCCTCTGTCTTGTGTGAAAAGTGTCTGTCTTGCAATGGATAAAGCCTGCTTCGTTTTCCCTTTTAAGAAGCTGTTAAAGCAGCTAAACTGTGCATTATGTGAGAAACTTGGCAAGTCCTAGGTGGTATACATTCAATATGTTCTGTATTAGAGAATTTTCTTACAACCACTGCCCCAGGCAAATCCAGGTTTAGGGAGCTCTAGTAGACTTGGCATTTTGTGCTGTCATTCCTGGGACAGGTCTCACAGGCAGAGCCATGACACAGGATAAGCAGGCAGTGCTGCTGAAAGCACTTGGCTCACCCTGCAGTCACATACATGAGCATGTAGATTTGCCACAGAGAGGTGAATCTGGCTCACAGGGAAACAGGCACCTGCCTGGAGTCAGGAAGCAAAGATGGGCATGGGGATTCTTCATTAATGCTGCTGTGAATCTCACAGCAGTTCTTTCTTTATAGGTACCAGCTTTGTGCTCACTTGTAACTTACAATCTTGATTCAGATTGGAATCTGATTCAAGAATCAGATTGGGATCTGATTCAAGAATTACAATCTTAATCAGGTTGGAAAAGACCTTCAAGATGATGGAGTCCAACCCATCGTCTAACCACCTACTGAACTAAACCATAGCACTAAGTGCCTCATCCAGCCTCTTTTTAAACACCTCCAGGGTGATGACTCTACCACCTCCCCAGGCCACCCATTCCAATGCCAGTCTCTTTCTGTGAAGAACTTCTTCCTAACATCCAGCCTAAACCTGCCCTGGTGCAGCCCGAGGCTGTGTCCTCTTGTTCTGTCACTGGGTATCTGGCAGAAGAGACCAGCCCCCACCTTCACCAAGAGGTGAAGACAGGATTTATACTGTTGTAAGAGAACAGTGTCTAGTTGCTCAAAAGAATAGTCAAAACAGGCATATACCAAAATGCAAATAAGTCTTTAATAGGTGATGCTAATACAATAAATTAATATTTTTCAATGATACTTTTCAAGGTAGCCTTAGCATCTTGTTGGAGTCTGGATTGTGATGTTTTTGTTTTTTATTTTATGCTAGAGTTTCCATAACTGCATGTGGAAAGGTCAGTATATGTTCATAGAGAGTTGGATAGCTCATCTGTTGGAAAAAAGGGGATATAAGACCCAAACCACTTTACTACTTTGTTTATTTCAGGTTCTTTAAAACTGTACATCAATGCCTTTATCCATGCAGCGTATTAATAAATAACAGAGGCTCACATTTCAGTTGCACAAAGCAAGAGAGAGAAGATGAAAGGCAAAAAAAGCAAAAAAAGCAAAAATCAAAGATTTTAATGTTTGCATAAACCTCTGCAGTGTCTCTGTATCTTACTGGTTTCTGTTTCATAATTAGTCAGACAGATACCCTGAGACTCTTTTACAGCAGAACTAAATTTGTCTCTTATGAATGCAAAGAAACTATATCCTCAGAATTCACTGTATCTTTTAAAAATGGATTTGTTACCCAAGGAAAAAAAAAAAAAGAGCAAAAAGTACTACCTTCTGTGGTAGGAAATTTGGATTTCCATGTTCTTTTGGGATTATGAATGTTTTGTTTGTCTCTACCTGTGATAAGATCTTTTTATAGGTGGTGTGTAATATGTGTTGTTTTCTTGGTGTGTGTTATGTGAAGTTTTCCTTGTGTGAACTGAGAACATTTTTTTCCTCTTTCGGTAGAAAGAAACCTTTAGAACAGTTGAGTGAACCTAACAGATATCCAGGCCTTGTTACTGTGGCTGTTTAAGTAGGCATATACCATGAAGGGGCATTTAATGAAGTGATGTGCATTCATCATAAAGCATCAGAAGAGGATTTAATGCATTAGCTTTCATATAAGGAGCCTATTACTGCCTCTGTTGAGCTGCTTCTGCTTGGAGCATTTGGGTCACAGCACATAAGACATGAGTGCTCCCTAGGTCTCAAATGGCACATTGCCAGAATACAGACTGACTCTTTGTGTCCCTGTGTGAAAATCAGACCTCTGGAGCTTTCTGATTCCTCAGGTTTTGCCAGAGGTGTTAATATGCTGTCTCCTAATTCTCTGGGTACTCTAAATGTGTGGATTTGCCTTCAGGCATATCTGAGGATGTATGCAAACAGCATATACAGGCTGTTTGTAAATGAAGATTGACACTGAAATGCATTACACTGGAAACATTATTGCTTCCTATTGCTTCCTTCAAGAGCTGATCTTCTCAGTTCTGTTTTAAGACCTGATGCTTCAAGATTAAAACAAAGTTGTTTGCCAGCAGTGACATTTTGGTACTTCTCACAAGCTTACTAACAATATCCTCTTGGCTGGTGTCTGAATTACTTCTGTGTGGTTTGGCATCTGTAGTGAGGAGCATTATTTTTGAAAGGGAATTCAGCCAGTAGCTAGGCCAAACATTCTGCATGAACCACTCTGGGGGATTTGGTGGCAGTGGTGGTTTTTTAATGCATAAATGTTAATCTAGCAATTCAGGAGGCTTCAGTTTAACAGCAGAGGATGGGCAAACCTCAGAAATATTACCTGAGTTCTAGAAAAAAATTGGGAAAGCACACAAAAGAGGCATTCAAGTGTATGTAAAAGTTACAAGGTATAGGATCTGTTCTTGGCAGTGATTTTTTTAGCACTGCCAAAACATGTGATGATGAACTTCCCCTTTAGAAATTGGGGAAAATTCAGGGCTGCTAAAGGTCTAATGATGTGTGAGAATTTAGGGAGAGAAAAGTGTGATTGCAGGCCAATAGTTTGCCTATCCTGGCTTCCTGGTACTGTAAGAAAATCTGCTGCAGTCACAACTGGCTCTGATCTCAGTCAAATGTCTGTGTTATGTCTTGCTTATGCAGGCCAAGGTCCGAGAGCTAGAGGAGAAATGTCGGACTCAGAGTGAACAATTTAATCTCTTGTCCAGAGAGCTGGAGAGGTTTCGACAGCAAGCAGGGAAGATTGATCTCCTGAGTAGTAACGTGGTGGTATCCTCAGATATCTCTGGTTCTCCTGGTAAATCTCTATCCCAGTTAATGAATGGAATAGCCACTTCTATAGGCAAAGGTAAGGATCAGTGTTCTATTTGTACTTGTCTCGTCTGCCTGGTAGGATTTGATGCAACTCGGTGATGTAAACCGAGTCTGATTGCACAAATGCAGGATAGAATTCGCTCCTGTTTAGTTGACTTGCTTAAATTTCAGAATATCTCTTATGCCTTCACTGAGATTGTTTCTATTTGAGCACTGCTGTGAGCAGAATTCTCTCTAATTGTTGTTGGGTGTAGTTCAATGTTAAAATTACCTCTTCCTTATGTAAGTATCTACTGCTGTAGAAGTAAAACAAAAGAAGAAAGAGGACAATCAAACAGACAAAAAGCAGACAACCAAAACAAAGAAACAAATCCAACCAGACAAAAACTTAACCAACCATCCAACCAAAAAACCAAACCAAACCAACCTCCCCCAACCAAAACAACAAAAATATCCTATAAAAACACATACAGCAAAAAGAACAAGAAACAAAAAACCCCCCAGCAACAATAACAAAACAATCAAACAACCAAGCACAAAAAGAGCCCCAACAAACAAAAAATACACCCAACCAAACATTTCCTTTTGTATTGGTGTTCCTATACCTGTAGTTCCTGGTATCCTAGCACAATATGTGCTTTAACAAGATCTGTGTTGAACTTTTGCTAGGTCATCTCCTGCTGCCAGAGGCAACTGTTCTTCCTAGGTACACAACTTTGTTAATCATTCATTATTCATAAGAAAATTGCAAAGATCAAGGCAAAAGATTACCTGAGGACACCGGAAAGTAACTTGCGTATTAGGTTGTGTATTGTAACTGTCATTATGGAGGCTGAGGATTGTGTTCACCAGCTCAGTATCATCCATGCTAGAATGATTTTAACTGCTGCTTCTGCAAAGGAACATTTGTAAGGTCGTTTCCATTACTTACAAATACCCTCGTAGCTGTTTTAAAATAAGTGTGAAGAGGAATTGGAAAAATGAAATAGTCCTGATTTTCTAAAATTTCATCTTCATAAGCTTCTAGGAAAATTCTGAGGCATAGGACCTAGAAATCACAAATCATTTCCCTGTTGTTACAGATGAGCAGTTATTTTCAGTGAAGGGTGCTAAACTCAATGTGGAACCAAGTCAAAAGGAACCAAGGTGACATCTTCCTTTCAGTTCACTTCAGTAACTTCACACTTTGTATGCCTTGGGTTTTTGAACAGGCAAAGTGAGCTGTTTGCAGTCTTGCCCACTGGGGTGTGTATTAGTTTATAGCCTTTTCTGGAGCTGCACATCTTACCTAAGTGGATATTAAAGTGCACTAAATGGAGAACTCAGAAGGCATTACCTGAGAGCACAAGAATTTAGTAGAAATTGCCTTAATATCAACAGGATTAACTCCTCATGCCTCTAAGGACAGAATTTTCCAAGCAACTATTAATTTGAAAGGAAAGGTCATTAGGGATTGAAATAGCCTTTAGGCAACTAGTGAAGGTCCAATCTGTATCTCTGGAATTGATCTAAGTACACTCCAGTCCTGAAATGAAACCAGAGTAAATGTTTCTTAGGTCTTCAGTCAAACTTTCCAAACTAGGATTCTTTGGAATTGATCTAGGTAGACCCCAGACCTCAAATAAAAAACAAGTAAATGGTTTTAGGTCTTCAGTAAAACTTTACAAACTAAGATTTGTTCTTGAAATATTAATAGAAGCAGCTTTTAAAACACCCTTCAAAATACAACAAACAGAAACCTTCCAAGAAATCTTTGACTAAAGCCACAGACAACACAATTAGGTCTGTACTGAAGTCATTTAAAGGTCTTGCTCTGTAAACGTTTTCTCATAGCTTACTGATTTATTTTTTGTTTTGGTTACTTGAAATCCAAGTCCTGCAGCACCAATGTATGAAGATCAGAAAGCTTGTTCTCAAGTATGAATGCACTGGTAACAGCAAAGAAATGCTTGAGCAAGTGGGCAGGATTCCTAATTATTGAAATTAACTATTTCACAATAACGCTGGTAATGCTACAGCAGGTTCTTCAAACCAGAAGTGTGATTACTTTTATTATGTGTGAGGAAGAAAGAACACAACGACACAGCTTTCAAAGCAAAGCAAATGAAGGAAATGAGCTCAGTTTATGACCAGCTGCTTTGCCTTAATTGGTGATGTTTGAATGTGTCAGGAAATGAAGTAAACCTAGGCAGAATAGATCAGAATGTATAAAAGTTCACTCTAAATGTTTAATAATGTCACAATCAGATATTGAAACCTTAAGATTTATTATTCATTCCATAAAAGACTAACTGAAATGGCCTTTCTAGATAATTTAGGTAGTTCATAATGAATCAGCAGTTCCAATAACTAAAATGGAGAGTCTAATTGTGCTGCAAGTATGGCCAGCTTCAATACTGCTGAGACATCTAAATTAAGTCTGGTGCTCTTCCTTGTCTCTTTCATTGAAAGGGTGTTCTTAAGATTTCCTTGACAGGTATTTTCCAGTCATGGGAAAATAAAGGCCATCTTCAGAGTGTGGGAATTTTACAGGACTTCACAGACTAAAATCCTGTGGCTTTATAAGGTTCTTCTCTGGTATGTAGAGGGGAGGAGAAAAAAGAGCCTTTTTAGAAGCTGCTGCATGTTCTTATGAACTGACTTACTGTATTTTTCATTTTTAACTCTTGGTTCTTTCCAGAGTGCATATTTAAACAGGAAAGATGTGTGTTGCGTGCCACAAGTAATAAAATTAATAGAAAAACAGAGGACACTGAAGGTGGCAATAAATCTAGTTGAGAAGACAGATCCATTTCATGTAGCTAGATGTGGGGCAGAAGCTCTATTTCCACATATATTGATGGTTATGTGTGTAGACTTACTTTGATGGGAAGTGAGATATCTGAGTAGGCTGTGCCTGGCAATTAGACCCATCTGGAGCCATAGATGTGTTCAATCACATGGTGCAATTAAAACTACCATATGATTTTCTGTCCAATGTATTAGGGTAAATTTTGTGTATCTTTATTTACAAGTGGATAAAAAAAAACCCCAGAGCTATTTGGATATCTGCCAGCTTCTTGAGGTTCCTGGACTTCTTGATAAAGTGCGTTGCTATCCTGGTTACCATCTGCTACATATACAAAACGAGGGCTATATTATCCAAGAATCTTTCTCCGCATTTTGTATTGTAGTGCAACTAATGTAATAACAAAGCCTGAGAAATCCAGGAGGTATGAGACCAAACAGCAGTCTCCTTTGAATGAATAATCACAGTTGAACCAATTATTTATAGACTTGGCGCTGACAGACTGATATGGCAAGCACATTAGCAGCAAACAGAAGGAGCTAAATTGGCTAAAGGTTTCTGAACAGGGATGACTTTTCTGCTATATATGTGAGAAAGGTTCCAAAAATAAAAAATGTGTCCTTTTCCAGCCTGGGGATTGCTGTAAGCAGGGCTGGTTGTAATTAATCTTTTGTATGATGGCCTGTGTATTGCCCTGCTGCCAATGTGCTTAAGCTGTCCTGCTGTAAATTACAATAATGTAGAGAAAATTAATCATATTGGACTCGGGAGCACACCATAAAAAAAACCTCTGTTGTTCTATTTTGAAGGTTTTTCCCTTCTGTAATATGAATAAAGAGGTTCCACTGATAATTCTGGTTGATGTGTGGCTAGAAAGCTTGAAATGCAGTAGCAAAACAGTGCTGTCCAGGCTTCTGGACATTACTGGAGATGTAATGCTGAACCTACACATATCCAGGGTCTGATAAATTAGAGCACAGGTTATGTTAATGAGAGAAAAAGGTGAAAGCTCTCTGCACATCTGATTGTGTCAGCAGCACTCTACACTCTGTTTTGCTGTAACTCTGCTGATGCTGCAAGTGTAATTAAGCTCTGTTTACAATACCCTGCTTTGTTTTTTGTTGTCTGGGGACTAAACTAACAGTAAAAGGGGAAAAACCAGAAATATTTTATGTTACATTTTATTGGTCTTTCTCTTGCAAACCTCTTGTAAGGCTGCCTCCTTGGGTCTTTTTAAATGTGCAATATAAACTGTATTATCCTTTTTATCTTGAAGTGCTTTTTTAAAGCACCGTAAAAATGTTCGAAAAACATTTCTGGAGATTCTTCTTCTTTCATAGCCACTGTCTTAGCCTCTGTCTTCCATTTTTTAGAAACTGGGGAGGTGACACTGTGATCAAGAAATATCAAGCAGGTCCTCTTGGAACTTGCTGCCCTGCAAAAAGCCAAACTGCTTCCCTTTATTTAAAAATTGCAATCCTGTCAACTAAATTATCATCATTTTGGTCACTTTCTTAAAAGATAAATGCATGGCTTGATTCTGCTTTCCAGTGCATGAGAATCCCTGAAAGAAAAAGAATGGTTCCAACAGCAGTTTTCTAGTGTTGGACATATTGAACAGCATTTTGGGCATATTAAACAGCATGTGAGGTAACTTCTCCTGAGATACCAAGGTGCCCAGAGCAAAAGGTGACTTTTTTTTATGTAGTTTTTATTTTATTTTTTTAATCAAAATATCTTCACTTTCTACATTACATTCCATTACATATTGCTAACTTAAGTAATTTACTAGAGGGCTGGGAATTTACCAAAAGGCTGCTTTTCACACTCTGCAGTCTACTTGCTTTTGTTGGGTTTTTTTCTGTTTGTTTGTTTGTTTTTTTTCTAGGAGGATAATATAGCCCACTGCTGCTCATTAGACTGCCTGAGATCAATTACTTATTCTCATGTGTGTTTTGTTCACTGCCAGGTCATGAAAGTCCTTCTGGAAGCCGTTGTGTGATTTCAGAGTTTATACGACCCCTTCAAATTTCTGGAGACAAACCAGAACAATTGTCTGTCAAACCTACATTCCTGTCCAAGTCAAGATCTGGTACCCCAAGATGCAGATTTGATTCAGACGTGAGTGGTTTTAATTTTTGGCTGAAAATGTATGTTATGAGGCCAAGGCTTCTTTTCTCTGGGAGACTGCTGTGGGTTGATTCACCTGGATTTAAGAAGTTATGAGATGAATGTCCTCATTTCCTCAGACAGCTTGGGAATGTGACATGAATTTGATACTTTCAAAGAAATCTCAGCTGATGTCCAAGTTACATAGCATAAAAAAGTGGGTGAGAATCTCAGGCTTCTATGTAAACCTCAGCTTTTAAAGATGCATTCAGAGTGCTGTACTAAACTTATGCATAAGAGGTTTAATTCATCAGCCTGGAAGTGAAAGTTGCAGGATGTTGTCACTAAATTCTTCTACTATTCAGCTTTACAGCTTCTATTTCATTCCACTTTTGAGGGGTTCTGTTCTCTTATAAGTAAGGTTTTCTGGTTTTCAGTGGAATTCTAGTAGAAAGGCAATGGGAAGCTCAGAAGAGCTTTACAAAAGTGCCACAGCAAGGTGGACAAATGTTAAGTGTAAGAAGGTATAACGCAGACATTGAAAGCTTTATAGAAAGCTTTCAATGGGTATTATTTTCTATTAACTGTAAGCCTGGTTTATGTGGGCAAACAGCACTGAGGCTTTTGCCCCTCACCTTACAGTCTGGAATCACACTCTTAATCTTTGCAGAAGTAAATAAACTGAAACTGTTTGTGTATATTTTCTATCTACTTTATAGTCATTGCTGCTGAACCTGTGGATGTTGATAAAATAAAAAGGTTTTTAAATGGATCACAAGCCTGAGTATGGTATAGGATATTCAACAAAGTCTTAGATTCCTGTATAGTAGGGATTCCATGGACATGTCTAAGGATAATCTGCAAATAAATGTGTATTTAACTGTAGCAGCACTGCTGAAGATTGGGAACATTCACTGCTTTTTGAAAAGACCACAAAAAAGCTTGAAGTAACCAAACCATAAAAAGCAGCTTAGCAGTGAGATTTAGGGAAGCAGAACTAACCGTAAGGAACAGAAGACGTGCACGTCAAATTTAATTCCCTTTTTCTATTATTTTTGAGTTATCTCTCACTGAGAATGTCAAGCCCTCCTTTGCAGGATTGTTCGTTGTGCACCTTCTAGAGTGTAATTATGCAATACAAACTTGCGCTATGCAAGCTCACAGAAATTAGGCTCCGTTCTTTTTTAGAGATATCCAGACCCAGGGGGAGAGTGTGTGAATAAAACCTGAAATCTTTGTGATGTATCCATAGAAAGGTGTCAGGGTGATAACCCTTTGAAATTTGCCTGTCTCCTCAGGTGCTACGCAGAGGAGAGTACCTCATAGCTGGCTATTACCAGCCCACTTACTAGAGGAGTGGTGCTGGCAGGATAGTGTGTGCTGTGCTAACCCAACAACTAACCCACCTTTTAGGAGTCACTTCAGAGGAAAAGCAACTTCACTCAGTGTCTTCCTGGTGGACTTTTGTTCCATGCCAAGGAGGGATCATTTTAGGCCTGAAAGTTACAGTTCGATATTCACTCTTCCCAGACTGTAAATTTTTGGTCAGCTTTTGGACTACTTATCATATTTGATCCCACTATTAAACCTAGCATTACCACCTCAATTAAAGCTCTTTCAAGAGCAACTTTTCATTTGAGCGTTTTTCTCACTGAATATGCTGGTAAATTCAGAGGGAATACATTATTTCTTTCAGTTAGTGGAAAGGGTGGAATTCGAGAGGTGCTGCTGCTGGGGATTGGATTGGCAAGGGGGTACATCCGTTGTTACAGAGGGCTAGGAAGTGGCACCTGCACCAGCTCTAAACTCAGCATTTGTCTGAAGTACTCACTCACTAATACTAGGTTTCTATGGTTGTTTTCTGATGAAAATAATTAGAGTATCACCCTTGGTTGTCTGTGTGCACCCAGAAGCACCAAGTGTATCACTTATAACAGCTTATCTTGGAGTAACTGAGTTTACTGTACCTTAATGAAGACTAGTAAAAGCTTAGACAGGAGGCTAAGGTGATCAGTGAGACTGCTGTAGTTAAGCCATTCCTCTTTCTTTAGTTAGCAGCATGACAGGGAGTAGTCTGGTCAGTATCACATTTCCCTCAGCCACTTCCATTGATCAAATGACACAGCACGGAGCTTCTGGTGCTTTGTCAGCTTTGCAAACTATGAGGGAAACCAGCATTCAGTATCAGACAGGTGATCTGAATCTGTAGCAAGATGTCATGGAACTAGCTCCCTTTCTTTGCTCTGTGAGAATCTGCATTGCAATTCCTTTTAAGCCTAAACCCTTCTCAGTAAAATGAGCCAATGAGCCACTTCTGTTCCATGCTGGACTTCATTTATTTTATGTTGTTTGTAATTGTTGTGTGTTTATTGATTTCTCTCTCCTGTCACAAAAAGAATCCAGGCATTTTTATGAAATCATATTATCTTTTTTTTTTTTTTCTTTTTTTCCCACTACAGATGGATAATGATCAGAATTCCAATACCTCAAAGCAGAGATATTCTGGGAAAGTCCATCTTTGTATTGCCCGTTATAGGTAAAAATCCCAGCTCATCACATCTACCATATGTATTTATATTCAGCATTTGGGTTTTGCTTCACATTTATTCATGCATTGAATCATTACCTAGAACCAATATTATAGATAGCAGACTGTTTATACTGGCTGCAAAATTGTGCCATTTCCAAGTGCTTCCATTGTCAGAGAAAATTTACCATGGCATGACTCTTTTACCCACCTCTGTGTTCCTAGCCTTCAGTGTCTAAATGAGGTGAGAATATGCATCTCCTGCTTTACAGAGCATTTCTCAGTCTGCTCATATAAATGGCCTTTTCATCAGTTCAAGGATGAATTTAGAATTTCCACACATACTTGCTTTGCACATTAATATTTCGGATTCAAGTACTGTCATGGTAAAATTTTCTGTGACTAACGAGTTGTTTTCAGGTTGAGTATGGATTTAAATACTTTTAAAGGAGTTTTTGTTTATGACTAGCTTGGTTTAGCCATAACTCACTGGTTTTGTCTTCATTTAATTTGTCTCTATTGAAGTTAATAAGCCTGTGTAGAAGTCTGACATATAAAGCGAAAGGAATGCAGTGACTGGAAAAGACCTGCACAGTTGAGTTTGCTTGAATTGACTTTAAAGAATAAAGAAGATTTTGGCCTTTTTGTTCAAGGAGATCTGAGTGAGAAACATGTAAGCAAATTCAACAGAAAATATGGGTTTAAGTGCATAGTGCTTCAGCTGCATTTCATGGCAGCTTGATGGTGATAGAATTAGTTCCCAACAACAATCTAGACTGCAGAGTATAGACTCAGAATATATGTTTCAGATGAGAAGCCAAAAGACTGAAGTGAGGAATTTCCTTCCTGTGCAGCCGTAGGACGGCACATCTCTGTCTGATCAGCTTTGGGTTGTGTGTGGTTGCCAGTGAACACCCTTTCTCCTTTGTGCTCCATTGCAGCTACAACCCCTTTGATGGACCAAATGAAAATCCGGAGGCAGAGCTCCCCCTTACGGCAGGAAAGTACCTTTATGTGTATGGAGATATGGATGAAGATGGCTTTTATGAAGGTATCTTTTTTCAGTCTGTGAATTCCTGCAGATTCATGGAGATTCAAATCTGTCAGACGTGCTCCCAGTCCTTTACTTCATTTACTACCAAATCAGTTTCTAAAATTACCCCTATAATCATTGTGTTAATTAAGAGAATTCTTGCACCAGCAAAGCTGCTCCTTGCAGGCAAAGCTAATTATAAATATTTTATATTGTCAGCTTTTCCTACTGCCAAGATTTAAGTTGACAAGAAAGCTTACTGGCAGTTCTGCTTTTTTGCATCGCTGAGTCTTTACGCTTTCAAGCTGCGAATGTTGTTTATGTAAGGTTTTCGCTTACATCTTCTTCCTCACCTTGTCTACTTGCAAGACAATGGCATGCAAGAGAGATGCTTCTTCAAGAATTCTAATGGCATTTCTCTTTCTCACCAGGGGAACTTCTAGATGGACAAAGAGGACTAGTCCCTTCCAATTTTGTGGATTTTGTTCAAGACAACGAGACGCGGTTATCAAGCACATTAAGCAGTGAACAAGATCAGAACTTCATCAACCGTTCGGGTCCTGCTTTGGAAGGAGACCTCTTGGAGATAAGTCCACCGAGTCACATCGACTCTACTGTAATCAGCAACGGTGCAGGGACTCTGGATGTGAACATTGATGAAATTGGAGAAGACATTGTGCCTTATCCTAGGAAAATCACCCTTATTAAACAACTAGCCAAAAGTGTCATTGTGGGCTGGGAGCCACCGGTAGTGCCACCCGGATGGGGAACCATTAGCAGCTACAACGTTCTAGTAGACAAAGAAGTACGGATGAACATAGCCTTGGGAAGCAGAACGAAAGCTCTCATAGAAAAGCTGAACATTTCTGCTTGTACATACCGAATATCAGTTCAGAGCATTACAAACAAGGGCAACTCAGATGAACTGCAGTGCACTTTGTTAGTTGGGAAGGATGTCATAGTAGCCCCCTCCAACCTGAAAGTGGACAATATAACCCAGATTTCTGCTGAGCTCTCCTGGCTCCCTACAAATAGTAATTACAGTCATGTGATCTTTCTTAATGAAGAGGAATTTGACATTGTCAAGGCTGCTAGCTACAAGTACCATTTTTTAAATTTGAAGCCCAATATGGCCTACAAGGTGAAGGTCATGGCAAAGCCCCACCAGATGCCCTGGCAGCTTCCCCTGGAACAACGAGAGAAAAAGGAAGCCTTTGTGGAATTTTCTACGTTGCCAGCAGGTTTGATATTTGTCTCTCTGCCCTAAAACTCTCTGGTTAAGTTTCTCTGAAAATGTTAGATAAATTGATCTAACCTTTAGCTTTATACTGTAAACCCTGTCACTTTCATGAGCAGACTGGGGATTGTTAGATTGCTTTAAGGTATCTAAAATGAATTTTTGTCCTCTTCTTGTTCCTGGGTAAAGACTGAAGCATTCTGGAGAGATAAGCTAAGAAAAGCCATGCTTAGCATCATCATAGGTCACACACAATGTGTTTTATCAGGTTAATCTCCGTTGGTATTTAATTTGTCCAATATTTCTGATAGTAATTTATTTTCATTGTTGTGAACCACACTGGGGAAAAAACAAATACCTGTAACTTCCAGCATGCTGTTTGTATGTTCCTTGACTGTCTTAAAGTGCTTTTTATATCATCATTCAACCCTTTTCTGTAATGAAGACAGACATGTTAGAGGAGCACATAGTAATTTAGGAGATGTGCATGCATTTTGGTTGTGAAGTTGTAATCACATTGCATAATTTGAATTCGTGAAGAAGATAAATTGGTCGTGTATTGGGAGGTCTGGGTTTTTTTCCCCCACCTTACTTTTACATTAGGAATGCTGGTGTTATTAGTTACTGCCCAGTATTTCACAACGGTGAAGTAACACTGGAAACAGGAGTGCAAATAGTACAGTACATTTAAAGGATCACGTCATAGTTTTTGGTGTTTATAGGTGTACCTGAAAAACTGGAACATCTCTCCTTATAGAACTGTCTAACCAAGGACAAGTAGACGCCTCCTTATATATCCAGTCTTTCAGTATGCCTCTGAAGCAGGGACAGATAAGTACAAGTGACTCCTGGCAAGCAGTAACATGTACTGTGCTATGTCTTAATTGACTCCCTGCTGGGATTTGACTCCAGCAAAGGGACAGGAATTAGTTCTGGTCTCTTCCTTGGCTTGTGTGACTTACATGTAAGGAGGCATGCACGACAGCAGTGCTGCTTGATTAGAGAGAGAGTTAGGCTTGTGTGTCTACTGCTTTTGATGCTGTTGATTTACAGGTTCAGTGAAAACGTCCTCACCTGAGGCATTTACTCTTTCTGTCTTAAATAATTCCAGTGAGATAAGAGGTAGTGCTATTACAGAATCTGCTAGGGTGGGAGTGCATTTTAAACTTTGTACATGTTCTGTGAGAGTCAGGATACACTGCCTAGGTGATGGCTTGAATTTTATTAGGTGAATTAACTTTTTTGTATTTTGGGAAGGACCTTTCCAGCCCAAACACTTTACGTGCTGTATCTCCCTCTAGTTGCTGAAATGTGCTAAAGCAATGCATGAGCCGTTCCCTGCTGAGTAGCTAAAAAATGCAGCAAAGCTGCTGCTTTTAGATCCAGAGATCCCAGAATCTTCCCCACCGCTTCATTTCGCAGAGAGCATTTTTACAAAAGTCCATCAAGTTTTCACTGCTCTGTGTAGGAAAAAATAGCGGCTGTTGAGTGGTTAGAGGCTCGTTTTTTTACTTCAAAAATCAGTGAAACAAAGGGAAAAGGATGCCCATGGAATCAGTCAGCAATGGAAGCTGCTGTCATAGTGTGCCATGTATTTGGTATTGTAAATATTACTGGTTTCAAGTAATCATATATTTCTTCTTACATTCATATATTTCTTAACCTAGAGTTAAAAGAAGGCAAAAAAAAAACATACTAAGTGTCTTTAATGCAACAGATACTATTTTTTCTCTTAGATTCTGGATTATTTTTCCACCTTAACTTCCTTCAGTTGAGCTACACTCTTAGGGGACATGTTTCAAAGATGCTATTAGAGTAGGCTGATGGAGCAATGCAGGTATTCTGTGCAAAGAAAATCTTTTGTTTTTGTGCTTCTCTAGAAGATGCCTAGGAGTGAGTAATGTCAGGTAAACCTTTAGTTGTGGTGAATGTCAGGTTTAGCAGACAGTGCAGCATGAACTGGCCACAGGCAGCTGCTGAAGTTTGTACTGACATTTTTCTAAGGGCTTCAGAAATGTTAGCAAATGAATACTTGTGCTTGCTTTATTTGAAGCTGAGAAGCTCTGCTCTTTACTCTAGAAATTTCAGTGCTATCCTTGTAGAAAAGGATACCATCAGCTACTCATACCAAAAAGGGAGTGGGGATCAATGCATATTTTTTTAAATTCCCTCTATCAATCTCAGGGGTTTTTAAGGAATATATTAAGCAAAAATGAACTTGAGGTAACTGCTCACTTTTCAAAGCTAGATAGAGCAGTTGTATGGAAAGCACAGGACAGTTAGAGGTCACCTTTCCATTTTTCTCTTTGTGTAGATATACCATGTTTTGCATGAGTTATGCTTGAAAACACATTGCTTACTGTTGGACTGAAGCTGAGTGACAGCTCTTCAGTTGCTGAGCAATTGAATTTCTCTTCTTGATTCATCAAAGAACTACTTAAATTGAAATGGAAGTAGTTCTCTCTCGAGTGCTCTGATCTAAAACCAGGCATAAATATCAACAGGGTCAGGACTAATGTGACTGTTATGGGTTTTAAGTTAATTTAGGTAATAAATTCATGAAGAGCAAACTGTACCAGAATTCTGAAATGAACATTTATGTTGATGACCAAGACCATAAAAAGTCATCAGGAGCAATTTCCTGTTTAATGATGGGGGGAAACACAAACTACACTAAGCCTTGGGCATCACAGTTTATTAAACCTCTCTCTATTACAGCCTTTGAAGGTCAAGATAGACTCCCTGGGGATTGTTTGTTTTTGTGAGAATGGAAGGAAGGTGACTTCTCCTGCAAGAAAAGATTAATGTCATTGTCACTGACAATTTACTGGACTAGATCAGATGATTTCTTGTAAGCGGAGGAGCTTTGCTAGATTGGGAGTACTTGCTGTCAATAAAATAGAATGGTCAGGGAAGCTGAAATTCAGTTCTAAATCATCATCTACATCTTGCCCAAGAATAGTAGTAGGTCAGCTTGAATATTTTGGCCTTACAAGTTAAAAATACATTCTAGATAGGATGGTATAGACAAAAAAATCATGTTGTGCCTGTAGCGTCCCGAACATGACCATAATTTTATTTCCATGCCCACTAGAGGATGAAATTCAGTGACAGCAAACTACTGAAGTGCACTGACAGTTTGCCAGCATATCTGGAGGCAGAGGCTTTTGTGATAGTTACACTTGTACCGTGATCTGTTTGGTAGCATTGAATGCACACAGTTAAAATACTTGTAGCTTTTTGGGGAGATGAAGAGAAAATGGTTCTGCCTAGTTCACTGGCAAAAGCAAACTTGCAGCCAAGTTAGTATTGTTCTGGTTCTTGCACTGAGTTGGCTGCAGCTGAAATGTTTTAGCATGAAGCACTTCTCAGGGTCTGCCTGTTAACACAACAGGTTGCCTAAAATATTATTGAACTAATAATCTCTATGATATTTTTACTTCAGCTTTCTGTCCAAAGCAGAGCTATTTATAGAAGGGTGATCATGCCTTTTAATTAAGGGTGTATTTGGTGTGCTGTTGCACTAACATACTGTAGACACCTTAGAAGGTTAGTAGGCATATTTCTCCTCTTCAGAGAGAAGACTTGGGAGTCCAGTCATCTTGTAAAGCAGTGTGCTGCTGGTTGAAAAGGTTAAAGTTTCAGCTTGCAGTCCCTATTGCACCTTAGTGCCAGTTTTCTTCTGGCCCATAAATCATGACTTCGAGCCACTGGTGGTCCAGAGAGATTTTGAAAGTGATTTCTGCATATGTAATGTGCATGCACCGCAGAGACATGCCAAAAAGTCACTGGCTGTAACTCACAGCAGATTTCCACTAACAGTGCTACTCCTGGGCCTTTTTCATGTTACCATCTTCTACATTCAGAGTAAGTAGCAGTTATGAAGCCTGGAGAGATGAAAAGAGGTCCAAGTAGGAAGTTACAAGTACAGACCACTTTGAAAAGAAATACAGATCAGTCAGTGGCTGTAAGGTCTGGGTCACTTCCTGGCTCTGTGACCTGCTGAACCTGTGCTTTTGTTGTTGCACAATAACTGCAATAAGGTTACTTTATCTGTTCAAAAATATTTTAAAAGTGCTTTGAGGGCCTGTACTTTCCATTTCACAGATGTATCCATTGATGCATATACTTCTGAACTAAGGCAGTGACCAGCCTTGTCTCTCTCAGGTCCTCCAGCGCCACCTCAAGATGTTACTGTACGGGCTGGGTCCACCCCAGCAACTCTACAGGTGTCCTGGAAACCACCAACTCTGACAGCAACAGGGACGTCCCACGGCGCCAACGTGACAGGCTATGGTGTCTATGCGAAAGGTCAACGGGTGAGTTCTTCCAGCATTATGGTGACCATCTACTGCAGGTGAATTCCAATGGACAGCTAAAGGCAACAGTAAACGTGTGACAGCACTTGAATGTGCATGTGAGGCTCTCCCAGCTTTCAGTAGAACCTACCTCTTTGTGCATAAATTGCTTATTAGCTTCCTTTCTTACAAGCATTTAAGCTTTTTGGACAAATGAGTTGAAAAGATTGATGACAGCTGGTGCTAACTGGTGTGGAGCCCTAATGTGGGCTCTTGCAGCCCCTTCTCTGCTGACAGTAACTCACTTCATATTAAGACTTTGAAGGTGGCACTTCATTGGGGTTGAGGGGAGAGGGACATATTTTCAGACTAATATGTTGCTTTTTTGTGTACTCAGGTGGCAGAAGTGATCTTTCCAACAGCAGAGAGCACATTGGTGGAGCTAATGAGACTAAGGAATTTGGAAGCCAAGGAAGTTACCGTTCGAACGCTCTCTGCACAAGGGGAATCAGTGGACTCTTCTGTTGCTGCCATTCCATCTGACCTACTGGTGCCTCCAACCCCTCACCCCAGAACTGCTCCCAAATCTAAGCCATTAGCAAGTGCCGGAGCCCCAGAAACCAAAGAAGAACATTTAGGTCCACATTTAAAAATGGATGAGTCATGGGAGCAGACTCGTTCGGCATCCCCAGTTCATGGACACATGCTTGAGCCACCTAACTTTCACGGCCCACTTCAGGGGAGGAGGTCTCCGTCACCTAACCGAATACTCCCTCAACCTCAAGGCACACCTGTCCCAAATACTGTTGCAAAAGCCATGGCAAGAGAAGCTGCACAACGAGTTGCAGAGAGCAACAGGGTAAAGGCAAACATTTTCTTAAAGCTTCTTTTGTGCTGACTTCATTCGCTGTGGCACGTTCTGTCAGAGTTTATTCATCATATGCTTTAAGGAGCAGCTAATCATTCCTAAACCCTAAAGAACTGTAGCTTGAGAAAAAGCTGTGTGCTGCAGTTCTGTGCCATCTTCTACAAATATGCTTGTAACCATAAACAGCATTGATTAGCCTTTGATTAGCAGAGAAATCTCATAATGTCATGAAATGTCTCCAAAAATGCAGAGCCCTTCTTCTGAAAACATGGAAAATCATCAATATTTGTGCTTGGGGCCAGTGTTTGTGCAGGAATCAGAAGGGAGGCTTCTGCCTTTGTGGGAAAAGTCAGCCAAGCACTGAAGTACTTAGAAATTGTCAAGGACCAAAACAATAAAGGGCAATTACAAAATGCATCTGAAAACAGGCAGATAGACAAAAAGTCCTTATTGTGAGAGACTTTTGCTAATTTACAAAGTGAGGACAGACCCTCATTTCTCTAAGGGAGATGATAAGGTGAGAGCAGTCAGGTAAGAGCTGTGTTTGTATTCTAAACCCATCTGCTTTTCCAAAATGGCAAAGAGCACTTTAGATGCACACAAAGTGCTGTTTTGTATGCTCTGGAGTACAAGTGGAGGAAAGTTTATGTGCTGAATCTGAAAAGAATGCCCCTTTCTCAGTGCTACACCCTTCACAGATGTTTACAACTGCTTCAACATAGCTGCCATGTGGAAGCTCTTCATTACAGCTACTATGGTAGCTGCTAGAAAACCATTGCCTAGAGGAGACTCCCTGGTTTTGAGGCCATTAAGACCCATGGCTGCTGTGTTGACTCAGATGTTTGCTAATTTGAATCCCATGTTTGAAGCTGTTGGGTCAGCATAGCTGATGCGTATGCATCCTGACAGCATGCTCTGGTTTTTCTACCCGAGCATACAATATTTGAATACTCCCAGTGCCCTGGGCAGTTACTTTCTCATCACAGGCTGCTCACAACTGTCCGTTACTTGTCTCAAGCTCCAGTCTCACTTTTTTTTCACGTGTTCTCTTGGTCCTTTAGCTGGCAGTCATCAGATGTTATGTCCAGTCTTTGGTCTGCCATCATATCGCCAGAATAATTCCATTAATTCTGACATTTCACACATATCTTAATTTATTGATGATCCCTGTTTTGGGGCAGAATTGAGCCAGTGAGTGATGCTGAATAATTCTGGATCAATAAGGTCTGCTAAATACATGTATATGTGCATGTGTATATTTCTTCCTTCTGTTTATAAGTAAAGCAAACAGGAAGAAATGTAATAAGGGGAGAAAAGGCAAATAGTTTCTTTAGAACTCTGAGGTGGAAGTTGATTTAACCATACAGAGAAAGAGGACAGATATATTTTTTTTTTCTGGTTTTGAAAATTGCTAACATAGCCTCTGAACCACATTTAATTATGCTAATTTTAGTGATGCTTGAAATGCTTAATTCAGGAATCTGGACTGGAGTTTATAGATGGATTCACTCCAAATTAAACTCTACCAGTGATACTTTCTGTGTTTAGACCCCAATAGTAGAATTGTTCCCTTGCAGTAGGCTGCTGCAGAAGAAACTGTATGCCTTATTGTTGCCTTTCATCCAACCTGTTAGATGGCTGATGCTTATTGTCCTGAGAGTAAGCAGCAGGGGGTGAGAGTCAGCTCAGAGCAGAAGAAAAGCACAAAGCCTCATTCTATAGCTTATTTCTTACTGAGGTAAAAAATGCCGTGGTGGCTAGGTCGTCTGCTGTCCCTCTGCCAAGGGGAAATTAGTGTCTTCATTAAGCAGCCTGTGATTGTAGAATACTGAGAGATTTGGTACAGAGAAGCAGCTGAGTCAGTGGTCACATAAAAAAGCATGTCATTGTGAGCAAGAGTGACACAAGCAAAACTTCTTGAAAAAGCCTAAAAGGCTACAGTCAGATGAAATTAGCATTTTAAACCATGAGTATGCTTAAACGTTGTGTTCTTCAGCCCTTCTCTTACATTTGCTGTTTCTTCCGTTGTTTGCAGGAACAAGTCTGCCTCACAATTTTCCATTTTTTGTTGCTTTGCTAGATGGAGAGGAGGAGTGTTTTTAGTGAACGGAGCAGTGCAGCCCAGTACGCTAACTCAGATGATGAGGAAGATGGCTATGATTCTCCTAATGTCAAAAGAAGGGGGGCTTCAGTTGATGATTTCCTGAAAGGATCTGAACTTGGAAAGCAAGTAAGTAGCATGGTCTTGTTATTGTGTCCAACATGAAAACAAGCCTTTTTATTCAGCTCAGCAGCCTATCCAGGTCACCATCTGATTATCGTGGCCGTATTGGTAAACTATACAGAGAAGTAGCTAAATTGTGGAGAGGGAGATGAATGTCCTGTTACTGGAGCCTAATGGGAACTGAGTGTTGGGCACCAAACATCTACAGATCGTTACCCTCTGCAACACTCTTGGAAAACTGAAAGACTGAAATAGAAAATGTAACTGGAATGTCATGTTTGGGCTCTAGGCTTTTTCTGTATTGTGTTAGTGGTGCATATGAAAGCATATCCTGAAAAAAACGGAAAGGGGGAAGGACTTTTGTGTCCCATAAAAGCCATAACCTGTAGTTCTAATTAGCAGAAAACCATCACTGTATCTATTTAGCATGGTGTAATGAATAGAAAGATGTAGCCAGACAAATTTTTCACATGTATGCAGGCTTCAGTTTGATCTCAATGAAAACAAAGCAATTGATTCCATTACTTTCAATAGAGATGTAAATTCTAGCAAGGAGATATTTTCTTATGTCTTGGTGTGGTTGATATCTTTGTTAGCTAAACATGTGACCTCCCATGTTGAAGGGCCCAAGCAACAGCTTTCCATCTTGTACCAGTTCTGAAACTTTCTGGAATTTTGGTTCCCTTTAGTATAGAAATTTCAAACATTTATAAATGTATAAACATTGATCCAAATTTCCATCATTCTAAATATGTCACTTGAGGGTTTTCTTTGGTCCCGTCTTCACATGCAGTGATTTTTGGAATAGAGGCACTCAAAAATTAGAATCACAATTCTTTCTTCAGTCACAAAAATGGATGAAGATACTGTTTTATGCAAGCTGTTGATACGCTCTGTAAACAGATAATCAGGATGGGGGAAATACTGGAGATAGAAATTAAAATACTGAAATTCAGAGACAGCCTCGGACATTTTCAGCAAGGGCAGTGCTAGAAACCATGGGAAATAACAAGGGCATGGAAAATACAGCCACAGAGGTTTCACTGGAAATCTGCATCTGTAAAAGCAGCCAGTTACTGAACACAGAGCATGAATGCCCTGTCATATGCAAAGTTAATTGATTGCAGGCAGAATTGTGCTTATTCAATATCTCCTAGTTACACTTTATACCTGTTAAAAGTAGTGCTTGAATTAAAAGCTTGGTTTAAATAATTGAGTGCCTGTTATTAGAACCACAGAGAATGGGTCTTGGAGACAGCCTATGTAGTCTGATTGCCTGGGCACTCAGGGCTGTGTTCCAGCAGCGAAGGCCTCCTGTGCTTAGCTGGACAAGTTTTGTGGCACTGTACCAGTGTAACCCTCAAGTCTGTTTGAAAAGAGCTGAGAACAAGAGTGCAGGAATGATTTTCTCTGAAAAACAGGACCAAGAGTCTGCTGGACTGGAACCGATGAAATAATAAAATTTAATGTAAGAGCTGCAAAGTTTAGAACTGAAAAACAAAGCATTAAAATATCCTCTGATCTTCAAACTTCAAAAAGAACCCAAAATTATTGTGAAACTGCAGTGGCTTTTTCTTTTTTTTCCCTAAGATGATCCTAATATAATACATCTGAAGGATCTGAAAACATTTATGTGCTTGGCACCATGAATTACTACTAAAGACTTCGCCCTCCAATCTTTTTAGCTCCATAATAAAAGAATTAAAAGAGGAGAATTTGTCTTTTATATTTGGAGGGCAAATCTATATTCACTTGGGAGAAATTGCTTATTGCAGAGATTTTCTTCTCATTGCTGGGATTGATTGATTTCAGCCTGTTACATAGCTAAGGGAACTGATCTGGTAACACTGAAACTGTTTCTTCCTTAGTATTGCTGGGGGAAGGAATGCAGTAATTTTAAGCATTCTGGTACCTCAGACATTCTACTGCAATTTGACAGATGACTCCATTTGAAAATTTTCCCTTGGAAATGCAACAAGTTTTGTTTATGATCCAATTTGTTAGTTGTAATATATATCAGAGGCCACTCCTTCAGCAATTCAGTAGGACATACTTTTTCCTCCTTATATTCCAACTAATTTGAAACTTGTAGGAACTTGAAATATTTGGACTAATTTTACAAGGTAATTCAAGTTTTAATTAGTCAATTTCTACAGAGTTTAAAAGAATGGAAGCTTGACATTACATCCAGTAGCTATATCATACAATGGTGGTTATATCCTGCAAGAACCAAGTGCTGATCACTTTTAAATTACAGTGTGATGTAACAAACAGCTGTGAAGAACAGATGATATGTGAATTATCCTGGGGCTTTTACAGTTTGGTCAGCAAGTCCATTGATGCATGAAGGACCTCTTTAAATCAAGGGAATTTATTCAAGGCTAAAACTACATTTGGTGCTGCGAATGCAGATGTCTGTTTTGTATCACCTATGGGATTAAGATTGGATTTCTTGAATTGGGAGCATAAATGGGCAAAAGAGGTTTCTACTAGGACAGAGCAGCAAGCCACATGATATAATGTGGTTATTAGTGTGACATTCAAACCTAGGAAATGCTCTGTGTGTTAGAGAAGGTTTTACAGTCGGTAAAGAGTTCTTTCTTTTCTTGTCAATTAGCCTCACTATTGCCATGGTGAAGAGTACCATACAGAGAGCAGCCGAGGTTCTGACTTGTCTGACATTATGGAAGAAGATGAGGAAGAGCTGTACTCTGAAATGCAGCTGGAGGATGGAGGAAGGCGACGAGTCAGTGTGACTTCACACAATGCACTTAAGGTAAGTACCTCCATATGTCAGTTCTTCCTTCAAAGCATTTCCTGTAGTCAGTTATGGATTTTGCAGACCATTAAAACTTACACTGCTCTATAGACCTAGAACTGGGCTGAACATTGTTTATGATGCCAAGGCCATTTTAATACATTAGTTACTTTTTTTTTTTTCCTTTTTCATTACTTGGTGGCTAATCTTTTGACTATTTTACTATATGTAATTGCTGAAGTTGCAGCTTCTGGGAGCCTTTCACATGTCTATACAACAATATACCACACATGCTATCAGGACAATGAGTTCTGAGCAAGGAGATGTGAATAACCATACATCCATGTATAAAACCAGAAATTACATATTTTTTTAATCTGAGTAGTTTGTGCCTGTGTTTAGTGCTATCTCTTCCACAGGCTGGAAAGCATGCTTATGAAAAAGTGATTAAAAAAATAAGCTTTTGTGATAAATTAATTGTGTTCACGAAAAGACTGGATGGGGCACTTAGTGCCGTGCTCTAGTTGATTGGCTAGGGCTGGGTGATAGGTTGAACTGGATGATCTTGGAGGTCTCTTCCAACCTGGCTGATTCTATCTGTGAATTATCAGAAATCCTTGTGCTCTGATTATTGAGGAATCACCAGAGTCAGTAGGAAGTAGCTTGCTGAAATACTGCTTTAAAACTACACAGGAATATTTAATCATGGAAGACAACTTTAGTATAACAATTGAAGCAAATATAGAATGTTGAACCTACCCAATGGAGAATATATATTTCCCATAGTGTATTTGTTAATGTAAGTTGTATTTGCTTTTTATGTGTCTAGTAACTACACTAAATTGTGTTTTCATAGAAAGTTGGATAGCTTTGAATGATAAAGAAACCCACAAGTTGATTTTTTTGTTCTTGCAATACACTGCTATTCAACTGAAAAACAATATCGTTTTCTCACGCACACAAGAATTTTGACCATTCTGTAACTGCTCTCACGTACTATAAATTCCATCCTTTTATTCTGATACTATCTGGAATGAGATGGGTGGTTTTTCAAAGGAAAAAATTATCAGCTTGTCTATTTTTCTGCTAACAAAGGTTGAAACTGAAATTCTTCTACATGCTGCTTCTGTTGCTTTCCACTGGGAATAAGTGAATTATCTCTAGACTGTTCTTATTCTTTATGCATCAGATAGTACATTTACTTCTTGGTCTTAAATTAGTATTGCCAATGTTGATATTTAAATACAAAGGTCCAGACTCTGACTTGCTGTAGCAAGTCAATTTACACTTCTTAAAGTCTGCTGAAATACTTCTCTGGATGTAGAAGTGTACCTGGAGGGTAGAGATGGTTAACTCATTCTGCAGCAGTGGAATTCGGAGTATGAGTGCTTCCTGGGGAAGAACTCATGGATGTCTCAGTCTTACCTGGAGAATATGGCCCACCACGCTGATATGTTTTCTGATATAAAATGCAGGTTAGATTCTGCCCCCACAGGGCTGGATAATTCCCTTCCCTCCCCGCCCCTTCCACCCCTCCCTCTTTCTAGATCCAGCTTCACTTTGCAGCATCAGTAATTAACAAAAATTGGAAAATGAGTTCACTGAATTTTCCAGAACCAGATTCCTGTTTATCTTACATTTGGAATTATACCAACCATGCCCTTGCAGGTGTAATTAAGTATTCACTCCTGAGGCAATAGATGCCCCCAACTAAAAAGAAAACATTTTGCATGCAGATGCATATTTGCTTTATTGGGAGATTACTGTTCTCTCCAGAGGTTTCCTAATAAAAAAGGCTGGCATGGATGAAGTAAGGGAACATTCAACTCATCTAATGTTAGTATTGTAAACTGTGGGATATCTGAGCTCAAAACAAAACTATCCTTGTTCATATTTATTGACTTTTTTTTTTCACTTTTATGACAGCTTGTCTTAAAAGTTTCACAGGTGCGATGCACATTTTAAAACTAATGCAAATAAAAGCAACAAATACAGTCATAAATGTAACTTAGAAAGTTCCTAATGTCTGAAAGGGGAAGACATCCAAAAGTCAATTAAGTTTAATGTGCTCAGAGAGAGAGAGGAGTCATGCTGAAGTCTCCAGGATGATCCTGTCATTATTCACGGGTGCTGTTGTGTTCAGAAACCTGCCTGATCTAGGCAGTGAATAAAGTACAAGGAGAGGTGAGCTCCGTGATGTAGAACCTATAAACCACATCCATCAAAACCAACACCTTCTGCAATGCTATTCTCTCTCCTCACAGTCCAGCAAAGGTATTAGATAGGATTCTTCTGTCACACCAACCTGTGTTTTGTGTAAATGTAACAGAAAAATCACAACTGTATCTGTCGTGTTCAGAATGTTTATTTTACCCAGGCTGGGAAAGTTTTTACCTACTTCTGGTATAAGCAGTGACTTTTGACTCTCTTCTGCTAATAGGCTGATATTCAAATACTGGTTTTATCCAGCAGTACCAATTCAGGATAAGTTTTGATGACAGTGCAGACTAAGTGACAGCAGAGAGCAGTCTGCTTCTCAGAGTTCTTTCTCTGGAGGCCAAACTTTTCTAAATGGTGCCATTTTTTTACAGTTTTACAAAGGAAACTAAAACTCCTTTAATGATGTCTGCAGAATGGCTCTGCTCTGGCAGGAGATTTAGGAGCATTTGCTATTCAAATAGGATGTTTTAACAGATGCAAAGCCAGAAGGGTTGCTAGAACAGAATTTTCATTCTCAGATAAGGGTTCTGGTTACAAAGAAAAACTAAATAGCAATGTGGCATGGGGTGAGGAACATACCAAGCATCGGCGCTGTGTTTTAATGCCATTCTCATTCACCATGCTGGAACGTGTGCAGCTTTTATTGCTTTGTTTTAAATGCATGAGTTTATTCTTGTTGAGATCATCACTCAGTCGTTTGTATGGACCTCTCATGTTGTACCTGACACCCAGCAACTTCTTAATCACGTCTTTGTTTTTCACAGAGTCTCATTCAAAGCATGACACCCTTTTCACTAAATAAGCTGCATGTCTTATGTTTGCCATTGCTCTAAAACTAATTCTGTCTTTATTTTTCTTTTCTTCTCCCTTTTCCCTCCCATTTTATTTTTTGTCACACACTATTTGTTCCCTATCTGGTTTTTAACATTACATAATCTTAAGGAGTGCGATAAGACCACTGAAGCCACTTTTTTGGAACAGCCTGACTTTTCACAGCAGATACATCACAGTAAAAAGCTTTTCAGTATTCCAGAAGTAGCTGAAGAGGATGGTGAATACTCTGAACTGCTGTACAAGCAGGGTTTAGGTATGCCCTATAAAAAGAATCCCACAATAGCTAGAGACTCTAGACCACCTAGGCCCTACAATCAAGACCAGCAGCACAACTTCTGGTACCCAGCCAAGCACAGAGTTTCAGGCATGGAGGACTTTGCTGCAGACGACAAAGGATGTAAATATAGCCGGTCCTTATCAAGAAGCCCAGACAGTGGACTGGACTGTGGAAGTGAAGAAGAAGAATCTCGTTTTAATTTCAGATACACTTACGATTCGGTTTCTGCCAACGTGGCCTCTAGCTGCTGTGCAGAGACTGCTAACTGCTCCTGCAGGAAAAGCATGAGGCCTTTGCTTGCTCGCAGGAAAACTTTAACCAGACAAACCAGCATCGAAGAAGATTTTGGTGACCTGGGTCCTTCCTTTGTAGAGCCCAGGAGTGAACAGGTCAAGCCCAGTTATGAGAAAAAGTATGAGACTCAGAAATGTAATAGAACAGATAATTTCTCTAATGAAGATGTTCAGGGAGGCTGGAAGACCGACTTAAAAATGTCTGACTCTAGGGCAGCTGCTCTACTTGCAAAGCCATCCCACAGAGATGCAGAAGACTCTCTGGTGTGTGAAATAAATCTTCCTTCTAACATCTGCTTGCTGAATCAGTCTGTTTTCTTTTGTTTGTTCTTCTTGTGGGGGGTCGTTATTTCTATTTTTTTTCTGAATTAATTTTTAGAGTCCATCCTTTGGACATCCTTTGCTACGGTTTTCCCTTTTTCTTTTTCTTTTTTTTTTTTTCCTTTTTGCCTTCCTCCCCATTCATTTTTATTTGCTATTCTTCATTTTTGTTTGCAGTTCTCTTTCGTGTCATGCTGAAATCAGTTTAATTTGCTTTACAATGATTTTCCCACAGAACAAATTACTATAATGGCTGCTTTTATTAAAGGACAACTGAATCTAAATTTTAATTAAGGGTTAGCTGAACTATAATTTTTCCAAAATAGTATTTTTCTTTATTTTGCCCATCTAAATGTTGTCTTAAAAAACACCCTATACATTGTAAGTGGAAAAAAAAAATTCATCTNTTCTTTTTTTTTTTTTTTTTATGTCAAGGAATTTGTTCCATCATGTTGTTTTTATTCAACTCATTCCTAGAATGTTCAGGATATACTCTTTATCATGAAACATCTCTGGACAACAATCAAGATTCTCCCCCAGTGTGCCAGTGACCCAGATTTATGGAGTCACAGTTTCCATCATATTTCTATTTTCTGCCTTAGCTCTGCACCGTAACTACTTTGTCGTCCTTTTTAGACCATCTCTTCTTGCCTTTGAAGTTGCAGACTGCATCTCTGCATGAGAATGCAGGCAAACAGCTTCTTCCAACAGGAGAGGCCAGGCCCATTCCATATCTTCCAAGGATGCCTCTGTGTGATCTTGCGTATTTGCATTTCTGTCTATTAATCTATAAGAGAGTCTCCACGCTTTGATAGACGCATCCATAGGTTTCCCTGCTCCCTAAAGACCAAAGCAAGTTCTTTACACCCTCCGTCTGCAACAGTCCAAAGTAGAAACCTCAGATCTAATACATCTCATGTAAGAGCAGAAATCAGCTGCCTGCTCCTCTAGCCTAGCAGTTTATGCTGAAGTGATCCTTAGCAATTTCTCGCATTAAAATCAGTGCCCAAGCTGTACTGATCTCAATGATTGCATCATAAACTCTGGAGAGCACTAAAACAGTACCATTTCTTATTAAAATAGCAACATTTTCTGCAAGGGTAGTGAACAGAAAGAGACAGCTGTGATGTGAGACGAAGTGTGTCTACATTCCCTTCTACATGTCTCAGTGACCTCTAAAAGGCTTTAACAACCGAAGGCCACAGTAGAAAAGCTGTGTGCTCAAAGCCAGAAGGACGTGCGCTTGTTCACATGCTGCAAACTGGACAATGCTATGTGGCCATGTACAAAGAAAGGCTTCCCTTTTCAGAGCACTCCAATCTCCACAGCTCTCATGACTGGTTGTGCTACTCTTCAGAAGATTCTAACATCATCTTAGCAGCAACAACAAAGGCAAAAGAATACTTTAAAAAATTATTTTATTTTCTTTTTGTTCTGATGTGTGACTGCTGGTTGCAAAACTCTGCCATAAATCAGGGAACCATTTTTTTTCTTTTGCAGGTTTGCCAGGCCACAGTATTTACTTTTCAGCTAACCTTTCAGTTAAAAACTAAGTTTAGTTGCCTTTAGAGCTTATGCTTCCAAATGTGATTGACCTGATTAATGTCCAACCATGTAACCATAATGTTATCATGCATGTAACTTACAAACCTGTTTTTTTTCTGTTGTTTGTTTTCTTTTCTTTTTTTTTTTTTTTTTAGCTTTTAGGTAATCCATCATCTGCAGGACGGCCTGAAAGGGTGGAGCATGCAGGGCGAAGGTCCTCTCATGGCAGTGCAGTGCCACAAAGGTCTCGACCAATGTTGGTCCCTTCCATTGGTTAGTCGGACAGATTGGTGCATTTCTGTTCTTTGCAGCCTCAGAGTTGGGAAGGTGCTCCTTAAAAAAGAAGCAAGACACTGGTCTTGTACCGTGGTTATTCTTAGTTTAAATGGGATGAAATGAAAGTAAAGCACTCCATCAAAATACAAGTGTACCACGGTCTCATAGGGTAGTCACTGACATCACTGGAAGTAATTTCATTGAGTTTTCAGGGATTTGGAGCTTTTCTAAGCTTGGTTAAATTTAGATACTGTTACACTTTACCTAAGAAGAAATTTACAGGCAGGCAACTATATAATCAGTAAAATACATGTACCCATTCAGCCATCCATTTAGCCATCCATCTTTTCATTCATCAACCATTATTTTGCATTCACTTTCCATTTTCTTGACTACTTTTTGGAATTCAGCAGGAAAAATGGAAGCTACTAAATATAACAAGTTAGTAGAACTTGCACATATTTACTGGGTTTCCTGTTTCTTACAGAATTATCCCTATTTTGGTTTACCTATGCGTTAAACTATGTGCTGGTGTATACCAGAAAATCCAAAAAGTAGTGCAGAAAAGATAATGGAATCGAGATGCTGTGGACAAATACATATCTGTTAAAACTTGCACTCTTTACTGACAAATGAGGAACATTCACATTGAAGATCAGGAAACAGATGCAAAACAAATGCAGAAAGTTGTGTGAGCTATTTGGAGAACTTTACTCTATGAAGATGTAAAATTGGTCCAGTTCCTGACACCAGCCTGAACTTAAATTTGTGAATACTAAAGATATCATCAGGAGGAGAAGGAGGCAGTGTTAGGCAATTCTGACCTGACATCTATGTAAGAGGTACCAAAAGTGGGGATTGTTGGAAGGAAAGAGGGGCTGATCATTAAGGAGTGTTTTTGTTTTTAACTATTAAATACTTTCCCCTGGTTTCAAAGAATCAAACTAAAATGCTGGTACCATAAATTAAAAGTAAAATCTCCCTAGCGGGCACAATTGTTTTGTTATCTAGTAGATAGTAATTATTACTATTGAAACATTAGCTCAGGTGTAATGCATGAAACCTCTGTCTTCAATATAGGATGGCTGGTCAGAGGCTGATTGTTGCCCTGTGTCCTGGTGTAAACCAGGATAATCTTCACAGATGTCAATGAAGTGACACTGGTATGAAAATGGTATGGGGAGAATCAGCTGCCAGAGAGGCTTCTTGTGCTTCTGTTGACAGTTTACTATTAGCTAAATCAAGCAGCTTTCAGATGATGGTGTGAACACTTAGATTTTAATGTCCTCTTTACCATTTTTCTCTGAAAGCAGCCTTTTGTCCTCAGGCATACAGATTTCTGGTTTATGTTTGGACTACTTAAAGCAAGCTTTGTATCCAAGTTCTTTCTCTTATCTGCTAAAACATGATTATTTTTTTTTTAATGACTAGTGAGAGAGTGAAAAGCCTTGTTTAAATAAATCCTTTGGGTTTCCTTTTAATTAAAAAATAGGGGATGCAATTAAATTTATCAAAGCTCACTTTCTGTCAGCAAGGTTAGGACACAGAAACTGTTAAGTAATGACTTCACTGTTTATTATTTCAAAAGCAGCAGCTTAGGGATCTGGTGAAGCCATTAATTTTTGATAGTCTATGCTTAAATGGGTAATTAAACAGGAAACACAACCTAAGATTTTATTTGTTTCAGTGTAACTCAAAGAACAAAGGAGTGTATTTTGTGTTGTTGGCAATTCACAGATGTTCTTTGGGGAAGTTCTGTGAGGAAATTGATTATAGTATTGTCTAATACTGGTAAGAAGCAAACCACTGAGCATCATTTACAGCATCTGACAAAAGAATTACTTACTCTTATTACTTTTAACTGACAAAAGAATTACTTACTCTAATTACTTTTAACTCTGAAGCTGTTAAAAGATGCTATGTGTGCTAGAGAGCGAGACTGACTTTTCTGACTGACAGACCAGTGATTACGTTGCTGAAAGATGTGTGCAATATGTCTTGCTTTCAGCATCATACTGCAGTAAGTCACTCTGAGGATAAATGAAGCAAACACAAACATCTGATACAACTCTGCCCAAAAGTTGCTTCCTGTAAGCATAATCTAGGAGTTATGAAATGTACCAAGAGTTTAGACAAACAAAGTGTGGTAGGAGTAAGGCATCCAAAAGCACGCAGGAGAGCTTTGTGTAAACTTGAACCCACTGTTCAGAGCTCCCACTGACAAAGGAAGTTTCCCATGAATAAGGGTTGCAAGTATGGGTTTTGAAGAAGGAAGTTATTATAGCTGTGTCATTGTAAGATGTAGCCCCACAAAGTGGAAAGCAGAGTATAAGGGAAGGAAAGAAGAAAGTAAATACAATGGAGCCAAAGTTTAGGCCATTTAAATAAATACAACTGTTGTTGGCCTCAGGATATAGCTCAAAAAAATGTGGATTCTAAATTTCTTGGCAGCAGCTTATTCCTTTAAATGTACAACTTGAGTTTCTACAGAATTATTCATCTCAAGGGTCACTTGAGTGACAGAAAGTCCTTAAGGCAGCTCTAGGAGGTTAAATCTGTGGGAAAGACCTGCAAAATTATCATGTTTTTAGAATTCTACTGATAAAACCTTTCTCAAAAATGTCCCAGAATTTAAATTCTTTGAAGTATTTTTTTCCATTGAGCTATAAATTCTTTAGATGAGTATCTTCTTGCAGGTAGGATTTAAGTAAATTAATTAATTTTTGTTTTTAGGTTGATTCTTTAGAAGGTGAAACAGAGTTTACAGGGCTCTTGACCTTGCAGATCTGGCAGGTAGGATTGTTTAAACCTCCTAATAAAAGATGATTCCTAACCAAAGATCTAACAAGCAGTATTTACAGTGCATTGATTTTTAAAAAACAGAAAGTTCAGATGCTTTAAAGAAAAGGAGGTACACGTTTCCATGATTCCCCTGCTGAAGAAGGGCTTCTAGAGGCTGAGCCGTCTGGCAGAGCTTATGCAGTCTTTAGCCCTGCTGTATGCAAGTCAGAAAACAAGGTAGGCAAAGCCTGCCGGCAGGAGCCTCCACAGAGGCAGCTCTACAATATGTTTTAATAGATCATTCCCTTTTTCTCCATAGAAATTACAATGGACAGTAACAGTGAAGGCGGTCGGTCTCGGTCAGGTAGTGAGGGAAATATTTCACCTGTAAAAGAAGAAGCTTATTATCGCAGCACTGGTGGACACAGGAAATGGCCCCAGCAGCGTCCCCTGGCCTCTGAATATAGATACGGTATGCTGAACATTCTTCATCCTTTGTGCCAGACACCTTGTAGAGCTGCGTGTTAACAGGCGCGCTTCGGGTATGACCACATTGCATGCCTTGCAGAATGCCAGGCCAAATAGCTCTTAAAGTCCTGTCTGCTCCCAGGTAAGTTTCTCCAGCTCAGCTGTAAGGGACAAACGGCCTTTTAGTCCTCTGTCCTCAACCTCTGTGCAGCCACTTTCCATACTCGACTGAGTCCAAGCACACTGCATTGCATGCACCTCCCTCTGTGAAGCTATGCTGCTACTAATGCCAGTCAGTATTTACTGTACACACCTGAGCAACCATTCATCCAAATGAGCACATCTCCACTTGAGCCATGTGGGGAGACTGGACAGGGAGAGGGACAAACAGTAGCTGGTATGTCACAGCTCAGCACCCCATAAAGTTCTTTACCATGAGGGAACAGGCTGGGGGTCCCATCCCTGGAGATAGTCAAAGTGAGGCTCAACAGGGCTCTGGGCTGGGCAGCCTGGTCTAGTTGAGGATGCTCCTGCTTACTGCAGAGTGGGTTGGACTAGATGACCTTGGGAGGAGGTCCCTTCCAACACAGACCATTATGTGATAATAGGAAGCAGTTACCAAAAGTTATTCTGATTTTTGGCTTGAGCTACACAAACGTTCAGGGTCTTTTCAGTGACCACACAGAACTGGCTGTTGAAGGCAAAAAAGAAACTCATTCTTATTTTTAGGAATAGGTGCATCATAATGACTTCTCTTACACGAGTAAAGCAATTATACCCACTACTGATAGTATTTGTTGCTTCATCAACATAGAACTCATTACACGATCAGCAACTCATAGTTCCATAACACAGTAAATTGAAATGTCTAATACTTTAGCCATCAAAGCAGCCCAGACCATACAGAGAGCTATGAAAGAGATTAAGGTAAATCATGATTTGACATTGAGTTTCAAAGCAAAGGTACCTGACTGACAACCAGATCATCTGCTTGTGTATATTGGTGTAGGTCTAGTGAGTTCAGTGCAGCTGTGGTTGTAGCCATGCAGCAGTTGAGAATCTGAATCTGACTGGCTGCAGCCAAAGACTGTTCTACATACACAGTTATGTGTGTGTCTGTGTAGATGTATGCTGTATGTATATACCTCTTGAAAGAGTAAGCTAAGTAGCTACTGTGCTAATCGAGGTATTTGCTCTCTGGTTCACTGAAGCAACGGTGACTATTGTGAGTCAGATTGTTTCAGGCCAGTGCTTTTAACAGAGATCATTTGGCCATAATTTGTGTTTGCACCCGATCCCTGTTGACTACAGCTGGAGTTGGTTGCAAAATTCATTATTTTTTAATTTATGAACCAAACCAGAGCACCCCTTAACCTACCTGTTTCATGCTGCCTGGTGAGCCCAAGTATCAGCCACAGAGTGACTGCAAGCTGCCTGTGGGAGGAGAACACAACAGAGAAGAATCCCATCCTTTGTGTCCCATCGCTTTCTGTCCCACATGTGCCCTTCTCTGAAACTTCCTTTCTGTGCTTTGTGCCTGCCTAAAGCTTCTTGGCTGGAATATTTCCCTGCCCTTTTGCTGTCCTGCATTTTTCCCTCTTCATGTTCTCTTGCGCTCTGGACCCAAGAGTTAGTAGCTATTCCCTTAAAGCTGTGACCTTCTTTTTTCTCTGGTAGTTTAAAAATCCCAGTTGTGGAATGAAATGCATCTGACCTAGAGGCAAAAAAGAGGCATTTTATCTAAAGTGTTCCATGTTGAACATTCAAACTCTTACCAAAAATGCACATCTTTAACTTGCTGGAGATGACTACAGTAAACGTTGCATTAATATGAAAATGTGTTTGGAAATATTTTGATTTAGTTTAACTCCATTTTCATCATAATTCATTACATCACTTTCTCAATTTACTCATTCTGAAGGATCTTCTAAAGTGGATGATAAATGTTGAGTCAGCAAAGAACAAAAGACTCACTGGACTTAGTGGGGCTTGCATAGTAAGCCATGTTGTTGAGAAGTGGCTCTTGATTTTGAGGGCTTTGCTTTGGGCAATTGAAATAATGTGAAAAAGTCTAATTTTGGAGAAAGCGCTGCCACTTTCAGAACAAAATTAAAAGCCTTGGAAACCCCTCCATCTAAACACTCATTTTTAGACATTTTGGCCTGATGATTTTCTAATTCAGTTTTACTGAAGTCCATACTTAATTACATTGTTGAATCATGGACTAATTGCATTCTTCAACTCACTCGGAAACTCTGAAAGATACATGAGACAAACTGTCAGTTCCCATTGTTCATGTCCAAATTGATTTGGTACCCTGCAGTGGACAGAATTCAGTGCAGTGCCAGGAATTGGATGATTTGTGGATGATCTTTCCTAATGAGGCTGAGGTTAAATGCAGTCTTAGCTAACCATTTTTCTTGGGTTTTAATATCCTGTGTTAGTCTTTGGGTTGGGGCACTGCTGGCTGTGTTAGCTATTGACTGTGTTTAAACAAAATCAGAGGCAGTGGAGTTCCCAGCCCTGCTATCACTAACAGTACTGAAATATATTTCTTCTTGCCTGTCTGGAGGGAAGAGGATATAACTGTGTCTTAAACCTGGTACCTAAAAGGTGATATATGTCAACACAGCTGGAATGTGCTTGCTTGTGTCCATGAAGAGCAGAAGCAGCTGTGCTGGAAAACAGGGGGATCCAAAGCATGGTTATTTTTGTAGTGATGATAAAGCCTCTCAGACTTGCCATTATGTCACTCCTGACATGCTTCATCAATTTAACTCTAGTATCAAAAGTTTATTTCTTACCTGACCTGTGTTCAGATATGTACATGTCAGTGTGGTGCAGATGAGCACCACAAGCAATGCATGCAGATTGTATGTGCTTTAAAATCAAGCAAACAACCAAATTGCTGATTTGAAAGAACCAAGTACCAAGCCTTAACTTGCTGGGTTTCTTTCACTGAAATGCCAGATGTTTTTCAAATACTAACTGGAATCGTGGAAAGATGGAGCTAACTTGTAGTACTGACTTGTTCTTTTCTGAATTTCCTTTCACAGATGGCTATGGTGGTCATGACCATCTTTCTCCAGATATTTATGAAGAATCAGAAACAGACCCTGGCACAGAAGATATTTCCACTCGGATATTTGTTGCACTCTTTGACTATGACCCACTGACGATGTCCCCAAATCCTGATGCTGCAGAAGAAGAGCTGCCATTTAAGGAAGGGCAGATCATTAAGGTGGGGTCTAAAACCAGATGAAACAAAGGACACAGATTTACAAACAGGCTGTCCTCTGTTCCCCATGGGGAATGCAACTTGTGTGATTAGAGTCTGAGATTTTTTTTTTTTCCTCCAGAGGTTCAGGCTTTAAAATTCCTGGGATCTTAAAACTAATATGTAGTGCTAACGGGCTAAAAATAATTAGGCAATGGGCAAAGATCTCAGAGCTGCTATAAATTCAATTAGAGATTTAGATGCTAAAACCAAAATTCCCACCATGTCCATTGCCATAAACCCTGCAGGAAAAGCTGTTTCAGAGAGGAGATATCTTCCCTGCAAAGGTACCACAGAAGCGCTTAGTATTGTACCTTCAGGCCTACCAGAGTTACTGTGGTTTTAAAATGCTGAGTATACACTTCAGATTAATTAAGTCCAGAAGTTAGGCATTTTTCTTCCAGAAACAGTGAAAGCCACTCTTTTTTTCTTTCTGCTTGGTGGAAAATAAGCAAGCTGCCTTAAAGCAGGACACAGAAGCCAAGTCGTCCCTGTTTCAGGTGCCAGGGATGGTGTTAGGCTCTGTCAATGTTTTAAGCCACCCTTCTACCCCAGCTTGCCTCATCTCATGATAGTGCAGCTGCGAGGCACATTTGTTCAGTCTGCTGCTCTGATTTTCAAACACTAGCAGATTTTCCTGTGGTGTCAGCAAATGCATCTCCTCCTGCAGCTTTGTGTCCAACTGATCTGGTGCAAAATGAGCAGAAATGAGACAGGCAGAAGGAGCAGCTGCTGCTAGTCCAAGGCTAACAGCAATTTAAGTGTGATCTGAAACAGAACCTGGAAGAACATGGACTCCTTTCTTACACAGCCCATTTCAAAGACAAAATTGTAACCTGAGCTATTAAAATACTGACTGCCTTCCATTCTCCTGCATTGTGCCCTAACACAAATGTCTGTATCCTAAATCACAATTTTTAAATGCTGAATACTTGGTTAGATCTTTCGTTTACCTCTTCACATGATAAATGATTCATGCCAACAATATGGAATTTAAGAACTTCTTTTACTTTGCAAGAATGTTCATGCCACTGAGTTATTTTAATTATCTCCTCACAAGTATGTTTGGCACTGAAAAGTCTAGAGAGATGACACAGCAGATATTTACTCTGTTTATTTTCTGTTTGGGACCACAGTGATTACTATGTGATGTGCTGCTCTGGATTTCCTACCTGATTGATGTGAAAATGGATATTTCTGGCTCACCACAGGGAGAAACTGATGAGTTTCAGTAGTGCCTCTCATTTCAGTGCTAACAAAAAATTGTCTGAAGTCATAATTAACATAATTCCCATAATTCCAGGTTTATAACATAAGTCAGAGTAGTCAAGAACTCATACAGCTCCACACCCAGTCTGTCGTCCTCTCTCTCTGCTTCAGCAGCCACTTAGCCTGCATCAGAATTCCCATATGCTAAAACCTTTACTGATCAAGATTATCACTCTTTGAATAACAGGTATATGGGGACAAAGATGCTGATGGATTCTATCGTGGGGAGACCTGTACAAGAATTGGCCTTATCCCATGTAATATGGTCTCTGAGATCCAAGCAGATGATGAAGAAATGATGGATCAGCTTCTAAAACAAGGCTTTCTTCCTTTAAACACACCAGTGGAGAAAATTGGTAAGGGCAAACTGATACGCCTCACTTCTCTTGACTATTGGGCGTTGTTAACCTGGCTTGGATCTGCTTTGCCTTTTGTTTCTACTATGTGCAGATGCATCTCAAGTCTCCAGCAATTTACTACACCATGGGATACATTCTGTGTCAGTATCTGATTGGCTTTACTCTGCTAATACTTAATCTCGGTGACATCTTTTGCTGCAAATAAGGACTTGTATCTTTGCCACTGCACTCATTACTTTCTTCTTTAAAAACAAACAAACAAAGGGGGGTTGTCACCTGAACGATGTCTAGACACAGAACATGATCCCTGTGCTTTGGAGTGTGCTGCGCTGAGGTGCTTTGCGGTACGCTCACTGCTGCAAAGCATAAAAATAAATCACCTGTTTGTTGTTATTTTTACTCTTCTGCATTTTCCTACTTTACCAGTAATTTAAAGGAATGCTGGCAAAGGGTTACTTGTAATCTCATTTGAGATAGCACTAGGTAGTTTGAGATGTCATGGATATTGAAGGGACAAACCCTTTAGAAAGCGGAGTCTGGCCAAACTATTCCGTATTCCAAACCACTTGTGTTATATGACTGGTTCAGTGCTGTGCAGATACACAGTGCAAGTAGCCTAACTTATATTTAGTTGTATGAAATATATTTATAGAAAGCAATTTATATTTTAAATTTTTCAGTGTGATTCAGAGAGTATAAAGGGCTGGAATTGGTTCAGTCCTGTTTAAATGTGAACTGTAGAACTGGTTGCTAAAAAAAACCCAAAGAAATCTTTCACATAATTTTTCTTAGATTGAGGAAAACCTTATTTCCAAAATTAGTAAATGTGTTGTGATTTTTTTTGCTTGTTGTTTGTTTGCCTTTCTAAGAAATATTGAAATATTTTTTTTACATTTGTCCATTGCCCATGGAAGAGAAGGATGATAAGGTTCTTAAATGCTGAACTGAGTTCTTAATTCAAATGTGTTTCCTTATGCCACATAAACACAAATCTTTTCACTCACCTGCATTATAAACCCCACTGCCCTGGGTTGAGCACACCCACCTATATATGTGCAGTAAGACAAAACCTTGGGGTGAGCACACTCACCTACATGTACAGTAAGACAAAACCTTGGGGTGGGCACACAGTGAGACCCTACAACTGTGTCTGAGCAGTCTGGCAGCTGACAGCATTATTCTGCAGAAGGTCCAGCATGGGTCTGCATTGTTTGCAGTCTGTTAGAATGAGATACCCAACCTGCTTTAGGGACATCTGTAAACACAACTGGGGGCCTAGTGAGGTTAAGAAGTGTCCAAATATATTTCTGCTTCTAGCAGTGAAGTTACCTGTGGGTACAGAAAATACCTTCCTCAGTAGCTATGGTTGGATCTTACCGCTTTAAGTCCTGCTCAGGGCTCTCAGTTCTTATCAAAGTCAGCAAGTTGTAGGAACAGAACACTTGTGAAAATAAAACCACTACTCTACATAGCTGCTCATGGTTTGGACAGCCAGATTTTGTGAATATAATTGGATTTTCTTGTACAATTTTCTTAGCCAAGAAATCAGAAATTCTTTTTCTTGGAAAAAGGGAGAGGCAGTTTATGCTGCTCTGCATTAGATTTTTAAGCAATTCTATTTACCCTTGGATGTTTCTGAGTGTAAGCAGTTAGCAACCTACGCCCAACAGTTCACCTTTAAATATTCTAACACTTTAAAAGTATTATTTTCTTTTTACTATGGATATAGATTGTTATAACAGTTAGTATTGTCTTAATTTTGAACTACATACAAATTCTGAACAGCAGAGATCCACGTGCTCAGACCCTCACTATCGCACAGGCTGCCCACGTGGATGCTTAGCAGGGGCAGGCTCCAACTGCCAGTCTGTCTCATGTTGTTACTCTTAATGTCATATCAGACACTTTACATGCTGTGTTCATATGGCGATATTTTTCTTAATCCTTTGCCCACATGAAATCCTTAAAACCAGAACTTTGAACAGCTTCCTATCTTTTCTTCTTTTATTTGTATGCGTTCCTTTCCTGAAGTCAACTGTGACCGTTTCAAAGAGAGCACACACTCTGTACACCGCAGATCCAGAAAGTCTAAAAGAGGTCTGTGCTAAGAACCAATAACTTGATTCAAGCTGTAAATTAGCTGAAATGATTTGAGCTGTCTAGATTTTTTTTTTTTTTAATGCCTTTACATTTTTGGAAGCCAGGATTTGGAAAATATTGTCCCATAGCAGTTATGCATAGGGTCCTTTTCAGATTCTCTCCTTGGTTGATCACAAAGGGGCCCTTGACCCTGAGCAGTGGGCAGTATCTTGCCCCAGAGAGGTACTTCAAAGTGGAAAAGTGCAACTGAGACAATCAGTTAGGTACTGGTTGATCCAGGCTTTGGGGGATGAGGTTCCACACCTGTTGCAATCTGTGCATTCCTTTTGGATCTCTGAGTTCTATGTAAATCCCCTGCACTGATAGATGGGACAGTTAACACCAAAGCACCCACTGCAATAGTAAGTGATCTCCTGAGTGAACTGGTGGGTGAGGTGAGAGCTGTGAGCATATGTGACGCTCAGGATCTGCTCTTACATTAGCTGAGCCTGCAATGCTCACCCTCCTACTGGAACAATCGCAGGGTACCTCCTTAGGTTTCCTTTGTCACACTGCATAACACTCATCAGACCTGCCCTCAATGCCTGTCTGTAAGTAGCACTAACAAGCATGTTCCTCTTGCTGCAGCTACCATCCGCAAGAATCATGCTCATGTTGTTCAAATTTACAATGCAGCCCCTTTTGGACCACTGTAAATGTTTGCCATCAAGCAATAAACATTTCATGTGGGTCCTGGAAGCTACAAATTTTACTCCTTTCCCTCTGCTCCCCACAAGGGAAACTTGTAAAATTGAACAGTAATTGAGAATGTGCTTTTGTAGTCAGTGTTGAGAACTTTGCAGAGAACTTGCATAATGGGCTCTTTCGCCTTGGGACAGCTGAGAATGTCCATTTCTCCTTCCAGCCTCCCAGCAGAGGATGGAATAATCCCAGACACAAAATTCCTTGTGACTAGAAGGGTGGGAAAGGGAATAGACAGTAAATGTGAGTTTGAATAGAAAAACACCAACCTGAATTTTGACTGGCTTCATATACTCTGGTATAACCTTGGAATGCTAGTTTTGCAGGTAAATACTGTTCAGAGGATTCTGTGGCTAAGAATGACAAGGGCACCACAACTGTCAAACTGTTTATGAAAAGTCCATGCTGTTCTGAAGCACTTATCTATGTCTATGGGTTTGGTGATCTGCTAGAGAAATAACCAACATTGTAACTGTGACATTGAGGAAATAATGTGGGGAAAGTTGCACTTTGTTTTTCTTTTCCAAATAACTATGATAGCTTTCCCTCCCTTCCTCCCCTTGTGGTGGAACAGAAAGGAACAGGCGGAGTGGCAGACAACACTCAGTGTCTACAAGAAGGATGGTGGCACTGTACGATTATGATCCAAGAGAAAGTTCTCCTAACGTGGATGTAGAGGTACTGACCTACCTTTTACTGGTTGTGGAACTGCAGCAGTCAGCATTGATAGGCTCAGCACTTACACTTTCCAGTGAATGTGCAGAAGCCAAGAAGTTCAGAACTGCAAACATTGGTCAAGTGGCTTTGGGCAGATGTTTAGGATCAGCTTATGGCTTCTGCAGATTTATGAATTTTGTTCCAACAAAATCAAGGACTGTCCACTGTAGGATGTATTTAATATGGCACAATACATTATATAGTCAACTCTGGAGAGATGTTGTGCAATGCACATGCATACAAGTCTGTCTGTAAAAAGCATGGAGTTAGGGCATTGTTATTTTCTTATTATAGTTCTGAAATTTCCTTTAGACATGACTGGTTTTGAGAAGCCACAAGTCCTAGCTCATGCTAACTGATAGTGACACGTGCTTCCCTATCTCTGTAACTAACTGTTCCTCTGAAAATCAACCCTCCTTTGCAATCCAAACCAGAACAGTATAGCTCAGTGTCTTAACATAAAGGAGACAGAAAAATGTGAGTGGAATTCCTGTTAATAAATAAAATGTTAAACTGCCTAACAAGACTTACACTGTCCCATTTGCTTTTCCTGCAGGCTGAGCTGACATTCTGCACAGGGGACATCATCACTGTCTTTGGTGAAATCGATGAAGATGGGTTTTACTATGTAAGTTGGCTTCAGTTTGGTCACTTCAAACCATTACAAACTGTCTGAGCAATCTTCACCAGCATGAATCATTAAATGCCAGCCTGGAGGGGATTTTCAGGACACCCTTCGAGCTCATTATGTAGTGGGAATAACTGTGATCCTAATTTGACAAAACCCATCAATCTACATGGTGTGACTGGGCTTAGTGTCACCACTCCCATTTTGTGCCTGCCAGACTGAGGTTACCACCAAGCCCATCGGAGAGCCAGACCCTGAACCTGCCCTCAGCTCCTACTGCTTTACAGACTACAGTGCAGGTTTAGGATGGATGTTAGGAAGTTCTTCACAGAAAGTGTGATTGGCCATTGGAGTGGGCTGCCCTGGGAGGTAGTGGAATCACCACTCCTGGAAGTGTTTAAAAAACAAGAGTGAATGTGGCATTTGGTGCCATGGCTTAGTTGATTAGATGGTGGTGGGTGATATGTTGGACTTGATGATCTCAAAGGTCTTTTCCAACCTGGTTAGTTCTGTGAGAAGCTGATGATCCCTCAGCTGGTGGAGACCATAAGGCACTGAAGATTCATTTGTGCCATCAAAGCACAAGGGGTTGTTCATGCAGTTCAGAGCTGAATATTTTTCTCAATAATATTGCTGGGAAAAATGTGCATTTTGATCACATGTGAATGGTGTGTAATGGACAATGTAGGAGAAAAGCCTAGACCCAGCCTGTCCTACACTAAAGGGTTATTTCATTTTATTAAATTCATGAAACAGTTCAGTAGATTGAGCTGTAGCTAACTGGCCAGGCTAGTTTGTCACTCCTTGAAGGAGTGGAAGCATTCAACAGACAATATTCCAGCACTGCTGGCCCAGCTGGATGGTGTTCACATTGATAGTAACAGCTGAGCTGCATCATGAACTTCACATTTCCACAGTGTGTTCACCCCAGAAAACAGGCCCAGCTATCACATTTCAGTACACTATAGATGCTAAGACCAAAAGAAATAATGCAGCACAGCCCAGTATCACACAGTTACGGTGCTACGGTCTTAAGGATGCCTATGTAGAAATCCAGTTCCTGCTTCTCCACTATGCCTAGATAAAGAATGGGGGTTTGTTTCCTTTCCCCTATGCACAACAGCTCTTGTGGTTTTCAGCAGCGAGTAAGCGCTTAAGCTCCCACGTGACCTTGAATATCTTCTGCTCCTCATTGGCTCTGAAACGGTCAGAAATAGTTCTCTGCCTTCTTGGAAATCAACATTTGCTTTAGTCAGAACATTGACTGAACTTTTCATCATGCACAGGGTGAACTTAACGGACAAAAGGGGCTGGTTCCTTCCAACTTCCTTGAAGAAGTGCCTGATGATGTTGAGGTCTATCTGTCTGATGCACCCTCACGCTTTGTTCATGACACGCCGATGCGTACAAAAGCAAAAAGGGTAAGCAACCGAATTAGAAAAAATTAAGTTTTTATTTTCCATTCCATTTTGTCTCATATATAATTTAGACCATTACTTTTAACATTTTTAATTCCATTTCCCCATTTAAAATTGACTTTCAAGTATATAAAACTTTACTGAGCCCTCTGCTAGCTCATCACAACTGTAAATGAGGAAACTAAATTGACCATTTGATTGCAGTCACTGCAGTACCTTCAGTTACAATTTGAGTCTAAGTAGCATTCCCTGGTGAAAGTAGATGCTCCCAATGCTTCCAACCTACTCTTGTGACAAGAAATATCTCAATGAAAGCAAAAGTTCTTGTGGACACAGGCCTGGTACCCACATTCCTTTAAATACAAACCGTAAATGGCAGTACTCTTTTAATCCTTATGACTTCCTATTCCAACTAGCATTAGTTAACTGCCAGAGACTTCTATTTTATGAAAGACTAATGTTTAGAGTATCTCATTTTTTGTTTTGTTTCGTCACTGCAATACTTTTCTATATTATATATTTTATATATATTTTTATTTCTTTGCTCATCTGCTTGGAAACAGAAGAAGAGTGTTCATTTCACACCTTAATAAGGCAATGTAGCCTTCACGTAAGTGAGCAACTGAAGATACCAATAGAGATTTCAAATAAAGCTACCTGGCTCTCTAATGCAAGTCTTGAAACTTAATTGTGGGGGAAAAAAAAGAAATATGTCTCCAAAAGCCTTGGCCACAGAACAGGCTCTCTGCTTTTACTGTATCTAGTCAATTTAGTGGTTTTAGGAGACAGATCCTATAAAAAAGGAATCCTTAGAAACAAATCAATTTGACTTCACTTTATGAAGGTCAACATTTGGAACATATTTCTTCCTGAGCTAAATGTTTATGTTTACATAAAAAGGAGAGTTGACGTCTAACTACCCTACAAACTAAAGCTGCATATTGCATTGTTAGCCAACCTGGGATGTAAAAATTCCAAGCTCCACTATCAGGAGAAAAGCACAACTCCCCCAACCCTTAAGGAGCATGCAAACAGAATGCAAGCTGATACATACGCTAGTTTACAAGGGTATAGTTGGTTTTGAAACTCATTACACTCAAATATAGCTACAAATTGTCTGCCTTAAGAATGTGTTTTCCATAATCGATTATACCCCAGTTTGCCTAAGACCAACTACTCAACCATTCTGAAGTGACCCCTTCCTACAGTACAATCTGCTCGGGTTTTTCTAGAGGTGCACATTTGAACTATCAGCAACTGTTGGTTTACCAATGCAATAAAAGTCTTGGAATGAACCATGCAGCTCACTGAATGAATGCATTAGACTAAATATCTGGTATCTTCAGGTGTACGTTGGGGTGCTTTACCAAGTTGTTTTCTTTTCATTACAATTAGACCTTGATTTAAAATCAAAGTAGGCTTGAAGCCCCTTTGCTTAACTCTCTGTTGCACAACCAGCCAGTAAATTGCTGATGCTTTAACTTGACCTACAAGCTAACAGGGGTCCCTAAGGCATGGATTTTACTATGATAATATCATCTTAACTGCTACTACCAACATGTCGTCAGTCAGATGGGCGCTGTAGTTAGGATAGGCTGAGTATAAATAGTTTTAGCATTTTTTCATTCAAGTGCTTTTGATGATTTATAAAAAATTAAGTTTTTAAAAAATAGCTGTTAAATATATTTAGGAATGCTGTCATCTAGCTATAGTCTGAGTACTCACCATCATTCAGCAACCTCATAGCTGCAGCACACACATCAAGCAGTCAGGGTCTTTAAGCTTTCTTTGATTGTGATTAAGGTTCATTTTAGCTTTTTTTTTTCCCGTTTTTGTTTTTTTTTTAATTCTTTTATTTTAAGCCAGTGTGCCATCCTATCAAATATGTACATAAAGTTTTCTAGCCAATTTTAAAGGCATTTATAAGATGTTAAAAATGAAGTGATTGTGTATCAATTTGAGTAATTTCTTCTGAAAAGAGTTTGGCTTCTATAGGTTGTTAATCTCTAGTAATTAACAAATTTGTGTTTATTAATACAGCCAAAAAGTATCCCTTTTCATTTCTGTACTTAAGTACTGAAATGCAAAACCCAAAACAATGTTGTGGCTTTTGTGACAAAAGCTATGGCAAAACAGTCTTTCTATATAAAAATGTACCTAAACCAGGGCTGTGTTGGAATTTCTCTATTCTTTGCATTTTTCCCTCAAAACTTAATCTAGTTTCCCTAAGCCCATATGGTATTTTAAGCCACAAAGAAGAAAGGAACCAGCCCTTTGTTTAAGTGGGTAGTGGGACAAGTGATGTTACCAACTTTCTTGATGATACTAGCTTTTAAGCTTTCAAGCATTCAATAAATTATAACAATGTACCTAATAGGTTCCTCCTGAGAATACAGGTACATCACGGAGAGCACCATCCCCCACAGTTCATCTCCATTCTGGGTCACCTACGTCACCTATGGGTTCTGGTAGTCCCGGGAGAGGCAGGGATATGTCCTCGAAAAAGAAAAAGGGGCTGCTTTCCAAAGGCAAGAAACTGCTGAAAAAGCTTGGTGCAGTGAAATGATTCATGTTCTCCTGGACAACTTGTAAAGCTTCCAGTCTGTGTATTTTTTTTTTTAAACGTCAAAACTAGGGCTTTCATGACTATGCAGTACAACTTTACCAAACCTTTGCATTTTTAACTTTGACATCAATAGAATCATGTGAATTGCTTAATCAAAACAACAAGAACAAAGGAAGTGGATTTGTTGTTGCAAATATTTTTTCCTTAAAAAAAACAAAGTAAATTCTTCTGTGGGATTAAGACCAGAAGAACATGGTTTTATTTGAAGTCAACTCAACACCTGCAACTGCATTGGATAAATCTCAGCCTTTAGTCCCCGTTAACCATGAGTGGGGGGAAGAAAACTATTAACTGATTCCTAGTCCAGAGAAATCACCCCTCAGTATCTAATCCTTATCATTAACAAAAATGGTCTTGAAACTCCTAGTTTAATCAGCCTTGATGTTTTGCCTTATTAATGCACAATGATTTGTACTGTCTAATAAATATACAGCGTATACTTTGTATGTACTGTGTATTCAACTGTCTTCATCTTCCCTCAAACATGGCAATTTAAGATCAATACTGTGTTACTGACTCCTCCATTCAATGTCTGATGTAACTCTTGGGAGTTTGAAAGTGCTGTGCAAAATGCTCTTTTTGGGTTTTGCTGCTTTTTTATTTTTCTTCCCTCCCCCTGCCCCAAAACCAAACCTCTTCTATTGATTTCTGTTGTCAACATTTTCACTATCAGATGCAGTGTAAGTTATTCAGAGACTCACCTGGTTTCAATCACTTGACCTCCAGTTTTGGAGTTCCTGGGTTACTATCTTAAAGTACCAGGGGTAAAAAAACAAAACAGAACAACAAACCAAACCAAAAGCTCTGCAGTTTAAAAACTCTTTACTCCCCAACTTTTTTACCTGTGGAGGTACAGTCCTAAGTTAAAAGGCATTTTCATATTGTTGATGTCAAACTCAAGATAAAGTGCATGTCTCAAGTAAAAAAAACCAAACTGTGTTACACACACACACAAGCCGTAGCCAGTAATAAGGCTGCAAAAGGTGATAATCAATTAACTGCAATATTGGCATCTCAAGAAAAACACACTGATGGCAGTCATTGGCTGTTACTATTTTGTAATTCTTGTCCATTTGTAAATTGTTTTTACTGTTTATACATACTTTTCAGACTGCCTTTCTTTTTGTAATTTATGGAAGGTTTATAAATGAATGCTCAAAGCTTCCCCATTGTGTCTTCAGATAACAATGTAAATTACTGTAAGATACCGTGTGCTAGATTATAACATTTAATTAAAAGAAAATTACTGGCCTAAAGTTGTGGTAAAGTACTGTGTGGATGTGTGCATGTGTACAACTGTTGTGTATTATATTTTATATAAATAAATTATTTGATATTTTGTAGAGTGCAGTATGTTTCATGCATGTCCTGTATCAGCTGCCCTCCCTTCCAAGTGCTCAGACACCAGGTAAGATTGCTTTGCATGCAATAATGGTGCAAGCTCCACATTCACCCACAGAGAGAAGCAGCAGCCCACAGTACCCTGCCCGCAGCTGCATTAGCTCCATCTCTTGCCCTCAAATAATGGGCACCAGATTGAACACCCACCACAGGCATAACCAAGTGATACATAACTAGGAAGAAGTGCAAAACAAAGCAGCGAGTAGGGAAATCCACTGTATGATATCAGAGATCAAAACAGTGGTCAAAAAACCCCTATGCTTCTCATCATTACACAGTTCTCTCAGCCTAGGAAGGAAAAAAACCCAAACTGAATAGCAATTACAGAGCTCCCTCATTGTTTCAGAGCTGTTAGCAGCTGCTGAAGCTCACTGTGAAATAAAAGTTCATCTAAACCCAAGTTTCCAGGAGCTTTCAGAGGCTAAGAAGGGTTGGGAAGTTACTCTAGCATTTCTCTTCAAATATGCCCAGAGCTCAGTCATGACATATGTACACAAATACATCTAAACATGCAAGGATGAATGCAGCAACTTTATTAACTCTCACAAAGAAAAGGAACAAGGCCCACAAGAAGTCATTTACATGGCACTAATCCAATTCTTCCACATGCACTATTCTGACTCTGTAGGGGATGATGCAAAAATCTGAAATCAACTTCCATCAACATGAACTAAGGCCTAAACACTTCCCATTACTTGGAACTGCACAAACAAAAAACAAACTACTAACAGTACAACCATCTACCTTTTTGCACACCAGGGCATCAACATTCTTGCTCTCATTTACCAAGCAGTCAGTTAAACAACATCAACCAAAAAACTTGGTTTGTTCCATTTATGAATTTGTAGTTGTCTAAACAACAATTAACTCACACTACATAGTAAGTTACAAGATTAAGAAAATGTATGTCAACAGGATAGCCAATGCTGAGTCACACAGCCCCATACCAGCTTTCCAGATTAATCAATCAAAGACATCCCTTTTTATGGAAAGAAAACGCTAGCCTTAGCCACTAAACATGTTCCTATTAGCTGTAGTAAACCAGGAATAATACTGCCTCCTACTCAGTCCTGAAACACTGATGTACACAGACCCTCCTCTTCAGCTACACCAGTTTGAAAAAGTCATTTCCTTCTTCTGCTGGGGAGCCACATGCAAGCAAAAGACAGTTTCCTGCAAATCACTTACAAGTGTTAAAATGTTCTGCAGCGCTATGTAATCTTAAGCCAGAGCCTTGTTAACTAAAAACATCCCACAGCCTCTTTTTAAGATTCAAAATACCTTAGGAGACAAAATTTTGCCCTCATTTTAGCAGCCAAGAAAGACAAGGAAGCAACAACTGTCTTTTGAAAATTAAAACTGGAGAAATTCAGAGTTTGGTCTACACAATTATAGATCTTGTATGTAAAAATAATTCTGAGTAAGACTTCCCCAAAACATAAATAACAACAACTGATAAACTTTTGTCAATTTCAGAAAAATTATAGTAAGTAAGTACAAAAAAAAAAAAAAAAATTGAAATGTCTGGATTTTACAGCAAGTGGAGATGGAGTCCACTTCAAGCTGCTACAAAGAAAAATCAAAGTTCCACAACTGCACCTGCTCATTATCCCATAAACACACTTATAAAGAACAGAACAAAACAACACACAAACTTCTGATAATTCAACATTCCTGGTAAAGGAACTGTATTTTTTAGCTAGTAACTTAACTTCAAAGGTAGTAAAGTCTGTCTGAAAGCAGCAGGTTTGGTTCTTTGTGAATACTCTGACCAATAAGGAAAGCCAGTTTATGAGCATATTGGCAAGGAGCAGGTACTCTGATAACACCCTGCAGAAGACACAAAACAAAAGGAATTATTTTCAGGTCATTTTAGCCAAGCATCATTCTCTGTAACAGAGAGTCCTGGGATTGAAAAGTCTGATAGATGTAAAATGTCTGTTCCCTGCAGTTTACACTGATTTCTGAAAACAACATCACATACACTGAACAGTTTTTAAAAAGCACTTTGAGATGCAAAAACCTTCCCAACTCCATTCTGCTCCTTCTTCCAAACCAGCCTCTTATGCAGCTCTGCACTGGATGCTGGATCTCACAGCAGGTGGGATATAGGTAAGTCCTGTGTCATATTTGTGATCACTAAACTGACAAATCTAAAGCAACCCTGAACTGATCTTGGTATTCAACAGAAGCAGCCTCCTGGGAAATGGAGCAACACGTTCCATCTCCATACACTTAAATGTTTCTGCAAGTAAGAAATCATCATTTCAGTTTTGCTTTTGACAGAAAGTGTGGGAACAATACTCAAAACAACAGGTATTTTCTAGTGAGAATAAAGCTGACTTTACTCTTCAGCCTTGAGATACTGATCACAGGAATCTGTAAAATATCCAGCTCTCAAGCCAAGACTCTAGCTCGAAAGGCACACTAGCAGCCTTTTTGGATATGCAGGGGTGTTTTAATGATACCCTTTTCTACATTCTTGCAAGTTGTTACTGCACAGAGATGTGCAGTCTTAGAAGAAAAATAACCACTGCTCAGACAAACAACTCACCGGCCAGTTATAATACATGTGGCAAAGTTTGTAGGTTAATCGTTGTATATGATCTGGTTTCAGTTTGCTGGTGTCATAAATGACATTATAATGAGTAGGTGAAACACAACCGTTTCTTACAGCCTGGCTCACAATAAAGAAATCATACCTGGAATAGAAAACAAAATATTCTTTGACTTGATCCCACAGATAGCTTAACTTCCTGGATAAATTTCCTTTGCCACTAGGCTGCCAGCAAATCCAAATGTTACTTCTACAGTAACTCACCATTCTGGTCTGGTAACCTCCACATCAACCACAGTACCAGGGGGCGGGTTTTTAAGTGCTTCGCCATACCGTGCAAAGAACCTGGTATTCAGTCGTTTCTTCACAACTATTACAGTAAGTCGTGGGCTAAAGTAAAAGAAAATAAAAGAAAACATCCAAAATTATTCTGGAAAGTTGTACTGAGAGTATCTTAGAAGCAGACTGTCTAGAGTTTCAAATTAAAAGCAATTTTAGCGTTCTCCAGACCACTAATTTAATGTACAAGTCTTTACTAATTAATTAAGTAAGCCATTTTTCACAACCCTAGGACTGTTCGTTTCAGGTGCAACTTTGATACTAGTTCTCACCAGTCTGGCTTATATTTAAAACACAAATATACAGTCACAAAACAGACCATAAAGGGATATTCTAAATAGATATCTGATTTCTGCTCTCTCTCAACCTCATCTTTTAATACATGAAACAGTGTTTCAACTGTATTTTTGGAAAGCAGCAAGCCATTAACAAATCTAAACTTCAGTTCCTAGTAGCTTGTAACTTATTTTTTTGTTCCACCTGCCCACAGTGTCAGGAAATATTTCAATTTTTCAGAGCACATTAAGAAACTAAGTTACTGCAGTTGGTAAATTCTAAAGCAGAATGTTGAAAACTGCACAACGGATCTTCAAGTGGAAAAAACTAAATGGACCTACTGGACATATGTGATTAAGCAGCTGGGAAGAAGTATTAATCACCATATGCATCAATAATGTCTAGGGAGTTTGTGTATGTGTGTGTCTTGAATGTTAATAGGGTGCGTTCTAAAACTTTTTTCCATTGTGTTACAGCTTAGGTATCTCATATCCTGTTAACAGTCATCAGAAAAGCAGTTACTTGAACTCAAGTCAAAATAAACAGAGATCAAGAGATGAACGCAATCATAATCTGTAACCTTTTTGTATTTTGGTGTATATTTATCTTGCAGTATAAAAAAGGGGGGATTGTAGAAACCAACTTACTTGTAGTCTTTGCCCACACTCTTCAAGCAATCCAGAAATTGAGGCACTTCGTAACTAACTAAAGTGCTCAGCTGTCCATCTCCTACACCATCACGATACACAATAACACGAGAGGGCAAACACTTATTCCACTTGAACCATTCTCTTAGAGCAGCTTAAAAACAATAAAACCAGCAAAAGCTGTTAAGGATAATGAGAATTGCTTCCAAAACAAAAATGGCAGTAAGTTTTGAAACCTAAGGCCCTTGACCTTTCAGTAACCTGAAACAGGTATGCATCAGTTATGCAAATGTTGCCTGAAAAATAATCTGATTTAGCTATGTGCCCATACAAAAAGAAAGGAGATTATCTGCTCCACTGGCCTCTCTCACCAAGAAAGCTGTCATCCTTTACATGAGTCTCCTTTAAAGCACTCTTGAAGCACACTGCTAAGTAGTATTTACTGTTAACAATTAAATATGAAAGAACATACACATAATGCTATTATTTTTCAGCAATATTTACAACTGTGTTTTTAATTTGTTTTTATCTAAGTGTAAGATGGCAATGTCTAACCCTCAAGACAGCTGAGAAGGTGTGTTCTGAAGGAAGCTAAACTTCCATTCCTTAGACGTGACTCAAGAAAAGCAGCTTTCCCTTACTTTGCAAGCAGGCTTTGAGCCCATCCACAAGTTCTTGTCCACGAGTTTGAACAGCACAGCGTGAGAACCACCTGTGAAAAACAAAATAACAAAATCTGACCTTCAAAGCCCTTCCCAGGCTTATATCAATAAAGGTATTTTTCAAATGGCTATGACAACTTGAGTCTGGCTATTGTGGGTCAAGGCAGCCAAGCAGGAGCTGGTATATGAGCACATTTCCCTAGCAAAGCCCCCATGGCAGTTAAATGCCTTGCCAGCATGCACAATTCCTCTCAATCAGAACTTTCACACAAGCCAACTCGAAAAAATAAGTCACAATATATAGTTATTAACATTATACAGTAAATCAATAATTTGGATACTGTCATGATGGCCTAATGAATGTGAGTTACTTTTCAAGTTAAGGGAAAAATAAAGATTTACCTTTTTGTCAGTGCAATCTTACCGTGTCATTGTTTGATTCATGCTAGCAACAAATCCTGCAATTGACTGCTTCCCAGCTAAAGTGTCATGGTAACAATCAATTCCCACAATCATTACCTGCTTCAGCTTAAAAGGAATCAATACAGAATATGTATTAGTACATTAAAACTTACTGAAGCACCTACCATCTCCATCCTATCATGTACCAAGATCATGACATAAGATGTATGGTTTTAGGACACTTAAGTATGAGCACTGAATTACTGAACTAAATGTCTCCGTCATACTTCACATCTCTTCTAAGGAGAGAAAATCTCCACAAAACCAAAAGAACACTCAATTTTTGTTTTGGGGCAAAAAAGCTTGCTTTCAAAACAATATTCAGTAACAAAAACAGTTACCATTTAAAAAGAAAAAAATACTTACTGGGATCTCAACAGTCCAAAGTTCTCCACCCATTTTACAGTTCATTTGTAAGGCAATTTTTGTGGCTACAGCCATAGCAGTCTGAGGCTTGCTTAAAGTGCGAGCAAGCACACACTGACTTGGAATAGGACAATCTGTACATAAGTATTTCTTGATAGCATCATATTTATCCTTTCGGGAACTAGATAAAACACAAACTACCTTCAAAGAAAAAAAAGTTTTTAAGAAAGTGCATTTTCAGATTTATGTAAAAATTGTAGTGCTTCAGAAAAAGTTTCTTATGCTCAGGAGAAATATTTAAGTGCTCACAGTAAAAGAAATAACCTGTAACAGTTTCAGTGTCTATTACTGCAAAGCCAAGTACAGAAGTTATCTTTCCAGAAAAATATTTAGAGTTAGCCTGAGGTGTGTGAACAGAACTATGAGTCGGCATGTAGTAAATGCTCAGAAGCCAAGAGTTTTCCTTCTCAGAACAAATCCCACTAGTCTTAAAACATCAGTTAGAAAGATATAATGATGTGAAATCAGAGATTCAAATACATACTATGTTTGTGTCAGGGGTAATACTTTGCTGTAAAGCTCTTAGATAAGCTTCTGTTCTGTCATCCACTTCAATCCTGAAAGGGAAAAGGAAAAACATCCTCACAGAAAAAAACCCTAACAGCTATTGAAACTTCAGCAAAAAACATACATGTTCATTATACCATCAGTACTGCATGAAGTGTCACATGTACAGCTATTCATAAATGTATAATAGTCACATGTTTTGAAGATTAAAAGGAATCATCCCCAACTTAGGCTTCAAAGAGCAACTTTGGTTAAATGCAAATACCTTCATCTGTGCTAGCTATGAAAACAAAGAACACATCCAAAATCAGAGAGAAAAATATCTATTCTTTCTTGTACTAAATACAGCTCTACCTAAGAAGGTTTTGCTTAAATAACTGTATGTCTAACACTGGTTTTGGAATGCTTTAAACCCCAGTGAACACTCCTGTAAAAAAAGGCATGAGTAAGAAAGTCAGCCACTACACAAAAGTGAACAACTTGCACACTGAGAGCAACTTGGTTCTATTAAAAATCTCACAGAAGTCTAATGTGACATACTCTGTATCTTCCCATTTACCAGCCTGGGCATGCTAACAAATACAACCTAATCAGTATAAAATGATTTTTCTATCAGCTTTCTAAAGACACTTACATGGTTGCCTTTCTCATTTTGATTCCCATAGATGGTGTGACTTTAAACAGATTTTGAACTAGTGTATTAGCAACATCATAGTTGCGCCGTGTGTACATTAACAGCCAGTTATCCAGTGCCTTTGGACAGATTAATGGAGCCCCTCTGGTTTCCTTTGACCAGTCAGCAAACTGAGGGTTGTAATCAAACTGTGGATAAGAGATGGCAGAGAAAGAAAATCAGCATCCTACCAAGCAAAAACTACAGCATTTTACCTAGTTAGAAACTTCTCTAATCTCCTAATTTATGTATCTGAAAGGACTTTGTTTAGACAACAGGCCTGTTTTGCAAGGAAGACACTATTCAAATGCCAAGCCAGAAAAGTCTTCTGAGGTTTCTGAAAATAATTCGTAAGCAATTTAAGAAGTCTGTCTGTTTTCACTTATAATCCTTTACTTAAAAACCAACAAGGTGCATTTCCTTCCTTAAGAATTTTGTTTCATCAATGAGATCCAGAAAACTTTAGAAGTTGTTTTATTTACCACATTTCCTGATTGAAAGATCTTTTCTCCTTGAACAACTCTTCCCGGAAAGGATAATAAATTAGAATCAAAGTTTAAACCCCAGTCTTGGAGTTCCTTCTGAACATTTTCATCACTGTGGGAAAAAAAAAAAAATAAAGGCATTTGCTCTTGATGAGGCATTTCTTTTTTAGAATGGGTAAGATTGGAGTCCAAAGTTTTATAGCAAGACAAAGTCTATCATACAAATTTTTCAAGACTAAGAAAGAAGTATGTAAGACACTAGGGTAGCATACTTTTGGATGTAGTCTCTGAGTCTTCCAATTTCACGTTGCCTTTGCTCAGGTGGCAGCCGTGTATGAACAGACAAATCTTTCATCATATTAAAATCATTACGCATCTTCTCTGTTAATCCTGTTAACGGCAAAATCTTTCTCTGAGAAAAAGTTAAAGGACTAAGGAAAGTAAATTTTCAAGTCATGAGTATTAACTATACACATATTGCAGACACAGAAAGTGGGGTCAGCTCTTTTTAAGGTTTCAGTTGCTCCCTGCAGATAACATTCTATATAGAAAAAATAAAATCTGGAATTTTGCATAAGAGGAAACCACACAAGATATGCAGTGGTATTTACACTCAACAGGCTGGATGGATGGGCAGAGACCAACGGGGTGAGATTTAACAAGGCTAAGTGTAGGGTTCTACACTTTGGCCACAACAACCCCAAGTAGTGTTCAGGCTGGAAACAGAGTGGCTGGAGAGCAGCCAGGCAGAGAGAGACCTGGGGGTGCTGGTAAACAGTAGGCTGAACATGAGCCAGCAGTGTGGCAAGGAGAGTCAGTGGCATCTTGCCCTCTATCAGGAATAGTGTGGCCAGCAGGAAAAGGGATTGGCATTGGAATGAGCCGCCCAGGGAGGTGGTGGAGTCACTGTCCCTGAAGGTGTTGAAGAAAAAACTGGATGGGGCACTTAGTGCCATGGTCTAGTTGACTGGCCAGGGCTGGATGATCTTGGAGGTCTCTTTCAACCTGGCTGATTCTATGGCTACAAAAAAAGTTTACAAACTCACATTTATAAAACAAAACACTTTCACTTAACTTGGTATGAGGCTGGTGTCAAAGTAACAGTTTCATCAGGCACTACAGTTTGGCAGATGCTTTGATATGAAAAAACTCTAGAGTACCTGTTAGGAAGCACAGCTCTGGAATTAGAATCACAGGGCCTTGCAGACCAGTGGCCCTCCTCTTAGGCTGACTGACCAAGACAGGTTGGTTCAAGTCAGTAATTTCTTGATTATATTGCTACATTAGAAATACAAAATTGAAAGTTAGTTTATTCATAACAAACACCCCATTTTCTTAATAGTGACGTTCACTTCTAAAAAGAATTTTTCCTAAAATAAACAAATCCAAAACAACCAGCAACTTCTTCCCATCTCACTTTAGAGGAACTAGTTTTGTCAGAAAAGGCCAAAGAGGGAAGTACTAGTCTCTCTAGTGAGGACAATTGGTGACTTGTAAGAGACAACATATACAATGCTTCTGCCTTGCTTGAAGCAGCATCATCCACAGTATCTAACTCAACATTAGGATTATAATTCAACTTCAGTAGCAGACAAGGCTGCAGCCTTATAGAGCAACTTAAGCTATTAAGGAATCAAACAAGGGAATTTTCTGAATTCCAACCCTCCAGCCAACCTTTCTGTGACCCGTTAAGAGCTGGTTTGTCCAGCTGTCACTGCTTTAGTTTAAAACAAAATAAAAACCAAACAAAAAGCCACCAAACTAACAAAAAACCCAAACACATGTGCTGGTTTGAACTAATTGGAGAATTTGAATGAGAAATTAGACTATTGGCTGAGAAATGAAAATACATGGTGTCACTTCACTCACAGCTCTACTGAGAAAGGAAAAAAAATTGTTTTAAGAGTTGTAACCCAAACATAGGTAAGTCAGACGGTTTCAGACCTCTCTGGCTGTGGCTGCTCCTTGCATGTCTCTGCCTTTTGTAGCTAATTCTCAATAATTCCACTAACCTCTTTTGTACTGCTAATCCCCCTGGCCAATCTACCTGCTTCATCAACAGATGGTGAGGTAAGATTGGGGAAGGGGGGGAAAGGTGGTAGGGGTGGTTAAAAACTCCTCTTGGGGATTTTGATCTCTGGGAGGGCTGTGGTGTTTCTGTGTTACCTTTTCACTGCATATATCTGTAAATATCTGTTATACATTGTAAATATCTGCTTGTATAATGTGCATTGCTGTAAATATAAAGCTTCATTTACCAACTTCCAGCCCTCTGAGTCCTAGCTGGGGTTATATCAAAAGGTGGGGGGGCAGGTAATTGCTAAACCACCGCAACACACAACAAAAGTTTCCAACAAAGCACAGAAAGGTAACACAAGTTGACAGTCAAACATACTTTGCAGTTTAACTTTCTCTTAATGAGACTCAAACCTCAGGAACCATCCAAAGGAAGCATTTAAAAACAAGCAAACAATAAAAGTAGAAACAGCGGCAAGAAGGCAGAGAAATTTTATCATTTCTAAACTCCACCATGACCTTGGAATGGATTATATAAATTTTACTTCTAGTTTAATAAATCATCCTCCTGTTTTACAGACGAGACAGACTGCAGAAAAATTTTATGACAGTGTCAGGCTTCAATGGCAGAAAGACACACAAAGTTTGTTCAAAAGAATCTTTAAGTATCAAAGACTGTCAATATATTCTACCTCCAGTAAATTACCTGCAAATTTGCTGAGGGTACACTGGCCCATGATCCAAGCCACTAAGATGTTAAATAGGACTGGACCCAGTACTGACCCCTGAGGTACTCTATTGGTAACTGGACTCCAATACTCTGTACTGTGCATTACTAAAGGCTCTCAAATCACAAAATCCATTAAAAATAAAATTCTGTTCATGAGAACTATGCATTAAAAATCCATGCATCATAAGTAAACATCTAACAATGCTGAACACTTCAAGCTAAAGCATAATGCACACACAAGCACATTTGCATACCCTCTTGTAGTAGTCCACAAAGCTGATCTCGGAACCATCTGCTTTTCTAAAGGTACGCTGTGGATTGCCATCCCAGTCAATGTCATCAATCCTATAGGTTTTGTTATTGTACCTAAACAAACAATTTCATCTTTTTTTTAACTTAAATACAGAAGAAATAAAACTGCAAAATTAAACAAGTTAATACTCATGTACTCAAAAGCTTTGCTTCTATTAGCAGCAGGAAATTCAAATTTTCAGTTTTAATAGGCTGCCAATTCTACTAAAAGCTAAACTGTAATAACACCAAATGAAAACAGAAAATTCCTGCTTTTCTAACTGTTGAAACCTTGATTAGTTTGCTAGCTTGACAACAATACCATTTTCTTGCTTTATGTTTAATTGTATGCTTCAGGACATTGAACATCCAAAAAGGACCTAAACAGATTTCTAAAGAAGAGTACAAAAATACTTACTTTGTAAGAACAATTAAACCTATCAGCTCTTTAACACAGGCATCTCTAAATCTTTGCTCTTCAACCTGGTAATATAGACTGTACATAAAATCCAACACTGTTTCACTGCGAAGAACCTTGTAGCTGATATCTACACATAACATAATGTTTTCCTCATACTGAAGAATAGAGCTTGCGAAGCCTGGCCAAACAATCAGCCTGTCAAAAGACAACAGTCTTAACATGTTTCAAGGCATCTCAATCCTCACCTCCAGTTTTTCAGACACAAGAAAGCAGTCAGGACACAAAGATATCGTTATCTGAATATAAACAGGCACTTAAAACCTAGTAAAATTAAAAACTCAAACTTACTAACTCATCCAACAGGCTTAAGGCTATCCAGAAGCATTGCACTTGACCCCAACAGGGACGAGGACACTACATTAGAGTCAGCAACACCAAAGTTCCAGAATTACTAGTGGGGTATGGCCAGCTATCAACTGTCATGGCAGATTAGATGGACTTCAGAAAGACTTCAGAACAAAGGCTGGATACTCTTGAGCTTTAGAATTAAAGTATTCAGAGGTTGCAGCCTTGTAGACACCTCAGCATGATTTCTGACATTAGGGTAAAATACAACAGCAGAACACAGACTGTTGATGAGCAGTGAGATCTTGCACATAGAAGAAATGCAGTTAAGAGAATAAGGTCTCATGGTTTCCAGAACACCAGCTTTCAAGTCCCTGATTTTATTGCAAGATAAGCCATCAGAGCATTAACAATATACCATATTTTCTCCCTGTACCCCTTCTAAACTTTAGTATGCTTTTTGCCAAACCTGTGATTAGGGATGGTGATTGGGTCTTTGGGGTTGTAATAATTGCGTCCAATCTGCTGCAAGTTCAGCATCTTCAGAATCCTGGAAGTTGAAATGTGGATATCATTTACCATTACGATTCCATTTATCAAACTACACCTGGTCCCATTCCTCTGCACAACCTTATCTGACTAGATAAGACAGGTATGAACGTAAACTTTTCATTAAACTCAATTTAGAAAAGCTGTGGACACTTAATAATGACAACTGATGGGTAAGTTTGCACATAACCCAACCCTTCACCAAGCAGCTGAAGGTAGCATAAATAACCTACATTTCAAATGAACCAGGCAGTCCAGGTACCAAGGTTAAATGGAAAGCCTACAGCTAAAAGAGTAATTTGCCAGTTCAAGGACTGGACTGCTTTAAGAGGCAAATCAGACTCAAAAGAAGGGAGGTTAGGATTGGCTGCCTACACGTCAGCACTCCCGGTATGAATATGCTTGCTAAGAGAAAAGATAAACTCATTTCACACCACTGTCTGCCAGAAACACTTACGTAGCTGCACATTAAAACGTTGGCCACAGTGTAACAGTAGCTACATAAGCTTAAAAATTGATATTCATAGTATGATTTTATAGTCCCTTCATTGGAAAGGAAAAGCTTGAGCGGTATTTTTAAATAACTTCTTATAAAGAAATAAACTGAACAACAAACCTTCTGAAAATGATATTGTAAAACTGTAGACATGTAGGTGAAGAAGGTGGCAACTCATTAGTCAACGTGATTGTTATCTTCACATTCTCTCCATTTCGAGTCTTACTAAACACTTCAGTAACCTGTAAAAGCGAAGCTAGGTCAGTTAGCATGACAAGAGGCAAGCAGGGCTATATCTGGACTTCACTAATATTAAGAGGAATTGTATATTAAGATTCCAATTAATAGTTCCAGGCTGCTGAAACAGGAGTTTTATTTCCTACTACAACTGTAAACTATGACCTAAAACACTGTTCAGTTGTACGAAGACGACTAATGGAGTAGGATGAAAGCTATCCCAAAACAAGCTGAATTCAAGATGAAGACAGGGAGAACACTTACCAATTACCACTGCAAAAAGAGACTCAACTTAATGTAATAAACTTAATATATTGCCAATACATATATATTTACTCATTCAGCTACTAAGATGCAAAATGACAAATATTGAAACAGTGAAAACATCTTCCCCCTCTCCTTTTTGCAGGCTCAAACTCACTATGGACTCCTCCACCCCCACCAGTGATTATACTCAGTACCCTGAGTGATGCAGTGGCACAAGGAGATGGGAAGCAAAAATCACCAACAGTCCACAGCACTTTCCTGCTGTTTCTTTCTTCTCAGATTTTTGGTCTGCTTGGGCATTCCACTCCCCCTCCGCCACACACACACTTTTTAAACACACAAAAGTGCCACCAACTTTTCTGACCAGCTTTGGTCTGTGGTGGTTCTGTTGTGAATTCAGCTAAAATATCTGTGTACAGCACAGAGCAGCCTCTAGCTTCTTCCCATGGGAGCCGCCCCAGGTCCCTTCCACCTCCAAATCCTTGTCACATATACCAAATACATCCAGCCTCTCAATTAAGTTGGGTGCTAGAATATAGAAGTTTTGAAATCATAAGGAGAGAGAAAACCAAAGGAAAGTACTGTCTTTACTATTCACTTTTGTGCAAAAGTCTGCAGAATCTAAGCATTGGAACCAGGAGTTTATTATCAACTTTCTTCACAGAAGTAAACCAATTTATACTAATGTGTTCAATCCTACTAAATGCTGCTTGTGAGACATCTTTTCTAACTTCACTCAGTCCAGCAAGAAACAAGAAACATCATACAAGTCAAAATAAAGTAGCATGCTGGTATCACACCTTATTTTCTAATTTCCTTGGCAAGAATAATATTGATCCATCAAATGCATGTGTCTTTCCAATTAACTTTTCGTGCTGAAAAAGCAAAGCTGATCGAAGGCGGCGAGCTTCCATCTCGGGATTGTAGTCAACATGGTACTGATATAAAGCCCACTGCGGTCGAGACATCACACGAAAGTAATTTGCAACCAGTTTTATCACACTACCTGAAGTGCCTGAAATGAGTTACAAAGTTGTTTTTAGCAATCCAACAGTTTTAAGAAATTCATAAAAACTAAGCCATTCAGACAAAGATTAGAGATCAGCTGTACTCTGCAACTGTCCCAGCTCAGTCAGCTAAAGGAAATGCTCATGCAGGCACAGGGTTAGTATAAATGCTCGCTCGCTCACTCACTCAAGTTTTTTATCATTTCTTCAGTACTCAAAAAAATTCCGACATCAAATGAGGTAAGCAGTCTCTCAAAGGATTAATGCCAGGTACTACAGAACTAAATTTCCACCCAAACAAACTTCCTTTGTGGATAAATAAACTTTTCTTTACACAAATTATAAACATACAAATGAAAACTTAGAGACACCCACATTCCCGTTCATATATGACGGGATGACATTTCTTTCAGTATTTCAAATTTATTTCAAACAAGTAAAACAAAAAGCCCCCAAATAGTGAGCACTAGCTCCATATTAAAGTGTTTCTACTCGTTTTTTCATGTCTAATTTCAATCTCCTTTAGGCACAAATCCAACACATTTCAGACTAACAGTGTATCACCCATGTTAATTTGGTTTCATTATTCCTTTTTTCCTATCAGAAATAAACCATCTCAGATGAAAACTACTAAATCCTACCAGATACAAATCAAGTCTACTATACTAAAAAACTTTTCATATGTATGGTTACATCTCAAGGAAGGCAGTCTATCACCTTTTATTTAAACTAAAGGCTTTCTTCAGAAGAGGCCTCAAATTCCACTACTAGGAGGCAATCTCCAAAAATTCAGCTAGGTGTTACAAACTGGAACTTCTGGAAGCAGAGTTCTGCTTAAAGAAGCACACACCAGAAACATCACTTAGATCCAAATGGCTGCAATTTAAAATGCCACACAACTTGTCTCAAGCACTTTGCCATCAGAGATATCATCCTTATCGTTTCTCTTCACATATCTGGAGCAACTTACATCTTTTTCTAGTCAACCTGAAGATTTTTTTAAATTTGCCTCTATAGGAGAGCAAAAACAAAGCAAAACTGTTTTTCTTTTCAACTTGCTTATATGTTTATAGTCTAATCTGAACATACCAGTTTTGGATTCTTGCACATGTTCTATGGTTTGCCGAGTATTTACCCCGAGGTCATGGAAATCTCTGCGACGTCCACCTCTGTCTACTAAAGACAGTTCCTGAAATCCTGCAGAAATCTGTAATCCTATTGTTTCAAAATTTGAAGATGATGAGTTACAATTAAGTCTTAAATACATTTAAGATCTAAATACAATTAAAATTTGAAAGTAATATATATATAAAGAGAAAACATGAAACGTTAAGACGTAGCTTTTGCTATGCACTAAAATAGCATTCCTGAGATCTACAGACCGTTAACTACTAAGATGACAGACAGATCACTTAGCCAGATGAAAGACACCAAAATATTTAAACACCCTGTGATGTGAAATAGGTAAGAAAGATCAGCTTCCTTATTAAGAGAAATAATGAAATATCAATATGACATTTACTATTAGTATTCATGTATTAATTGTGACAACTAGTCTCCAATTTATGGTTTTGAACTGTATTGATAAAAGAACTAGTACAGAGGGAGCAGAGCACACTTAAAATAGATTTCAAAACTCCTGCAACTGAGAAAGACAATGCTAAGATAACAAGGTATGTAGCATGGATTTTTCTACATCTTAACCATAAACCTCATTTTGAAAAGAAAACTTAGAAATACAGTCTAAAGAATGTCTTCATTGCATTCTCTTCAAACACTTGCTCTCTTGGACAATGAACTTTTGACCCTTTCTGACCTTCTGGTTTTCTCTCCTTCTGGCCTTGTAGAACATTCTGAGTTTGCCTCTGTCGTCCCCTGCTAGCAGGCTCCTCTGCTACTGGTGGAGGAGTACGGCCCTTCTGAGGTTGCTGATGGCCGGGTAACTGACTTGGCACAGTCTCTTGAGCCTGTAATAGTTGGGATCAACTTTTTCTACTGCAACTAAAGAGTGAGCATACTTATAAGAGTATGGCAAAACAAAGTCACTAACTGAGGAGAGAACAATCAAATGCTCAACTGTAAGAGTTACCTAAGTTTAATTTTCTTTCCTGTATCAAGTAGCAGAGTTATCACTTGGTACTTGTTTGTATGCTCACAAAAATTTCCATAATAAAAAGGAGTAAATACAACCGTAAAGGTGATAAAATATGCATATATATCATCTAATATATTGAAACAGGAAGTAGCTGAGCTAAGATGTCTCAAAGCCTAGCTGTGCTCATTAAAGAGCCAACTTACAGTTGCAGCCCCAACAGCAGGAAGAGCAGTTCCCAGTGCTGGAGGTCTTCCTCTTGCTCTGGCTCTAGCTCTTCCAGTCATCTTGTAAGACAAACCACCTACAGCATTAGTGTTCGATCTTCTCCCTCCCCCATCCTTACCCAAATAACTATTAATTTCACTGGTTCAGTGAAATACACCATGCTCTGCAGAATTCCCTGCTCCTGCATCTCCACACCAACACAGTCACAACAGGTGGTGTGGGGAAGTTACACCTTCTCATAGCCAAGTTGGAACTGCCTGGTACAGCCCACCACAAATTCTGAAAGCAAACTAAATTGGAGAGCATAGCAGACCTGCAACCTCAGACAAATATAATTCAGGGCCTAACCTTACTTTCTGCTATTCTTCAGTCTCAATTCATCCCAATTCGACACTCTGCTCTAGGAGTAGCATGCACTTCACCCAAAGCCCCCAACAGCCCTTAAGAACGTCGTCCCCCCTCTACCGCCAGCCCGGCCTAGCCCTCGGTGTTACCTCAGCCTGCCCCCCGGACGGCAAAAGAGATTTTGTTCCTACTCCAGCGATACCCTAGGAGCCGTCCCCTTCCCGACGTCACACTTTCGTCTTCCTGTTAAGGTCAAGGGACGTCGGCGCACACAGACCACTCCCCCGGGGACGGGCACAACCCCAACCCCGCAGCTCCGAGCCTCCTTCCCACCCCTCAGGCCGTGTTTTTAGGAGGCACGCGCTGGCGCCGCAAGGCGGGAATGAACGCTCTCCCCTGATTGGCTGCCGAGGCCCGAGCGCGGCCGAAGGTTGCCGAAGGGAGCAGCTGGCCGAGGGGGCCGATGCAGGAGGTGGTCGCACAGGTGCGTGTTCTGCTCCTATACGCAGCCGGGTAGGGTTGTGAGCGCTCCCCGCTTGCTCATTCGGGAGGCAAATAAAACTGGCGCTCGGGGCTGCACCTGGGGATGCTGACGCGCTATTTTCCACAGGGTGCGGCTCGGGAAAGTCCATCTGGGAGCTTCCCCTCAACGCTGGGCAAGCTGCGTTCGGGAGGGAGCTCGGTGCCCTGGCAGAAAGGGAGCCCCCCTCGGGCCGTGTCATTCCCGCGGCCTCTTTCAGCCGTTCTTCCTCCCGGTGTGGCGTCCGCTGGCAAACCCGGGCTGTCACCTTTGTGAGAGAACAATTTTCCCCCTAAAATTATCTCGTCGTTCCGCTTCTTGCTTGAAGAGAATTTTAAATTAACCAGGAGGTGGAGCACTAAAACAAGGAATAAAACTATGAGGTTGTTGAAGTGAAGGACTGCATTTGTCGGCCGCTTCAATTACTTGCTCTTTCCCAGCCCATAATTCAGGCACGTTGTTGGCAGTGGACACTGCTGAGCTGGGAAGCTGTGGGAAGGAGTGACTGGCACAGTCTGGTGAAGCAGCAGAAGTCGGAAGCACATGAGCAACCACCTTGCCTTTGCAACACGTTCTTCAGCAGACTAGCGATCCAACAGAAGTTTAAAAAGCATCTTTCGCTAAGTGCCAAGGCTGCTTCGATTGCTGTGATTGTAACAGAGAATCATAACTTGTATTTTAGATGCTTCGCAAGAGAACTAGCAAATGTTATCAGTTGTAAGTGAGCGTCCTCAAGTGGGAATGGACTCGAGAAAACTTTTCCAGGCTTGTGTGGAAAGACAGGATGTCTAGACAGCACTAAGGCTCAACTGCACATTTCTGTTGGCTTGAAGTGTGCCTTTCCGTAAAGATTAGATGGCTGTGATGCATCTGGAGCCGCTGACTTCAAGGGGAAAGAGATAACATTATCTAATTAAAAACTTACCCTGATAAAAACCCATCCTGATCTCATGAAGGCACTTCAAAATTTTCAGGCACCTGAAATGAATGGAGGACAAGCTTCCTTTTCTGTGTTCTCTGTTATTCCAGGTAGAAATGGAAGTGGGTCACACTATTAACGTTAATACTGGAGATAAAAAATACAAATATCTCTTTTTGTTTGATTTAGATTGTCAGTTTGTCCCTAAAGCCATTTTTGTTTTGCTTATTGATGTTAGTGCAGGAACCCACTTGGGAAGACAAATTCTCTTTTACAAGTTAAAAAGAAGAGCTTTCAAGCTATGAAAGTTTGGATGCTGCTGCTTGAAAAGAGCTGAAGTACTTTTAGCGTGTGATGTTTTTATTATTCACATATGAAATCTGGATAAATATTTAACCAATTCAGTACACACACTTAATCGGGGCATGTTCAGTGCTTTTACTGCTTGCCATGGGGTCTCCAACCATAGTGGCAACTTTCATTGCTTTGTAGACTGCAGATCTTTTCAGAGGGTTAAAGCTGCAGAAAAACAATATGCAGGTTTGCTTGTCTCAGCAGTACTTAATGATAAACATAATGTAAAGATTATGCCAATGTCATTTACATTATGTAAATCACAAGAAAGCAGAATATGTCTGTTATAAATAATTATGTTTATTCATTTAAAATATCTGCCATATTAATGTTTATGTTTTTAGTGCTAGATTCCTTACATTTCACTGCAGAACTTAATTATCTTTAGATGGGAGTTGTTAGAATTATTTAATTGGTCTGGCTACCTACAGCAATTCCTTAGAAAGTGAAAATAAACATCAACAATAAGCACCTTCATTTTTATACCTGGGTTGTCAGACAGTTAATTAGGACTTAATGAAAGATAGGTTCCAATTTGATTTTCACAGTCTGTCAGACATGTTTTGTTTTTTGTTTTGTTTTTTTTTTTAATTCCTTAGAAGTTGAAGCCCAGTTAAAACTGTGACTCTACAGGTACACTTAATGAACTTGCAGAGTCAGAGGGAATGTGAAATGGCAAAGCACCAATTGCAACAGGTGCATCATGTCCTTCATCCTGGCTAGCTTCTCAGACACACTAACAAACCCTCAATGTTGAAAATGGTAACTCTTAACATTTTTCTTTTTTTTTTTTTTCTGTGCTGCCAAAAAAGCTCTTGATGCTGGACTTGAACATGTCAAAATAGCACCTATGAAATAATTTTTTCACAGCTACTTGGCTTGTGCTTTGCTTTGATGTTTGTTTTACCCATGATGCAGTCGGTTTTGCCTTCTGTCTCCTGTTGCTACAATAAGCCATTTCCCATACATGTCATCTCCAAAGGGGAAAAGACTGCATGGAAACAGAACAAAGAAAACAGAACAAAAGAAAATCAGGGATTTTTCCAAAGGCCCATTTGATGTACAAGTATAAACAGGAAAAAGATGCCTGAGGAGGTAGGAGCTGGGAACTGTACTAGCAGACAGCTGTTAACTTGTGTAGTTAGCAGCACTTTGGGATTTTGAATGATAAATAAATAAATTATTCCAATGCACATAGTGAAGAAAGTGCTCACTTCAGTGCCTTTAGTGTAGTGTTTAAGTGTACTGCAAACTCCTAGCAATGCAGGCTGAACTCTTACTGCTGTGCCCTTCTTGCAACACCAAGTCCAGGTATCAACAGCTCTTTTGGTTCTAGCCCCAGAAAGAGGAAAACCTGAAGATACCAGAATAAGGATCATTGTCTATTGAGATGGAGCAAGAAAATACAAGGGATGCTTCACAACAGGGCTCAGCAATTCATATGTGCAGCTAGATTTTAAAAAGCCCAACGTGTTGCTCCTGAATCCTATTAAATATTTGTTTTAAACGTTCAGATGGGAATTGCTCAAAAATAAACTAAAACTCAAGTTCCTGTGGTAGGTATTAAGTATTCACGAATCTGGACCACAGTGGGTTTACATTCTTAATTAGTTTTTTTCTAAAGTAAGGGAGGCAAGGTTTTAAAGACGGGTTTACTATCCAAAAGAGCATTTCCTGAGTTTATACTCTTGCTTCTTCACAATGCAAATTTTTAATGTCACATTTAATTTACTTTAAGTATGCTTGGGACAGGGGAACTAATGTGCCTACACTGTGGAGCCTGGTTTACTTGGTACCTTGGATAGAAAACAGGGAAACTGGTATTTGTGTACCAGAACAGAAAGCAAAAGGTATGTTATGGGGAAAAAAATGCTACTAAGTAAATAATATCCAACTTGCTGCATAAAAAATTAACTCCTAGGAAAAGGGAAAATGTATTTTTCAACTTTGTATTTCCTCTGCTGCTCACTAGTCTTATTTTTTTCATCCCCAGTTTCCGTTTTTCCTTCAGATCCTTACATCTTTCGTTTGAGCCCTTATTCTTTGTAACTTCTCTCCAAACATTGCTCGCTCTGTGGACTCTGTAGGACTCTGTCCTGTTCCCCTTGACAACAATGTGTTTTGTTCCAACAGAAGCAAACTGTTTTTCTGTTTCGTGTGTTCCCTGTTTACTGGGGTATCTAATCACAGCAGTTATCACCACAGCTCATTCCAAGCCCTGTTTTGTCAGACTGTGCCCTAAGCCCTCTTTTCCTGAAGAGAAAAAGGCCTCTTACTTACAAATCCATCATATCCCTGCCAAAATTTCCTGTGCTGTATCAACTCAACTGTTAGTTTCTGCCCATTACAAATCCACATCAGTCCTAGCTGACATTTAATTTGCCTTCAAATCCTGGGCAAAGTGAGCAAGAAGTGATTTAATGTAAGTTCTCAATAAATAGCCATATTAAATGGAGAGGTCATATTAATCAGACAGGAACAAAGCCTCCAGAAGTTAATACTATAATTAGATTTGTAAAGTTTGTTTTAAAAATAAGAAATTCTGTAAGATGTTTTCTTATTCTTTATTGTGTACAATTTTCAACTAATAAGAAAAAGATGGAGAATTAGTTTATAGAGTGTATTAAAATCGAGCTGAAACAGTATTCTGATTCAAGTGTTATGTAGTAAAATATTGTATTATTCTAAAAAGCAATGGGATATATTTCAGGAGAGAAAACAGCAAGAATCCTCCAGTTTAGATAGATTGATTTCAGCTCATTTAGCAGCCCTGTTTGATCTAATTGTCTTTTTATTGCTCTGAACGTTCCTGAATTATGCAGAGAATTTGGGTTATGTGATTTAATGTTGGATTAAAAAATGTCACAGCTTAACTTTCTTCAAAATAGTGTAGAACTTTGTTCACAGTCAACTAAGTTCATTATTTTTTTGTTCAAAGCCCAGCTGCAGGCCTGGAGCATTTCTCATAAATATCAGGAAGTACCCGAAGCCACAGTCAGGATTAAAGAGTTGATCTGAACCTTAGATCTCAGCTTTAAAGCTGTAATGTACAGTGAATTTGGTTTCATGGTAAAGGAAATGGTAATTGCTGAAGTATGTTTTCTTAAGTTGCAAAATCATTTTTGAAATGTTTTCATTGAAACTTCTGTCAGTGCTGTGCATGAGAATGAGGGGACTTGCAGCACAGCATTTATGCACTCAATTTGTGTATTGCTGTCACTGGCTACTCCTATATGCCCAATATCAGATCCACAGTCACGGTCCAGAGGGCTAAGCAAATAAATTAACAATTTCAGTGCACTTGTGCAACAGGTTTTCTTCTGAGAGATGAGTTGAATGCTTCGTTATCTGTCAAATACACTCTCATGAGAACATCTACAAGTAATATCATTAATTACAGAAGTGCAGAGTAAATTCCTCAATACAGTAGTAAAGTATTAGGAAGAGCACTTTGCTCCTGGCTCCCTACAGGCAAGAGTCTGGTCTGCAGGGCTGAAAGGAGTGGAAGAGCACACCTAACTATCAAACACGTTTCTACATGTCTCCTACACCTGGGTAGCTTCATCAACCAAACCACACACCCTGTATTCTGTTTCCAGAGCACTTTGTTTAATCTGAACATTTTATTGCACGAAGGCAACTATCCTTACTGTATTTACAAGGAAAATAAAATACGAACATTTGGTGCTCCCTGACCTTTTTCATAGTTTGTTTCATTTAAACCAGTACTTCTTTCCTCAAGTGGCAGTATTTACTCATATTCTGCTGCTTCAAACTTGTAAGTGATCCATGCCATTCTTAGGACTGACTGCTGAATTTTTGGAAACTGGGCTTTCTAAGGTCCAGAAATACAGCAGGTATAGAAGGTATCCTTCATATAGCACTTGCACAGATAGGCAGCACAGACAAAAGTATTATCTGCACTCTTCACAGAAGTTTCAGTGAATCCGTCACAAGCTATACAACCTATAAAGGCAATGGGTCTTGAGAATTTAGTGTTGCAATGATATCAAAACATGGATGAACACTGCAGTCTATATTGACCCACCCTCAGTTTTGTAGGATTCCATACAGACAGATGCTTTCAGAATTTCTTCAAGAATTCACAGTTTTCAGAAACTTTGCTAAATTATGTTAAAAACATTAATAGAAGTTTCTCCTTTTCTCCTAAATATGATTGTCAAGACCTGTAGTCCCTTTTGTCATCTTATATTGCACCCTCTTTTATGACAGCATGAATATTTCAGTGGTGTCAGCATTTAACTTCACTCCAGATGCAGTCTAGTGAGTACCTTGGAAATTAAATGCATTGTTCCATGTTTAAGGTTGTAACTTTAAATTATTGAACATCAAAATAATGAAGGCTTTAAACCTTTACTTCAATCCTATTTTAGCATCTCTTATTTAGAATTAATCAGTCACAGTGATCTGGTATATAAGACAGTAAGTTAAAATTAATAGGCCTCAGTCTCTATTGCTACATATTTAAAGAAAGGACATTCGTCACTATGGAAAGATATTTCTCCCGCATGCAAAATTAATTAAAAATGAGCACCACATAATAAAATGATGCAAAGATTGTATGAGACAAAAATGAGTGCATTGTTTCATTATGAAATGTTTCAGCCTAGACCTTTCTCTCAGGGCACGTGAGTGAGGCATTATGCTAAAGCAAACCTGTTATGAAACTGGGAGCACAAGGTATGAAAACCTTAACAGAGGCTGCACTGATGTGCTGATCCCTCCCTGACATCCTTGGTTGTGGTTGTGTGGTGATTAGGTGATTCCAAAGTATGGTAGTGACCTCAGATACCAAAGACGCATTTCAGGTCAAGATCCTGATAGTGCTTACTAGATCACTAGTCTGGTTTTCGTTTGGCTGCCTGAATTACTGACACAGGTGTCAGTAACAGGAGAACTAGCAGAAGTTCTCTAGGCTCTGATGGGAATCAACTCTCACAACTGAAGTAATTTTGAAGTAGACAGTATGAGCAAATAATTTTCCATTTCCTTACCTTAATAGTTGGGTCATTTTGATAACCAAGGCTTCACCTGGTGAGAGTGATGGGTTTCTGCAGAGATCCTAATTTGTTCATGACAGATTTCCATTGAGGTACATGGAGGAACAGACAGTGTATGGCACAGAATGTGAATACCAAACTGATACTGAAACCTCTCCCTGTTCTTGAAGGTGCCTAATTCCATATGCACTGAACTTTTAGTTGTAGATTTCCTCAGGCACTCAAAGTTACTCTTTTTTACTGTCTTGACAAAACTGATTGGGTTCTTTGCACCAAACAGACAGGAGAAAAGTCACTCCCGAGTTAGATACATGCAGAGTTTCCCTTCTGGAATCAAGCCTGCATCCACCTATAAACACAAAGGGGACAGATGGATTCAAGTCCAGCACGTAGATGGCAGGCTGGCTATTTGGGCTCTTCCTGAGTCTTACTGCCTGTGCAGAGGAACTCTGGCCCATAGGCAGCCATCCAGACCCTGGCTGGTAAATTCAGGTGCAAAGTTTGCAATACTTTGTTTCTGTTTTAGCTATAAACTGCTTGAAGTGAATCTTTTCAGCGATAGAAGGGTTACACAGTCACTGAATGGGCAGGATTGTCTCTGAGATGCTCTGGGAACCTCTGTAGCCACCTCTGAAGGGTGTTGGGAATATACAAATCCCTCCCACCAGCTTGCATTGAGAACACAGACAGTGTTTTGCTATGTGTTATGTACACACAGACAGGCAGTAGTCTGTTCCCAAAAATGTAGGTCAGAAATGCCCACTACATTGAGGCTTCTGTCAAGGGAAACAAAACCTAATCCACAACACAGAAAGATGTTTTGAAAACAGGTTCTCTCTTTCACATGACTTTGTTCTGCTTTTCTCATTTCCAAACATAGAGTTAACTCCCCCCTGACACTGTGATACGGAAAGAAGTCTGGCAGGTGCCATGAGAACACAGTGAAATCTTCCAGCCTCCCAGTAAGAAGCACTAGCTTCCAACCCTTACTAGTCATGAAGTAAATTTTGAAAGCAGTTATTTTTTTTTAGAAATACTTTCTTTTTTTTTCCCCCCTCTCTAAACTTTAAGGCTTTTTAATGGTTCCCACCATATCCAGGTTTATGGTCACATAGTGATAAATAGAGCATCTGATTATGCAGAGCAAGAAATACAAATGAGTGCCAGTACCAAAATATTAAAATATCTGAGCCATTTGTAGTTTTTCAGAGAATAAAGGAGAGAACAGTAGTGCTGGACAGTTGAGCAGTGTTTGACATTAACTGCAAAACTAATTATTAGGATTTATCCTTTATGATTAAGGAAGATAAATAAATGCTGAATTCTACTGTTACATATTTCTGGCCCAGTCAATTAATGTCCTGACTGCATTTGCCCTTTTCTAGCCAAAGGTGCCTGTGACACTGAATTAGTGTCCTTGTGACAGCTCCCTAATCAATACTAGGTTTTGCACATTTTTTTTAGCCTATGGCTTACTTATTTCTGCCTGGCTTACTTTTCTGATAGATGCTGAAATGAAAAGTTATTCTAAGCAAAACTTGTGCAGGAAGGATGCTTTTTCCTGAAACCAAGATGACCAGTCCTGTCCTGGATACATCAGCAATATCCCTCAAAGAAAAATAAAGCAACAATCTTGTTTATTACTCGAGTCTCCATCAACTGCTGTTGTTGCATTCAAGACTTGCCTACTGCAGATTGCTTTACACAGTTAGGCTGTGTTATTTGAGCATTGTCACTAATAACCTTTTGATTTTCATCTCTATCTTAATTAGGCGGAAATAACAAACTAGTGAATTCACTTAATAGCACCTCCTGAACTAAATAAATGTTGGCTGATGCTAAAACTGCTTACTCCATGCATTTCAGATAGGAATTGTGAGCTACATTTCACAGCTGCTGTTCAGGGAAGTTACAGAAAAAAAAAAAAAGTACACAGATTGACTTCCATTTATCCTTGCCCCTTGCTTTACTTTTTACCCTTCTTTTCAATGGAGGGATTGCATGGCTCTAGATGCTACGTAGATAATTAAAACTCTAGTTGTTTTTTTTCCCTTTATATTTGTTTAGTGGACTCATTAAGATGGCTGTATTGATATTGCCTGCAATCTGTTTTGTATATAGCCTACACAGATGCTCATTCTTTATTTAATTAAGAAGATATATAGATTAGGCAGATGCAATGGTTTGTTGTAACAAAGGACCTGCCTAGTGTTTTTGCAAGCAGACAAAAAAAAAAAAATTAAGACGTCACATTTCAGTCAAATAAAAAAAAAAATGCAAGTAGGGCATTAGTCCAACGCTTTTGTATTGTGCATTTCAAAGTTTGCACCCAGTGGGTGGGGCAAAAATAAATCAAGGCCTCCTATGGTGAAAATGTATTTGGGATTCAAGTATCTAGAATCTGACCTTATCTTCTGCTCCCTGGGATTGTCAGCTGCTTCAGGGGTCATCTGATATATACCTCCTTTTCTCACTTCTGAGAATTTTTAGCTTGGAGTGTGTTTGAAAACACTTCAGAAAAAGGGTGGAAAACACAGAGTGCCTTCTTTGAAATACACTCCTTTGTTAAATTCCTTTCTCAAGGGTAAAGAGACTCTCAAACACCTGAGGGCAACAAATGACTCTATTCAACCCTCTCACAAATGACCTAATAAACTCCCAAAGGGTTACAATAGCTTATTTGTCATCATTTCTTGTCAGCTATTTATAGCACCAATGTAAATTGAAGCAAAACAATAAATACCTGAATTATTTTCTTTATTTTGAAGATTCTTTAAAGCCCAAACACTGCTTTACAATTTTAAAATCTGAATTATTAATTTTGTAACTGAGTTTAAATAATTCTTACACATTTTTATATTATGCTAAATGAAGTTTGCTTCTACCTACATGCATACATCTTGCACCATTCCCTTCTCTTCCCTTGGAATATTTGCAGATAATGGCTTTATAAAATTCTGGTTTGATTAACTTTTTAAATGGCAGATGCCTGATGGGCCATGTTAGAAATGATGCTGCTGAACAGATCACGTGAGATCTTCTGTGAGAAGATCTGATTATCAGTATGGTAGTAATGGAGTACACAATGGAGGTGTAATTACTCCATTGTGCTTAAAAACTGGTTTGGATTGAATTCTGGTCTGTGTTGCTGCCCATTGAACTGCACTTGCCTGTATCAAAACTAGAGGTACTATCAAATATATTTACTATTACATTTGATATTACAGTATTACACTTAATATTGTAATATATATATTATATATCACATGAAACAGGCAAGGTACTTAAGTACATGGCATTGCTAGCTTGAATTGAGTAGGGCAGATGCCTGTTAAATCAGTCTAGTAGAAACAGCTTTACCACTATCACCAATGCAGTATGACCATACCTCTAGACACAACGGGATAAGATGACTGAGAGCTCGTGTAGTTTTCTTTTGGTGTCTCTTTAATTGCAGATTATTTGCCCAAATCAATTCAAGTCAGTGGAGCTGTGCCAATTTGCACGATCCTGCTGAAGTGGCCCTAAGAAATGTAGCCACACAGTGTATTCTCTGGGTTCTCTCCAGTGTTTGATGTGGAGTGCATCATTTGTAATGCAGCATGGTATGTAAAACATGTCTTTGCATCTCTTGCAACATCTTCTGCAATATCCTTTGACTTATCAGCTTCATTGTCATCCCCACCTCCTTCAGATATTTCTTTTGATGTCTGTGATGAAAACACCCATCTCCTGGCTGCAGGAGTCAAACATCTTAGTTACTAGTTTCACTGGTCCATATACATATGCATATATGTATATATATATATATATATCTATGTATTTAAATTTTTGTCATTATTACAGAGATTCCTCCTGGGAAAAAGAAGAAAGAGTCAGAATTCACATGAGGCAATTCTGAATGACACTCAGATACTGCTGTGGTTATGGCTGCAGCAGACACAAAATTGAGAAGAGTAAAGGATCACTAAGGGCTGTCAAAAGGTAGATTCCTGTGCCCCAAACAAGTTTTAGAGAAATGTAGGTACCTAAATCTAAAACTTCAGTCTGCATAATTTCCTTACTCTAACCCTATATAGGCCTAAAAAATTTCTTTGACCACGTAGTTTTCATATCCTCACAGTTCTGCCTTCTGGACAGGGGTGGACTTCTGGGTACAGCTCCTATCCGAGCCCTCCTGGAATGCAGGACCTAAAGAGAAGACCAAAGTGCCATTTCCTAGAGGAGCATGCCAGATACACCTTAACAGCCCTAGGCTTAGCTCAGTGTGCAGTGTTTGTGGCTGTTCATATTTTAAAATAACACATCTGACTTCTACATGTGGTGGTGTCATAGGTATAGGTTCAAAATACAAAAATAAGGTAAAGAGAGAAAATGTGCTATTAGTTTATATTCACTAGCAAGGAGGAATTGTGGGTGCCCATGTGGGTGTAAAAAGTTCTTGTTTTCTAAGTCTGCTCAGTGCTGTGCTGTGTCTCTGACTCCTACTTATCTCCTTGCAAGCAGATTAAAGATGTCCCGAAGGAAAAATATAGTTCACTGAAAGTACCAAAGATAAATCTTTTTTTTCTGGTTTTCAGGGATGACAGTAGGAAACAAAAGAGAAAATTCAGCTCATGGTAGCTCTTCATTTTAAGAAGAATTAATGATTCTGAGCATTGCACTAAATCACCCTGTGTCTTAGTAGGTATGAATCACTTTACCCAGTCTCTGCTACCTAAAAGTATGGAGTTTAATCAGAACTCGGTCAGTGGGGATTCTATGCCATATCCAAAGGATATTCTTTTCCATCATAAGTATTGATGGGATGGTATCATTCTGCAGGTGCTGGTTTCTTTCCACCAGCAATAGATTCTTCTAAACATCAAGGTTTGTGCCTGTTTTAGGTGGCTGAAGTTAAAAGAAAGTAATCCTGCCTTTATGTAGATGTTATAATTTTGTCTGTAGTCACTGTGTTAAAGGAAGGATGAATGCCTTTAGGCAGCTGCAAAGGAGGAAAGGAAAATATATATGCACATTAATGGCTGGAAAACCTCTTCCTGTTGCAGTTGTATTGCTGTGTCCATAATGGTTTATGGGACTGAGAAAGCCTGGTATTGCAGGGAACTCGTTTGTGAGATCAGATGGCACAAAAGTGAGATAGATTTCAGGCACATAAAATCGACTGCTACTTATTGTCGCCCTGCACAAGGAGAACTTCTCATTGGTTGTGCAGCATTATCTCAATAGGTATGATTAATAATAACAGCAGGTTATTATTAATGTGTTGTTGTTATTATATATAACATGTTATTATTAATGAGTGTTACAAACATGTCCAGGTGTCTAATGTAAAATAGCTATTTTGTAAGAGCCTGTTCAGAGCTGCTTTAGACTCAATATCCAAAACGTTAACAGCAGTGATCATAAATGCTATTGAAATAGTGTTACTATGGACACATCCTAACATATGTCCTCTACATCTTTTCTAACTTAATGTATGATAAAAAAAGAACATCAATCAGACCTATGGAAAATGAAAAAAAAAAAAAAGAGAGATGCTCTAATAGGGCCACAAGTATAGTGATAAAATCAAGTGTCTCTCGAAGCCTCAATTTACGTATTTAAATGATCTTTGCCTTAAACAATGGTTGTAACCAGACAGACATATGGTAAATACGTCCCGACCCATTATGTGCTATGCAGATTAAGAAAGCTGGTCGGGGAGGAGGAGGTTTGGTATTAACAGTGATCTGGTGTTATGTACACTCAAGTAACCCCTTCATGGAGAAGAAGTGGGGAGGGGGAAAAAGAAAAAAGAAAAAAAAAAAGAAGAAGAAGAAGAAGAAAAAACCCATAACTTTGTGAAAAGGGGAAAAAAAAAAAAAATCTTAAAAAGCAAAGCTGAACACTTTGCTGCTGTGCAGGGAAAGTGAGAAACGGTCCCCCCTGCCGGGGAAGTTGATGAATAATCCGCAGATCTCAAGCTGAGCCTTGGGCTCAGAGCGGCTGGTATCCCATACTAACACTAATCAACCAGTATGAAACATCCATTTTAAACGCAAATGAGGGGGGCCTTTTCAAAGGAGACCCAAAGAGGGAAGGGAGGGGGAGTTCAAAGCTCAAAATGGTTCTTTCTTTCTTTCTCTCTCTCTCTCTTTTTTTTTTTTTTTGGTATGGGTAAGCAGCTTAGTTGATGCCTGCCTTTCATTAGCAGAGGCTTTCATCCTTAATGCNTTTTTTTTTTTTTTTTTCCTAAGGAAGACAGAAATATGGTTGGTTATTATCTAAGTTATTGCTACAAAGAATTTTGAAATTAAAAGATAAGCTTTCAGAGGAAGCTCAGTAATTTTCATAAAGAAGGACTTAAAACAGATGTGCCCTCTTTAATCGGGGTGTGCTTGAAAAAATATAAATGCATTTTTTAACGTAGCAGGGGGAAAAATCATATAGCTACACATTTGTCTNAAAAAAAAAAAGGCTCACTACATTAAGAATCTCACAAATAGCCACCACTAGAACTTTCTTATCGAGCAAGAAGTCGGGTAAACGATCAGCCAGTGTTTAGAAAGCAGAAAAATATCTGATGTTGTTTGCACTGTTTTTCCCTTTTTTTTTTTTTTTCTTTTCCTTCCACTCAGTCTTTCTCCTATTCAAGTCACCAATGGAGTGAATGAACATCTTCATCAGGGTCCAGATGTGACTGCTGGTAGAACTCTGATATTTGCTGGTATATTATTGGTTGCCTTTCTTCTCAGCAAACTTTTCCTTATCATTTCTGTCTCTAGTAGCATGCTGTGGCACATGAATTCTCTATTCAAAACTCTTGTCTTTCTTCCAGCAATATGAGACTGCCATTATGGATTCTGCCCAAAGGAAAAGGTGCCACTTATACCAGAGAAGGTTTCCTTAAATAAAGGCTAGAGACTGAGAAGTTAAGGATTCAGTGTTTTGTAAATGCTCTTCCTGAACACCATGAGTTTTGAACGAGCTATTTTTGCCTTGTTTTCCTCACCTCCGTGCTGAAGGAGGATGCCTTTTCAGTAGGAAGTTATTGCTAGAATACGGAATAGCAAGGTGCTAATTTGATTTTCTGGAATAAAGTAACGCAACGATCCTCTCCCCAAGAAAACCACATGTCCTGACTGGTTGCTCAACTGCAGCTTGTAACAAGTCTGACAGCTGCCACGGGAAAGTTTTTGTACAGAACTTTACTGACATGTTTTGTTAAGTTCACAAAGAGCTAATAATCCTGCAGCATTAAACCTGGGTGCCTTTTGGCTGGAGCAGCAAGAAGTTGTAACTTCTCCCTTTTCAAGAATGCCTCTTGAAGAGAGCTGTTTCTGACAACCCACCCTTACTTCACCCAAGGCTTTCAGAGATTTCAGAAGGAAATCTCCCACTAGTGTCAGTAAAACCAGCAGCTTCTCCATCTATGCTTTCTTCTTGTTGGTACCCAAATTGGGTCAGGTTACAAGAGATGTCCAGACTGACCATCACCGTGTGCCAACCCATGCCTGCTTGCACTGGGGGGATGCTGACTTGCATCCTTCCAGTGCACCTTGTGAAGAGTTATTTTGAGCTGGTCAGCTCCTGGTGCAGCTGTGCTTCAGCACCACTCTGTCAACAAATCCTCATGCCCATGAGATTCCTTCACCCAGGAAATCATTTTGGCATAGCAAGTTTCTGGCACCAAACTGGTGTTGCTCCTTGAAGGCTTTAAAGAAGAGCTACGTCAGGACAGGAAGGTTGTCTGGTTCAGTTTTCAGATCTAACACATTCTTGCCCTTCATAGCATCACAGGAGTCTAGAGTAGAGAGAGTCAGAAAAAAAGGATGGTAGGATGGGAGTGTTTTCGAAGAGCAACAAGAGAGAGAAAGCTCAAATGGCTGTTGGATTTTTTCCTTATTAGCCAAAGCCCTCAGTCTGCACATGGATGTACTCCCAACAGCCTTCGTGCATGCTTTTTTTTTTAATGTTTGTTTTTTGGTTGGTGGGTTGGGTTGGTTTTTTTTGGCACTTGGTTTGTAACAAGTGGCTAAACTATGCCAGTGGTTTAGTACTCCAAATGTCTTTGTGGTGGCTGAGTACCACTGAGGTGCTCTTTCCACAGGGCTTCTTTTTCCTTGTCTCATGCTCTCCAGGGCAGGAGAGAAGTGAGCCAGGGCCAGTGCAGCAGTGTTACACCGCATGGTGATTCCAGGGAAGTGAGAATTCCCAGCTGGGTGGTGAAGCTGTTTGGTTCTTCTGAAACAATGCAAGGCACGCTCATAGCTGGATGAAAGCTCTGGCCCTTCTTATTTTATATGAATACAAATTTTTGCTGCTAAACACACGCATTTAACAGTGCAGTCACATAAGTTCAAATACTCCTCTGCTGTGCACAGCGATAGTCTGGAACCTGATACTGCAAATTCGACAGCTGTAAATATGCCATGGATTTTGAAGGGAGCTGTCTAGCTATAAGGAATGTGGTCCTCCCATTACCAGTTATGTCAGCTGACAGCTGTACTCACAACTAAGCCACGGAATAATAAAACAGCACCTAATTATTAAAGGGAGTCAGGAACAGCAGGAGACCTGCTTTGACATTTGCCCATTTATGACTTAAATATTATGGCCACCCAGCAGTAGGAGAAAAGCAACACAAGCCTTTGACATAAGAAGCATCTATTATCTAGTTTTCCTTTTGTCTAAGCCAAATAATGTTCTTGATAAGCACAACAGCTCTCTTAATGAAAAAGTCAGAGGGAAGAAATTTGCTGAAGAAAAATGAGATGCCAAATGCAAATGTTTTTATCCTCAGCATATGGAAACCATAGGCCTGAGGTACGGTAGTAGCTTTAAGAATTATATTCACTTTCGGGTAGACATGAATATTTTGGTTTGGAAATCTTTAATTTTATAGTTGTAACCTAACAGAAATGCAATGTTCTTTTTGATTCCGTATCTAAGAACCTGCTTTCAGGGCTTCTAATCTCTGTGCTAACACCTCACATGTTTATATAAAGCCAGCTGCTTCCCATTAATTGTTTGTGGGTCACAAAGTCAGTCTTCTTTATGCCCCATATTAGACCTCATTTTAGACCAGAAGTCTAAGAATGGAACAAAATAATAATAATTTTTAAAACCTCAACATAAATAACAAGTAGTTGACCATGATCACTGTTTGGCTGAGCCAGGCAAATGGGGGAAGAGCAACTCTAGTGCCCACAAAATGGACTCTGGGCATCTCTCCAAGCACTAGACTATCCTGGTCTGTAGTAAACTAAGTTACCTGATTCTTTAATAATAAATATTTGAAATACTGATGATAAATGCAAACTCACTGGGGTTTGTTTTGTTGGTTGGTTTGTTTTAGATTCAGGAGCCTTCCAAGTGGTTCTTTAACCTTTATACAATATTTCACCACATCCCCTGCCTAGCTGATGAAATTTTGCTGTTTTATCAGTGTCCTTCTGGTGGCACATACTCAGAAGTGATACAGTATGTCAATCAAGCATGATTTACAATGGAACACAGGATCTTAACGAGAGTTGGTGTTGATGATGTACCCCTACAATAAGGATTAAAATGACTGAGTTATGTGAATTTCTCTTCTATAGATACAAATTTACTATAGCTTGAAAACCATCACAATATTTACTTTTTACAATTCTGGAAAAAAAGGCCAAATCTTGTTTGCTGTACTCCCATGAGAGGTCTTATTGAGATAGAAATTAGATAAGCATTTGGGCCAAATCAATCATATTTCAAAACAATCTGCTGTTCTGTGTGCCTCTCAAATGTCTCTGGAATTCTTTCAATTCAAAATTCTTTTGGCTTCATTTGCTTCAGCACAAGTTAATCCTATAATAGAACAACACTCATTAAAATTAAGAAAATGTTACACTGCAGCTGTAGTTAAATCCAGTCCTTGATGTTATAAGAGCTGTACACTATTTCCAAGATATAATTGATACCCATGATGATTTATGCAATCTAGGCACACATTTTGCTAAATCTTTTAAACACTTTGCATTTTCTTTTTAGGGAACAGATCATTAAAATGGAGTGATTTCTGCAGTTTAGATTATACACATTTTATGCACAACTTTATTTCAAGTTCTATTATGTAGCATATTAAATGTCTCTTGATTCTGTTTATGCATTCGTTTGAGTTGACAGAAGATGTATAGTTCTTAAGTGCCATTGATGGCCTCTGCAGAACAATAGGCTATTACTTGGATGTCCTACATTTGTTAAGCAAATCAGTTCATTTAAGCTATATTTGGTTTCTAGTCAGTACAGTACTTGTAGCATTAACATTTCTGATCTGTCATATCACTTGTAAAAGAAAACAAGTATGAAGTCTCCTTCATGATTTGCTTTTAAAGTGTAATTGAATTCTACAGCCAAGTGCATTAATCAGACTTGGTTATTTAACAGAAGTTTTCAGATTTGTGAAGCACTTTTTTTGAAGTTAATGTTAGCAGTCTGGTTTTCTTAAGAATTATTATTTAGAGCCGGTTTGGATGGGGCTACCAAAGCAGTGGGGTTTTATCCTCCAGCCAGGGAGAAGTGGGTCATCAAGTCTAGAGATTTCCGTGGCATTTGTCTGACATGCAGTCCCTGGAGAATACAAGTCAGATGAGAACTTACGACTCTTGCTGAGATTAATATATCAATTGGAGTTTGCTTTCGTACAGTATTTTTGCTGTATCTCTGCATTCAGACACACCCTTTGGTATTTCTCCCATACACAAATGATGCTACTGTAAAATATTCACATTTAGGCAAAGTTCTTTCTTATTTTTTGTATTTCAGCACTCCTGCTCCTAAGTCTAGACTCATCCCCCTCATCCAACCTTGCTCACTCCACTTCATGCTGGAAATGTCATTGCTTCTGTGGTCTCAACTCCTTCCCCAGAGGGAAAACTCTCTCCTGGGTTAAGATTTAGCTGCAGAGAGGAAGTGTGAACAGAAGGAGCTTAAGAAAGGAATAGCACCTTCATTTTGGTTGGAAAAAAGGCTGAGACATAACTCTCTCATACATCAAGCAGAGATTAAACAGAAAAGGCAACACAAAATAGGGATGAAATCTTTTTCTCACAGAATGCTGTCTCAGCATAAAGGAATTTAAAGGAAATCATGTCTGTAGGATTCCATGGAACAGTAGGAGAGCTGTGCAGCTGTGGCAGAAAAAACAGCAGCAGTGGGTTCAAAGCAAATTTTGGTGGGTACGTGGCCTCTGCAGAGACAGCCTCGTCTTGATATGAAGAATATGGTGGATTTATATTCACATTTCACAAACTCTTTCTTGAGAAGATAAACCTTGTATTCAGTGAACAAAACCTTGTAGAAGCTCAGTGAGAAAATATTTTCAGTGTTTTCCCTCTGATTTTTTCCTCCCCAGAAATTTTTGGTGATCTAAGTTGTGACTCAGTCCTGAGGCAATTGAGAGAGGTGACTTTCCTTGTAACCTGCAAACATCCTCATTCTGTGCTTTGTCTATGTTAGCACAACTGGTGGCTCTTCTTTTGTTTGCCTTGTACTGGAGCCAAAGGAAATATTCTTGCCTAAGACAGTGGTATGGAACAAGAGGAAAAAGAAGCATTTAAATAACAGAATAATGGACAAATACATCAGTGTGGTGGGGTTCTGTAAAACTGAGGAAAGGAAGGATAGGTCTGCAATATCATCAGCTTCAGCTCTCTCTTTCTAATAATGCCATGATTTATTACTAGAAAATGCATTTTAATCTCTTGCTTCGGTATTAATTTCATTCAAAGGAGCAAAACTTGCTCAACAAGCTTATAAACGTGGGTAGGAATGATGATGGTTACCAGAAGTATGCCTGTATTGTCAATTTTCCAAGACCTGAGTCCCCTAGTGCCAAAAATGTGTATTGCTGTGTGCCTGTGGCCCTGATTCTGTATGTATGAGAAGGTAATAGACTGGGCCTCTAATAGGGAAAAAATGAAACAATATTAAATTATTCTCCAGCTTAATTAAAAGCGTAATTATTAAAGCAACAACTAGATTGAGAATCCAGATTGTCTGAGAAGAAAAGTTCATAGATGTTTTGCATGTCCTGTCCTCGGTTCAGACATCAGATCCTCACTGAGCAGCAATGGTACTACGCTGGAACCTGTGCCAGGTTACAGCAATAATTGCAAGCCCCCCAGGATCCAAGCTCAGAAATTTTTGTATGTTCTCAGGAGACAAAGATGAGTGATCATCAAAGGCAGAGGAACACAGCATGACTGTCATAAGCCTGAAGTTACAACTTAGCCATGCAATAGAAAATACCACTGGTACCTCTCCAGTGCATAGCCTGTAGTAATTAAAAACTTGATCCCTGCTGTTTTATCATCTCATTAGCAATGGGGGCACAAGACTTTTATCCTTGTTTGTCAGGAATCAAACATACCAGAGGAACTCTGATTATAAATTGATGAAAGTAAAGTTAAACTTTTAAATAAGAGCAGTTTCACTTCACAATGTTTTTAAAGCTGATTAAAGAGATCTGATTCCAGTAAAAAATTGTACCTAAGTCCAGCACAGATAGTAGAGGTCATCACTGGGGATAGGATGTGGAATAGTATTTGGAAAAGGGCATGTGCTTTTGAAATATACTGGCTGAGAGGTAAATGCAAGCCCTTTCTGATAGTTTCAATACAACAAGTTTCAAACTTTTGATAAATTTTAGTTCTTCAAGCATTTAAAAAATCTGAAGTTTGTGATTAATTTCATTGCATAAAGTTATGGGATAGAGCCACACCATGTCAGTGAATACAGTGTGGCACATTGTCTCTGGTAATGGCAAATTCTGTTCACCTCAGCAGTAGTGGCTTCCCCTCAACTACCATGCAAACAACCAGGTAAGCATTTGTTTCAGCAGTGCAGGATTATGGTCTAATCAAAAGCCTCTTAAAATCAGTACAGAAGACCCTATTTACTTTTGTGGTGTTTAAATCAGTCCCTTTAAGAAGAATTCTTCAAGTAGTTCCAGGATGGTTCCAGGTTTCCAGAAATGTTGTCATTGTATTGCATTTTAATAAATCTCTGACCTGAGCAGTGGTACCAGTATTGAACTGGGCAGAAGCAAATTTAGTGGGAGAGAACTGATGGTAACATTCTTTTCTTTGTTTGATACCATCTGAAATCACATTTACACACACACACACCCCTTTTTTTTCTCCCATGAATCTCTCTTTCTCCTTTCCTTTCTTCTTCTTCTTCTTCTTAAGATCTGTGACTCTCCTGTCGGAGGTCTAACAGGCTAACGTACCTGAACCACTGTGCTGATTTTGTTAACAAGTGTTTAATCCCAATGAAAAAGCTGGACCTATGTCTTTTCATAGTGAGTAGGAATCCACCCTTGATGTTTTGGGTCATTATAAGAAAGGGTACCATTCATTATTTCAGAGCAATGGTGAATCAAATGTGAGGAATCTGAATAATCTCTTTCTTTCAACCTAGCAAAAGACAAGTCCTTTAAGCCAAGAAGACTAATCAAGGACTCAAGGAGTTTTTTCAAGTGAAAATGGGAAATAAAGCAAAAACGGTGATACAGTAACTCATTATTTTACTGTGATTACTTTATGAGAAATAAAGTTATCAGATTCAGCAGAATTCATTATGTCTGAGCAAATGATCCATCAAAACCAGAAGAGAATTACATGTTTCACAGAAGATCGTGTCTTTAAAATACTGTTTTACAGCAGATAAGTGAGATGCTTGGTTAAATAATCTGTCACCAGTGTAAAAACTCTGAACTACTCCAAATGAAAAATGAAGAATTGGACAGGTTATTTTCTGAGAAGTTACAAGGAAGGATTTATTTTTCAAGAAGGAAAAACTTATACTTTAAATTTTGACTGTTTAATTAAATTGAAGTTGATCAAACAGAAAAGTGACAGAAAGGAAATCTATTTCAAAGCTGAGCATAAGGAAGGTATAGGCTGAATATGAGGAGGAAGTTCTTTGCAGAGAGAGTGATTGGCATTGGAATTGGCTGCCCAGGGAGGTGGTGGAGTTGCTGTCCCTTGAGGTGTTCAAGAAAAGACTGGATGGGGCAATTAGTGCTATGGTTTAGTTGGTTGGCTAGGGCTGGGTGCTAGGTTGGGTTGGATGAGCTTGGAGGTTTCTTCCAAGTCAATTATTCTATGATAATTGTCATATTGAACTCATTGTCACTGTACAAGCTGTGGAGGCAAGAACTTAATGGGGCTCTGTGAAGAAACGTACTTCACAAAAAGTTCTGTGAGGTTCTGATAGCTCCTTCTTTAAAACTGCACTTTTTGGAGGGATATAAAGCTGTATACTTCAGGGCATAACTCAATCTCAAGCTGTTGTGGCTTGGGGAGAAGTCTTTCCCCACAGGCAGGTTTCCCCTGTGTTACTAACAGAAGCATTCCTTTCCTCTTCCTATGCAGCATCTGTTAGTAGCTCTTCTAAAAGACAGGATACTGGGCTAGCTATACCACCAGTCTGATCAAGTATGGAATTTTGACTATGTGTCTAAATGGAAACAGAACTCAGCAGAGTAAAAAACTTATAAGCAGTGGGATATTCTTTCTCTTCAGGGATGTTTAGTCAGAATGATGTAGCTTTCTGGTGGACAAAGGAAAAAGAGGAAACACAAAACAAACAAACAAACAAAAAGTATTTACACTGATTCTTGAAAATATAGGTAAGAACATGTGCTAAAAGCTTGGAGACAATGAGCCTAGATAATTGGGTAGATAATGATGTAGACCTGAGGTTTCTATTACAAAAGTGAAAGCCAAAATCATCTTTCAGGATCTTTCAGATATTTTCCTGTAGGCTATGGCAAACCTGAAATCTGCATGATTTCTTCTTAGATGAATATGACATTATTCCTAGTGAAATACAAATTACAGTGGTCTTACACTATACAATCTCACCAACAGAAAATATTTTACTTTCTGTCTACACATTCCTGAAAGTTTCTCATGTTTCTATGATCTAAGGTACAAGTTATTTTTCATAATACTGCTAATAACCAGCTGCACAGAATTGTAAGATGAAATCTTGGTACTCTTGATGTTCTGCTTAAAGAGAAATAGTAGGGCAGAAGAAGCAAATTAGAGTCTTCCACCAAGCCACTTTGAATCCTCAAACTGAAAACACAAATACCTCAGCCTAAGTTAACCCACATGGGCCAGCAGGACATGTCCAAAATCTCCTTTTTTTCCAGCCTCAAACTCTTTAAATTAACAACAGTTGAGGAATGCATCATGGTATGCATGCTGCAACCAAGGAAAGAAAATGACCTGTCAAGGCTGCTGTTTGCTTCTATGCTTAACCTTTCCTAGTGTTCAGTATTAGCATGGATGGTTCATTACTCTGGATTTGGTCTCAGGTCTCTGTGAGGTGAGCATTTTTGGAAGGAATAGGAAGCCTCTTAATTTGTGTATGCCTTTTTTCTCAGGGTAGCTGGTGCTCTTCCTGGCAGACTGAGGGGATCGCTTGGTTAACTTTCTATTTGTTTTCCCAGGGTGATAAGACTAGGATGTGCACATGTTTAATATTAAAAGATAAACTATTTGTACCTCTTCCATCCCTTTCTTTAACCTTTTCATCCATTCAACATTATTCAAAGGCATCTATGAAGCAAAGTCTTATTTTCTATGTGTGTTCTGTGTTCAGGGCTATGTGCTTTGATAAGCAAATTTGAACAGGATGGTCAAATGGATGAGACCACAAAATAAAAGAGACA